>JASVEL010002029.1:0-165310 GCA_032618575.1 Nicotiana noctiflora | reverse complement strand
GGCTGCTTCCTGAAACGTGGCCGCAATCGCGGCCTGAACCGTTGTGTCTGGCTGAACTGTCACAACTGGCTGAACTGTCACGACCCGGATTTTTTCCCCAACATCGGGATCGTGATGGCGCCTACTCGTGGTAGCTAGGCAAGCCACTTTATTCATACTATCCTGTTTCTAGCAATATTTCATATTCAATTTATCAACCAAAACCATAACTTTAATTAAATAAGCGCGGAAGACTTTATAAAAATAGAGATAAGCAGTTTCATGGTAAAACAATACTGAAATCCTCTACCCAAGACGTGGAGTCACCAACTCACGAACTACTACTGAATACTACACATAAAGGTATGAAAGAAATATAACATAATCTGTTTGTTTCGGAACAAGGAGACTACAACTAATAACATAAGTAAAAAGAAGAGACGCCGGGCCTGCGGACGCCTGCAAGCTACCTCGGTCTCAATATGCTCAACTTCCACACAAAAGATCTACTGCTGCTGCTCCTGATCGAAACCTGGACCTGTGCAAAAACGCACAGAAGTGCAGTATCAGCACAATCCGACCCCATGTGCTGGTAAGTGCCTGGCCTATCCCGGCGAAGTAGTCACAAGCCTAGGACCAGACACCCGCATAAACCTGTGCAGTTCTATATATATGTACACCACAAGATAACGAGAAATAATCAAGTAACAACTCAATAAGGAATAACACAAAGGAACTCAACAGGTTAACAACAATTATTAAATCAACAAGGAAAACCAAAGTATAATGGAAAACAGGTAATATCAAGTCAAGGAATAGCAAATAGTTGCACGGCATCACCCTTCGTGCTTTTACTCTCATCCTCACCAAATAAGCAAATAAAGTGCACGGCATCACCCTTCGTGCTTTTACTCTCATCCTCACATCCATGGTACGGCATGATCCTTCGTACATGGTTCAATAACAAAGCACGGCATGATCCTTCGTGCATAATCAATAATATGGCACGGCATTAACCTTCGTGCAAAATCAATAAATCAAGGCACGACATTAACCTTTGTGCATAATCAATAAATCAAGGCACGACATCACCCTTCGTGCATTATCACTCTTCCTCGCCCAAATAACAATCACAGTTAAGGGCAGAGAATGAAAACAATAAATCATGAACCGTCCCGGCAAGGGACACAATAATCATCACAACAAAGTCCCGGCATGGGCAATCAATATCTCACTTCACAACAAGTCCCGGCAAGGGAGAACAATAACAATTCTACAACCCGGCAAGGGTTCAACAATTTATCTTTAAATATGTCTCGCAACAAGTATTAACAACGACTCACGGTCATGCAAGACGCCAGTGTATGGATGCTCGTCACCACAACCCATACACCGCACTCGATCACATAGCACATAGCACATAATCCAATTCCCTCAAGCTAGGATAGAACAAACACTTACCTCTAGCCTTGAAGTCCAATTTACTCTTCAATTATAGCTTTTTCCCCAAATTTCCGCTTTCAACTAGCTCGAATCTAATCACAATTGATTCTATTATATTAATAAATACTAATTAACTTGGTTTGAATGCTTAAAGATGGTTTTCTCAAAATTTACCCCAAAATTTCCCAAAACGCCCCTGGCCCACGTGGTCGGAACTCGGAGTTCGGACCAAAATCCGGTTACCCATTCCCCCACGAGTTCAAATATATGATTTATTTCAAAATCGGACCTCAATTTGAGGTCCAATTGCCCAATTCATGAAAACCCTAGGTTTTACCCAAAAACATGAATTTCTACCATGAAAACCTTTGATTTGTATTGAAAAACATGTTTAATGTTGTTAGGAACTGAAAGAATTAAGTAAAGAATGACTTACAATTGCTTTGGACTGAATTTGGCCTTGAGAGCTCGTGTGTAATGTGTGGGTTTTCGAAAAAGTGAAGAATGAATTGAAAAATTCGTTTAAGTATAAAATTGCACAGCTGCGGATATCGCAATTGCTAACATTTGTTCGCAATTGCGAACACTACAGAGTTGGAGACTGTCATGGTCGCATTTGCGACATAATGTTCGCATTTGCGAACAAGGCTGGATCAAGGGGCCTTCGCATTTGCGACAAATGCTTCGCATTTGCGAAGCTAGGCTTAAAACTGAAGGCCTCGCATTTGCGAGGTAGACTTCGCATTTGCGAAGCAATGCTCAATCCTGCCAACTTCGCATTTGCGAACCAAGGCCAGTCTGGGACTTCTCGCATTTGCGAGAAAATCTTCGCATTTGCGAAGCCAACAGCTGGGTGAAAAACCAGCAGTGTTAAAATTCAGAAATTGATCCAACGGCCTATCAAATCTTTACCCGAGCCCTCCGGGCTCCAAACCAAACATGTACACAACATCAAAAACACATTACAAACTTGCTCGTGCGATCACATCGCCAATATCACATCATTTTCGTCAAATCAAGCCTCAAGTTCATGATTTTCATACTTTTGGTTTTCAAAACTTTCAAACTTGGAACTCAAGGTCCAAAACATATCAAACGACATCCAAATGTCACCAAACTTTGCAGAAAGCACATATATAATATTTAAGACTTGTACCGGGCGTCGGAACCAAAATACGAGCCCGATACCATGGTCAATTAATTCATTTTCCTTTAATAATTACAGCAAAAACAATTTCACAGAAAAATTCATAACTTGGGCTCTAGGCCTCAGAATTCGACTCCGGATGCATGTCCAAGTCCCATATTTTCCTACGGACCTTTCGGGACCGTCCAATCTCGGGTCCGGGTCCGTTTACCAAAAATGTTGACCGAAGTCAACTATATCAATATTAATATCATTTTTCTTCAAATTTCTCATAGAATTCACATATTCTATCACAAAATCTTTCCGGCTACATGCTCGGATCATGCACGTAAATCGAGGCAACATAGAATGAGGTTTTTAAGGCCTCGGAAGTGCGGAACAAATGAGGAAAGCAGGTGATGACCCTTTGGGTCATCACATCCTCCACCTCTAAAACAACCGTTCATCCTCGAACGGACAAGAGAAGGAAGTACGTGAGTCGGGGAACAAATGAGGGTAGCGGTTCTACATATCGGACTCGGACTCCCAGGTCGATGCCTCAGGAGGCTGACCTCTCCACTGAACACGCACAGAAGGATAACTCTTCGACCTCAACTGTCGAACCTGCCGGTCTAGAATGGCCACCGGCTCCTCCTCATTGGATAGATCATTGTCCAATTGGACAGTACTGAAGTCTAACACATGTGTGGGATCGCCGTGGTATCTCCGAATCATAGATACATGAAAAACTGGATGCACGGCTGATAAGCTAGGCGGCAGAGCTAGTCTGTAAGCCACCCCTTCCACGGGGTCTAGAATCTCAAATGGGCCAATATATCTAGGGCTGAGTTTGCCCTTCTTCCCGAACCTCATCACGCCCTTCATAGGCGACACTCGGAGCAATACCCGCTCACCAACCATGAAATCTACATCTCGAACCTTACGATCCGCATAAGTCTTCCGTCTGGACTGAGCTGAATGCAATCTCTCCTGAATAGTCTTGACCTTATCCAAGGCCTCCTGAACTAAATCTGTACCCAACAACCGAGCCTCTCCCGGCTCAAACCATCCGACTGGAGATCGACATCGCCTACCATACAACGCCTCATATGGGGCCATCTGAATGATAGACTGGTAGCTGTTATTGTAGGCGAACTCTGCTAATGGCAGATATTGGTCCCACGAGCCTCCAAAATCAATAACACACGCTCGAAGCATGTCCTCTGGAATCCGAATAGTCCTCTTGGACTAACCATCCGTTTGGGGATGAAAAGCTATACTCAGCTGAACCTGGGTGCCTAACTCCTGCTGGACCACTCTCCAGAACCGCGAGGTAAACTGCGTACCTCGATCAGAGATAATAGATACCGGCACCCCATGAAATCGAACAATCTCTCTGATGTAAATCTCTGCTAACCTCTCCTATGAGTAGGAGACAGATACTGGAATGAAGTGTGCTGACTTGGTCAGCCTATCAAGAATGACCCAAATAGCATCAAATTTCCTCCGAGTCAAATGAAGTCCAGTAATGAAGTCCATAGTGATCCGCTCCCATTTCTACTCGGGAATTTCGATTCTCTAGAATACACCACCAGGCCTCTGGTGCTCATATTTCATATGCTGGCAATTTAGACACCGAACGACATACGCAACGATATCTTTCTTCATCCCGCGCCACCAATAGTGCTACCGTAAGTCCTGGTAAATCTTCGCGGTGCCCGGGTGAATAGAATACCGCGAACTGTGGGCCTCCGCTAAGATCAACTCTCGAATCACTTCAACATTGGGCACACAAATTCGACCCTGCAATCTCAATACCCCATCATCATCTAGATTTACCTTCGTGGCACCTCCCCCCTGTACCGTATCTCTCAAGTCACGCAAATAAGGATCATCAAATTGCCTTTCACGGATACGCTCTAATAGAGAAGAACGAGTGACCGTGTAGGCCTGCTAACTCAAGATCATGAACTGGATAATTCTTCTCATGTATTTTTAACTTCCTTGAAGCATAAGCAATAACCTTACCATCCTTCATCAATACCGCTCCAAGCCATGTACGAGATGCGTCACAATAAACTGTATAAGGCCCTGCACCCGTAGGTAGTATCAGCACTGATGCTATAGTCAAGGCTGTCTTGAGCTTCTGAAAGCTCGCCTCACACTCCTGTGACCAGTGGAACTGGGCACCCTTCTAGGTTAACCTGGTCATCGGGGCTGCAATAGAAGAGAACCCCTCTAAAAATCGACGGTAGTAACCTGCTAACCCCAAGAAACTCCGGATCTCAGTCACTGAAGCTGGTCGAGGCCAATCTTGGACTGCCTCAATCTTCTTTGGGTCCATCTGAATACCTTCCATTGATACAATGTGGCCTAGAAATGTCACCGAACTCAACCAGAATTCACATTTCGAAAATTTGGCATATAGCTGATTATCCTTCAGAATCTGAAGAACTACTCTGAGGTGCTGCTCGTGCTCTTCCTGGCTGCGGGAGTATACCAGGATGTCATCTATAAAGACTATCACGAACAGATCTAAGTAAGGCCTGAATACCCGATTCATCAACTCCATGAATGCTGCTGGGGCATTGGTCAACCCGAAGGACATGACCAAGAATTCATAATGCCCATATCTAGTGCGAAAGGCTGTCTTAGGAATGTCAGCCGCCCTGATCTGCAGTTGATGGTAGCCCGACCTCAAGTCTATCTTTGAGAACACCCTCGCTCCCTGGAGCTGGTCAAACAAATCATCAATCCTCGGCAGTGGATACTTATTCTTTATTGTCACTTTGTTCAATTGCCGGTAATCAATACACATCCGCATCGAGCCATCTTTCTTCTTCACAAACAACACAGGTGCTCCCCAGGGGAGAAACACTAGCCCTGATAAATCCCTTCTCAAGAAGGTCTTGCAACTGATCTTTTAACTCCTTCAACTCCGGTGGGGCCATACGATAGGGTGGAATAGAGATGGGCAGAGTGCCCAGTGCCAGATCAATACAGAAATCAATATCCCTGTCGGGTGGCATGCCCGGCAGGTCTGAGGGGAAAACCTCAGGAAACTCCCATACAATAGGGACTGACTCAATAGAAGGAACCTCTGCGCTAGAATCATGAACACAAGCCAGATAAGCTAGACACCCCTTCTCAACCATGCGTCGAGCCTTAACATAGGAAATAATAGTGCGAACGGAATGGCTTGAGGTACCCTTCCACTCTAGTCGGGGTGATTCTGGCAAGGCCAAGGTCACAGTCTTGGCATGACAATCTAGAATGGCATGGTATGGGGACAACCAGTCCATCCCCATTATGACATCAAAATCCACCATGTCCAAAAGCAATAGATCAACACGGGTCTCAAGACCCCCAAAGAGAACTACGCACAAACGATGCACCCGGTCGATTACAATGGAGTTGCCCACTGGTGTAGAGACATAAACTGGAATATTCAGAGCATAGCTGTGCACGGCCAAATACGGTGCAAAGTAGGAAGACACATATGAATATGTAGACCCGGGGTCAAATAATACTGAAGCACCTCTGCCACAAACAAGAATGATACCTGTAATCACGGCATCTGATGCCTCTACCTCTGGCATGGCTGGTAAGGCATAAAATCAGGGATCAGCACCTCCCCTCTGAGCTACATCCCTAGGACGGTCATCAACTAACTGACCTCTACCTCTGGTTGGACGGTCTCCACCTCTACGGTCTCGACCTCCACCTCTATGATCTCTACCCCCGCCTCCGGCTGGCTGGGCAGGCTGAGGGTCAGCTGGGACCTGAATCATGGGACGAGGGCCCCGCTGCTGAGTGTTGCCCGTCGCTCGAGGGCAGAATATGACAAGATGACCTGGGTCAACACAACCGTAGAAACTCTTAGGCTGATGGGGCCGCTGGCCCTGACGACCTGAATGGCCTCCACGAACACTCTGAAGAGGCTGGGCACTAATATGAGACTGATCTGAATACGGCTCACGAAACCCACGATCACCTGGTCCACCCTGTGAAGCCTGAAGGGAAGAATGGAAAGGCCTAGAAGACTGGCCCCTATCAAAAGATTCCCTGCCACCAGAAGAAGAACCGCTAAACCTGCCTGAATGACGAGCCCTCTTGTCTGAAGAATAACCACCTCCCAGAGCAAGAGCCATCTCAACTCTACGTGCTGCATTAGTTGCCTCCTGAAATGATATATCACTCCCCACTCCCATAGCCATCTAAAGTCTAATTGGCTGATTAAGCCCATCTATGAACCTGTGGACCCTCTCCTGCTCTGTGGGAAGTATCACCACTGCATGATGTGCGAAATCAACAAATCTCGTCTCATATTGAGTGACAGTCATAGTGCCCTTCTAGAGGCGCTCAAACTGCCTCCGAAGTGCATCCCGCTGAGTAACAGGGAGAAACTTCTCCAGAAATAACTCTGCAAACTGATCCCATGATAAAGCCGGGGGCCCTGCTGGTCGAGTCAAGTAATAATCCCTCCACCAAGTCTTGGCGGATCCCGAAATCCTGAATGTACAGAAATCAACTCCATTGGACTCCACTATCCCCATAGTCTTGAGAATCTCATGGCAACTGAATAGGAAATCCTGAGGATTCTCTGATGTGTCACCGCTGATAGTAGTGGTAAACAACTTGGAGAACCGATCAAGTCTCCATAAAGAATCAGGAGTCATGGTCGCTCCATCTCCGGCCTAAGCCGTGGTACCTGACTGAGTGGCCACAGCTGGCTGAACCACCGGTGCCTGAGGCTGAGGAGCTACTGGCTCCGGAGTACGAGCAATAGGAGTCTGGGCCCCTCCTCCAGCCTGAGAAGCGGCTGGTGCAACTGGTAATAAGCCTGCTCTGGCAACGCTGTCCATAAATCCCGCTATCCTGACCAAAGCTTCCCGAAGATCCGGGGTAAATAAGGCCTCTCCTGGGACCTGAGCTGGGCCCACTGGAGCTGCTGGGACTAGAACCTCCTCGCCTGTCTCAATATGAGGCTCCACCTCTGGAATAGCTGCCGGGGGCTGAGTTCTACCCCTACCACGGCCTCCGATACGGCCTCGGCCCCTGCCCCTCACGGGAGCTGCCTAGGGCTCGGGCTGCTGGTCAGTGGACTAAGAAGCGCGTGTCCTCACCATCTACGAAAGGACAGAGTAGAAGTTCAATCAGTATTTGAGGAACAAATTGCACGACAAGAAGGAACAAATGAGAGACTCTTTCCTAACTCAATAGACTCTGGAGGACAAGTACGGACGTCTCTGTACCTACCTCTCAAACTCTACTAAGCTTGTTCGTGAGTGGTGAGACCTATGTAACCTAGAGCTCTGATACCAACTTGTCACGATCCCGATGTTGGGGAAAAAATTCGGGTCGTGACATGAACCCCTGGAAGTAATCCCGCTCGAATGACACTCTCCACAAAGCCTACCAATTGGACCAGAGCGTCCTGAAGAACTGAGGTAGCGACGAACCCTTCTGGGACCTAAGTCGGGCCCACTGGAGCTACTGCGGCTGGAACCTCTTCCTCAACATGAATTCGAGGTTCTTCTACTGGTGTTGCAGTGCGGGGCTGAGCTCTACCTCTGCCTCAGCCTTTAGAATGGCCTTGACCTCGGCTTCTGCCCCTAGCGGGAGCTGCTGCTGAGGCCTCAGGCTGTTGGTCATTAGATAAGGAAGTGCGTGTTCTTGCCATCTGTGGAAGAACAAAGTAGAAATTCAATTAGCATTTGAAGAACAAATTCGCACGATAGGAAAGAATGAAGGTGAAAATTTTCCTAACTCTGTAGCCTCTAAGGGATAAAAACAGACGTCTCCGTACCGATCCCTCAGACTCTACTAAGGTTGTTCGTGAGTTGTGAGACCTGTGTAACCTAGAGCTCTGATACCAACTTGTCACGACCTGGATTTGCCACCATCAGGAGTCATGATGGCGCCTAATAATGGAAGCTAGGTAAGCCAACTCTCTTTTTAAAACATTTAGAAATAATACTATGATTACAGCGGAATAAACAAATTTAGCGGAAGACTTAATAAATTTTACCAGATACGACAGAAAAACCAAAACATGATACACTACCCAAGACTGGTGTCACAATACTCACGAACTTCTAAGAATAATACACATAACTGTCTGAAAGAAATATAAACTATTTATCTCGAATACATGAGATAACTGACTGAAAAGTAAAGATAGAGGAGACAACGGGTCCTGCGGACACCTGCAAGGCTACCTTGAAGTCTCGGTGGTCGAAATATCAATAATCGTGCTACTGCCGCTGCTGCTGTCCATAACCTGTATCTGTGCAAAAAATGCGTAAAGTGTAGTATCAGCACAACCGACCTTATGTGCTGGTAAGTGCCTGGCCTATCCCGGCGAAGTAGTGACAAGGCTAGGATCAGACACCCACATAAACCTGTGTAGTTCAAAATATATATATATACGCAACAAAATAGCAGAAAAGAATATTTAAAAAGGGAAAACATGCTCTGGGTAGAAGCAGAATATAATATCAGAAGATAATATGAGTAATGCAAAAAAATTCACTTTCAAGTCTCAATTCGTCTTGTTGCGTCGTGCAGCCTGATCCCATTTCTTTCAATATCTTGTGGTAGGCGTACCACTCGCTCCCTTTTCAATATAATCTCATTTCTCAATAGGCTACCGACAACTATGGCCAATGCCAATAATATATAATAAACTGTGGTAGGCGTACCACTCGCTCCCTTTTCATATAGGCTACTGGCAACTATGGCCAATTCCAACAATATATAATAGGCTACCGGCAACTATGGCTAATGCCAATAATCATCATCTGTTACTGATGCGGCGTGCATCACGACCCTTCCGATATTTCACCAGCACTATGACCAATAACAATAATCATACCATATATTACCGGTGTTAAACCAATAATAATTAATCAACCATATGAGAATTTCCTTTATGAAACCAATAATAACTATTCGACAATATAAATATTACCGGAAATAAACCAATAATAATTCCTTTCATATAATCACATATGATTTTAAGAGTTTTAATTCATTTAAGACCCACGGTCATGCTCGACCCCCAACGTATAGATACTCGTCACCATGCCTATACGTCGGACTCCACACATAACAGTTATCACATAAACTCACCTCCTATTCCCTCAAGCTAGGATAGATCAAACACTTACCTCGAAAGTTTACGATCAATTCAATCCGTAGCAATGCCCTTTCCCTTTGAATTTAGCTCCAATTCAATCGTATCTATTAACAATTGATTTAATATCATCAATAATACTCAACAAACTAGTTTAAATGGCCAAATATAATTTTTACAACATTCTTCCCTGAATAGTAAAAATCAACCCCGGGCCCACATGATCGAAACTCGAGGTTCGAACCAAAATAAATTCACCCAATCATCCACGAGTTCAAATATGCAATTTGTTCTTAAGTTCGAGCCCAAAACGAGGTCTAGATCGCAAATTCTTTGAAAACCCTAACTATACTCATTTCTCTAATTTTTCTACCCATTTACACATATTTAGGCCTAGGAATTCAAATAATATTAATGAAAAGTTGTCACTACCCCAATCCCGGTTGTGATGGCGCCCAACACAACTGCTAGGCAAGCCCGACCATTTACCCTCTCATCCCGAGCATGAAGCTCAAATCAATTACCTGGATATTATTATCAACAATAAAGTTAAACTGAATAACCACCTAAAGATCTAGGGTCACGAGTCTAGAGCCTCTAAACATGATCGGATAACAATATCTAAACCAAATACTCAAGTATGAATAATGTATATACAAAGGAAAACCGGAATAAGAAGAGAAGCCAGGTCCTGCGAACGCCAGCAGCTACCTCAGCAACTCGGATAAATACTGATAAAAGCTGGAGTGCTCGTCTATCCCCTTTGTGTACCTGAATCTGCACACAAAGGTGCAGGGAGTAGGGGTGAGTACTAAGTACTTAGTGAGTAATAAACATATACAAGTAGCTAAAAGTTAGAAATCCACAGAATACCACATAACGAAGCTAAACTACAGTCCGATTCCTCCTACGAACTAGCAACAACAACAATACATTACCACTATCAGAGATAATTCACAAACAAAGATGCAATGCAAACTACATAGCTGCTACGACGCGTAGCCCGATCCATTTAACGTCGACGACGCTCACTAGGGTGTGTACAGACTCCGGAGGGGCTCCTACAGCCCAAGCGCATACCGCTGCGGCGTGTAGCCCGATCCTCATATCAACCGCTGCGGCGTGCAGCCCGATCCATCCTCAGTCCACAGCAAACATATAAGTCACACAACAGCTCAATTTATTTATTACCAGGTTCCAGTTCATAAATTATGAAAATACTTTAACTTTTATTTAATTTTTCCCAAAATAGGTGACTTAGAATTTCAATACGGTGATTTCAAACCAGGACTGAGATCAGTGATTAAGCAAGTATAGCTATCACATATATACCTATCCCCTAGGAATACTACAGGTCGGCACAAGGCCCAAACACGGCTTACTGTCCACAATTATTTCAAACACAGTGTTTTTCAACCACTAGCATATTATACTAATTCAGGATGGACTAAAGTCTCAATCCCCAGTCACAATAAATCCCGCACCTGCCACGGGGTGCGAGCCACGCCCCTACTAGCGTCACAATGTGCTTAGCCGGGGTTTCGAACCCTCAGGCTACCATATACACAAACTACTCACCTCTAGCCGGCCGTAGGCTCGTCCGCGATGCCTTTTCCTTTTGAATTTGCCGCCTCGTGCGTAGAATCTAGTCAAACCACAACAATTGTATCAAATACGGGTCAAAGAAACATAACCCAATTCAATTTATACGAAATACGCGATAATACACAAAGTTGGTAAAACCCGACCCCGGGCCCGCTGCTCGAAAAATTCCGAAATTAGTACCAACGCGATCCTCGTCTCGCCACGAGTCTGTGCACATAAAATTTACCAAAATCGGAGTTCAAATGGCCCCTCAAATCTTCAAATCTTATTTTTAAATCCCTAGGTCCAAAATCCCCACTTTACACCTCAAAAACATGTAATCTAGTCGGATTATTCGATGATAATTCAATATTATGGAGTAGTAATAATCACAAGTGACTTACCTCAAGATTTCCCATGATTTCTCGCTCAAAATCGCCCCAAACCGTGTTATTTCGCAAGAAAATAAGTAAAAATAACGAGCAGAAATGCAGCAGCTTTTTATTAGCAAATCTGGTCGCTAAAGACTCAAATCTGGTAGCTACAGACCCAAATATGGTCGCTAAAAGTACCACACCAGACCTAATGCACCAACACTCTTTTATTTTCACCAAAATGGCTTTAACTCCGTCATACGAACTCGGAATTTGACGATTCTTTTTCCTATGGCTCCGTAATTTCGATACGGATCCAGTGGTTTAAATAAAACTGAATTTAGATCTCTTTTGCTCAGTGCAATATCAATTTCTCTCGTTAAACAATTAAATCGCATTTCGCGTCAAAAACCCAATCGCGACTTGATGAAATTAAACTAAAATTTCCGTATCAGTCCTATAATTCATTATTTAAATTCTCGAAGTCTCAAAATCAAATTTGGATCTCTAGAACTAAAAATAGACCTTTGGATCATTATATTTATGCTCAAAACGGCAAAAATCTTCAAAAAATGACCCGTTGGGCATCCGAAACACACCCGAGACCCTCGGGACCACAACCAAAAACACAAACTCAACCTAATACTTCATTTAAAGTTGCTCGGATTATAAAAACGCTACCTTAAACATCAAAAATCACCAATATCCTAGAATTCGATTCAAACTTAAACTTAAACTTTCAAAATTCACATTCGATCAAAAACCCGACCAAACGATGTCCGAATGACTTGAAAATTTGCAGACATATCCAAAATCACCTAACGAGGCTATTGTATATCACTTATCGATCGGATTCTGCCAAAATTCCAACTTAGCCAAAATAGGCTAACTTCTTCACCGGACCTTCAAAATTACTTCCGATTGCGCTCCTAAGTCTTAAATCATCCCCCGAAACTAACCGAATCATCGGAATTCAGTTCCTGGCCCTCTAACTCATAAGTCAACGTTGGGTTGACTTTTCCAACTTATGCTTTCCTTAAAAGAGATTAATTGTCTCACTTCCTACCAAAATCGATCCGAATTGACTCAAAGTTTGCACACAAGTCACATTCGACATTACGGACTTGCACCAACTTTCGAAATCACATTCCGACCCCGATATCAAAATTTTCACTTCCGGTTGAATTTTCTCATAAACCTTCAAATTCCTATATTTAGCCAAATGACTTCAAAATGACCTCCGGACATCCGAATTCACTTCCAATCGCGTTCCCAACTTCAAAATCACCATACGGATCTATTCCCAGACTCGGAATCCCAAATGGACATCTATTACTCTAAAATGCCTTCCAACCCAAATTTATAAAATTCTTTTAAAATACTAACTTCCACCATATATGCCGAAATGCTCACGGGTTATCAAAAACCAAATCCGGACATACGCCCAAGTTCAAAATCATCATACGCGCATGCTGGAACTTTTAGATCCCAATTCCGAGGTCATTTACTCAAAATTCCAATCCTAGTTCATTTCTTCAACTTTAAGCTTTCAAAATGAGAATTTCCATTTAGATTTGACTCCAAACTTCCCGAATTTTAATTCTGACCATACACACAAGTCAATATACCTGAGATGAAGCTGTTCATGGCCTCAATCTACTGAATGACGCGTCGGAGCTCAAAACGACCGATCGGGTCGTTACAATCTCCCCCACTTAAACATACGTTCGTCCTCGAACGTGCTGAGAACTACAATGATGTAGTCTAAAATAAATTGTTTAACACATCATGCACCTTCCCGTGCTACCACTACTTAGTTGAGCACATTAGCTATATAATTCTGTAGATATAATTCTTTATTCAAGCGAATAAGCCATTAGGCCAAATTCCAATACCCTGAATTTCCTGCCAAGTCCGTTTCCATCATTCGACCACCATATCAATCTCCACACGTTGTACCCAAACATTAATGCATAACTTTGTTGAATTTACACTTCGCATCACTTTACTCATATGACCACAATAACATTCTTTATTTACTACAGTTGCCTACAATACCCAAATACCGATGGAAACCTCTTATTAGTTGATGTCTTATTCCAACACTTTCATATACTGCCAACGATAAATAAAACACGGGCTAAACCGTAACAATTCCTCAAATCAACCATTAATGAAGCCATTTCTCTTTTGACTGATATTACAACGGATTTTGGAGCCAAACCTCGATATTACCTTTCTATCTAGCTGAAATCACGTTTGTTCGCACTCATTAATGACTCCAACGATCATTTCGATTATAACACACCGCAATGGTAACATGACACCTCCTCATCGACCTAAGCCACGACGAGCAAAACACAGGCTCCAATAAGAAATGATCTGAACACTCGAATCATGACAACCGACTCACACAAAAGAGCTGTAATTCAAATTCCTCAATTCCATCACAACAAATAACTGAGATCTCGTCTCACATCATAGAATTAGAGTACCTGAACCCTCCTCAAATGTCATAACATCACGTGGCCTTGCCACGACTCACGATTCTATCCAAGCACTATTACTCATGGAGCACCTCAAGTCACCATGCTCAAAATGGTTAGCCACACACATATTTAGGTCTGAACTCAAGCAATCAATCACACCCGCGGTGATACATTTAATATATGCTATCAAATCCTGAATGGATACAATCGATGTGCTATTCAGCGAGCGGTACCCAATATGGACTATTCCTTAGAAGCTAGGAAGTATTGTATACAAAGTAACTTATAGGAAACTATTGCGGCGCGCAACCCGTTCCAATAACATACCCGTGGTGGCGTGCCACCCGATTCAGATACCATACCTGTGGCGGCGTGCCACCCGATCCACACATAAATCTCGCAAGAGGAAATGCACATCGAGTCAAGTTGCTCATTACAACAAACCTATATATAGCCTCAAGCTCGGCCACATGAAACGCATCCGACAACGTTCCTCAATACCGGAATTGAATCAACGGTAGATATCTCTACACTAACATCTGCCACAAAGGCCCAACTGGCAAAGCAATACCTACCAGCCGTCCGCTGGCCTTAGGGTACATCTACCTTGGTGGAGCATAATCTGATACACTCTACTACGCAGTTTGTTGCATTTTCTAACATAGTCCATATCGCATTAGTCTAGACAACCTGACTTATGACAACCAGTCTGCAATCGTATATCATTATTCAAATTCATCATATAAAGTAAAGAGAGAGCCGCTAGGGCTTCCAATTTTCAATAATCGCTAAACGGTGCCGATGCACATGATATACCACCACTGCGTAGGTGGATTATGAGAACATCTAGTCTCCAGCACGTATATAGCACATGAATTGCTATGCCCGATCCCACACTTCCCCGTACGAATACATAACACATCGCAAACTCTTTCTTCCAATTCATTGCATAAGTTTAATTGCCAGGTCTGAGTCCTTTTACCCACGTCGAGATATGCAACTGCCAGCACTCTAGAGCTTTGTTGCATCATATCTGCAAGACTCATTACTTTGAACACATACCAGGAGTGAATCGTATCCTTATCATACCGTTCCGGTTTATTAACAAGTTGCTCCATTTACTCAATTTCCTTTCTGATTTATCTTAAATTTAATATTCTTTTTACTGTAGCACTACAATATCTCAACACACGAAACTCATACACAAGACTACACGGTCTAAGGCTCACAGGCCGCTGAATACTCTCTCAATGTTTCCTAGAAGTACCACATTCTACAATACTTTGTTTTGAAGAACTTCCTGTGATTTTGAATTCGTTGTCATTACTCCCCAACACAGATACATACAATCCCCTTATTCACATAACATACACAAGTCTTGATTCCTTCTAATGAAACCCCTGTCTTTAGCCATATACACAATCTTAAGACACCTTACCGTTACAAGCAAAGTCTTGAACACCGCAAGGCCACTCTCGGGCGTCATTCACGCTTATTCAATTATAATTCAACTGTCTTATTGGACAGGACCACTCGTGCCCTATTAGAACTTTGGCACCGCAGAACATGATTACATACAAATGCATTTAGCTATCTTTCCTTCCTATACATCGAACATTCTTACCAGCAACAGTTCAAACCATCCTATTATTTCTTCATATCTACAAAGCACCATAACCTTTATCAGAATTTCCCAACATACTTAGAGATAGAACCAATAGAGCACACAACAGTGCAATCAGTTAATCAATAACAACCTCCCCAACTTGGCTCAGAGCCATACATCAAAGCACTTTTAGCCGCTCATAGCATTCTTTACTCAAATGATGCCACAATGTTATGGTGAGATTAAACTCAAGTCATTTACAAGCTTGACAAAGACTCGAATCATTAGAGACCTTAACCCTTCTGCAATTCTTGCATTTATACACACACCACAGTTAAGCCTACTCTCTTTAGGTGACAGAAATCTTTTCTAAGTCCCAAAATTTTCAAAAATTTCGGCAGAGTTTCCTTTGTAAATTGGCCTATCCACCTGCCAGAGAATCACCAAACCATTCTAAAAATACATCCACAACTCAACAAGACATCACAATGTATTTCAACAACATTAAATCTCAATACTATACGAATCATATTATCACAATTTATACCTGAACCTACGCTACACCTGCTCGCATCATAACACATATCAAATACCCTTCAATTACACATCCGAATCCACCCCCTACTTTGCATCAATCTAGTATTTAAGTACAACACCTTCCACCAGGATATACATAGCATAATCACTTTAGTCTTCTTGAGTATAAACTCGTTTTACTACAGTAAGGCACTTTACCTTCCAACTAAGAGATATGATAAATATTAACCACGCCCATAGCTCGGGGCTACACAATAGATTACAATAAGGATCTAACACCTGACAGATCGTACATTATTAAGCTGCCATTTCCACAGTTAGGAATAATAACAATCACACAAAATTTCATAATACCAGTTTGTAAAATCAACACTTTAATGCTCATGTCATAGACAAAGATCTGGCCTCAAGTCCGCCCGACTGGACCAACATGAACTCACAGAGATTATATCTTGCCCCTCGACCAGGGAATCACAAGCCATCAAGGCAATTATATTACTGAGCGTTCGAGTGTGCATACAGGCGTATGGAAGGAATTTCCAAGAATTATATCTCAAGCTGAATCAAGTACGCACGATAAGAATTCCAAGAAATGTGAAGTGTTTCCTAAAGGTTTGCAGCCTCCCGAGGATAAGTACAGGAGTCCCCGTACCGATCCACAAGACTCTACCAACCGGCTCAAGACTCATGAGGCCTAGTAACCTAGGCTCTGATACCAACTTGTCACGACCCCAATCCCGGTCGTGATGGCGCCCAGCACAACTGCTAGGCAATCCCGACCATTTACCCTCTCATCCCGAGCATGAAGCTCAAATCAATTACCGGGATATTATCATCAACAATAAAGCTAAACTGAATAACCACCCAAAGATCTAGTGTCACGAGTCTAGAGCCTCTAAACATGATCGCATAACAATATTTAAACAAAATACTCAAGTATGAATAATGTATATACAAAGGAAAATTGGAATAAGAAGAGAAGCCAGGTCCTGCGAACGCAGCAGCTACCTCAGCAACTCGGATAAATACTGATAAAAGCTGGAGTGCTCGTCTATCCCTTCTGTGTACCTGAATCCGCACACAAAGGCGCAGGGAGTAGGGGTGAGTACTAAGTACTCAGTGAGTAATAAAAATATACAAGTAGCTGAAAGTAAGAAATCCACAAAATACCACATAATGAAGCTAAACTACAATCCGATTCCTCCTATGAACTAGCAACAACAACAGTACATTACCACTATCAGAGATAATTCAAAAACAAAGATGCAATGCAAAGCACATAACCGCTACGGCGTGTAGCCCGATCCATTTAACGTCGACGACGCTCACTAGGGTGTGTACAGACTCCGGAGGCGCTCCTACCGCCCAAGCGCAATACCGCTGCGGCGTGCAGCCTGATCCTCATATCAACCGTTGCGGCGTGCAGCCCGATCCATCCTCAGTCCACTACAAACATATAAGTCACACAACAGCTCAATTTATTTATTACCAGGTTCCAGTTCATAAATTATGAAAATACTTTAACTTTTATTTAATTTTTCCCAAAATAGGTAACTTAGCATTTCAATACGGTGATTTCAAACCAGGACTGAGATCAGTGATTAAGCTAGTATGGCTATCACATATATAGCTATCCCCTAGGGATACTACAGGTCGGCACAAGGCCCCAAACACGGCTTACCGCCCACAATTATTTCAAACACAGTGTTTTCAACCACTAGTATCATATTATACTAATTCGGGATGGACTAAAGTCTCAATCCCCAATCACAATCAATCCCGCACCTGCCACGAGGTGCGAGCCACGCCCTACTGGCGTCACAATGTACTAAGCCGGGGTTTCGAACCCTCAGGCTACCATATACACAAACTACTCACCTCTAGCCGACCGCAGACTCGTCCGCGATGCCTTTTCCTTTTGAATTTGCCGCCTCGTGCGTAGAATCTAGTCAAACCACAACAATTGTATAAAATACAGGTCAAAGAAACATAACCCAATTCAATTTATACGAAATACGCGATAATACACCAAGTTGGTAAAACCCGACCCCGGGCCCGCTACTCGAAAAATTCCGAAATTAGTACCATCGCGATCCTCGTCCCGCCACGAGTCCGTGCATATACAATTTACCAAAATTGGAGTTCAAATGGCCCCTCAAATCTTCAAATCTTATTTTCAAATCCCTAGGTCCAAAATCCCCAATTTACACCTCAAAAACATGTAATCTAGTCGGATTATTCGATGATAATTCAATATTATGGAGTAGTAAAATCACAAGTGACTTACCTCAAGATTTCCCATGATTTCTTGCTCAAAATCGCCCCAAACCGTGTTATTTCGCAAGAAAATAAGTAAAAATAATGAGCAGAAACGCAGCAGCTTTTTATTAGCAAATCTGGTCGCTAAAGACCCAAATTTGGGCGCCAAAAGTGCCGCACCAGACCTGATGCACCAACACTCTTTTATTTTCACCAAATTGGCTTTAACTTTGTCATACGAACTCGGAATTTGACGATTCATTTTCCTATGGCTCCGTAATTTCGATACGGATCCAGTGGTTTAAACAAAACTGAATTTGGATCTCATTTGCTCAGTGCAACATCAATTTCGCTCGTTAAACAATTAAATTGCATTTCGCGTCAAAAACCCAATCGCGACTTGATGAAATTAAACCAAAATTTCCGTATCAGTCCTATAATTCATTATTTAAATTCTTGAAGTCTTGAAATCAGATTTGGATCTCTAGAACTAAAAATAGACCTTTGGATCATTACATTTATGCTCAAAACGGCAAAACACCCGAGACCCTCGGGACCACAACCAAAGACACAAACTCAACCTAATACTTCATTCAAACTTGCTCGGATTATAAAAATGCTACCTTAAACATCAAAAATCACCAAAATCCTTGAATTCGATTCAAACTTAAACTTAAACTTTCAAAATTCACATTCGATCAAAAACCCGACCAAACGATGGCAGAGTGACCTGAAAATTTGCAGACATATCCAAAATCACCTAACGAAGCTACTGCAACTGTTGTAATTCCATTCCAAATCCTGGATCAAAATATCACCTATCGATCGGATTCCGCCAAAATTCCAACTTCGCCAAAATAGGCTAACTTCTTCACCGGACCTCCAAAATTACTTCTGATTCCGCTCCTAAGTCTTAAATCATCCCCCGAAACTAACCGAATCATCGAATTCAGTTCCGGGCCCTCTAACTTATAAGTCAACGTTGGGTTGACTTTTCCAACTTAAGCTTTCCTTAAAAGAGATTAATTGTCTCATTTCCTACCAAAATCGATCCGAATTGACTCAAAGTTTGCACACAAGTCACATTCGACGTTACGGACTTGCACCAACTTTCGAAATTGCATTACGACCCCGATATCAAAATTTTCACTTCCGGTTGAATTTTCTCATAAACCTTCAAATTCCTATATTTAGCCAAATGACTTCAAAATGACCTCCGGACATCTGAATTCACTTCCGATCGCATTCCCAACTCCAAAATCACCATACGGATCTATTCCCAAACTCGGAATCCCAAATAGACATTTGTAACTCTAAAATGCCTTCCAACCCAAATTTATGAAATTCTTCTAAAATACTAACTTCCACCATACACGCCGAAATGCTCGCTGTATCAAAAACCAAATCCGGACATACGCCCAAGTTCAAAATCATCATACGAGCATGCATGAACTTTTAGATCCCAATTACGAGGTCATTTACTCAAAATTCCAATCCTAGTTCATTTCTTCAACTTTAAGCTTTCAAAATGAGAATTTCCATTTAGATTTGACTCCAAACTTCCTGAATTTTAATTCTGACCATACACACAAGTCAATATACCTGAGATGAAGCTGTTCATGGCCTCAATCTGCTGAATGACGCGTCAGAGCTCAAAACGACCAGTCGGGTCGTTATAATCTCCCCCACTTAAACATACGTTCATCCTCGAACGTGCTGAGAACTACAAAGATGTAGTCTCAAATAACTTGTTTAACACATCATGCACATTCCCGTAGTTAGTTGAGCACATTAGCTATATAATTCTGTAGATATAATTCTTTATTCAAGCGAATAAGCCGTTAGGCCAAATTCCAACACCCTGAATTTCCTGCCAAGTCCGTTTCCATCATTCGACCACCATATCAATCTCCACACGTTGTACCCAAACATTAATGCATAACTTTGTTGAATTTACACTTCGCACTCATTAATGACTCCAACGATCATTTCGATTATAACACACCACAATGATAATATGACACCTCCTCATCGGCCTAAGCCACAACGAGCAAAACACAGGCTCTAATAAGAAATGATCTGAACACACTCGAATCATGACAATTGACACACACAAAAGAGCTGTAATTCAAATTCCTCAATTCCATCACAACAAATAACTGAAATCTCGTCTCACATCATAGAATTAGAGTACCTGAACCCTCCTCGAATGTCATAACATCATGTGGCCTTGCCACGACTCACGATTCTATCCAAGCACTATTACTCATGGAGCACCTCAAGTCACCATGCTCAAAACGGTCAGCCACACACATATTTAGGTCTGAACTCAAGCAATCAATCACACCCGCGGTGATACATTTAATATATGCTATCAAATCTTGAATGGATACAACCGATGTGCTATTCCCCGAGTGGTACCAATTACGGACTATTCCTTAGAAGCTAGGAAGTATAGTATACAAAGTAACCTATAGGAAACTATATTTTCCACATCACACTATTGAGGCGCGCAACCCGTTCCAATAATATACCCGTGGCGGCGTGCCACTCGATCCAGATACCATACCTGTGGCGGCGTGCCACCCGATCCACGCATAAATCTCGCAAGAGGAAATTCACATCGAGTCAAATTGCTCATTACATCAAACCTATATATAGCCTAAAGCTCGGCCACATGAAACGCATCCGACAACGTTCTTCAATACCGGAATTGAATCAATGGTAGATAACTCTACACTAACATCTGCCACAAAGGCCCAACTGACAAAGCAATACTTACCAGCCGTCTGCTGACCCTAGGGTACATCTACCTTGCTGGAGCATAATCTGATACACTCTGCTACGCAGTTTGTGGCATTTTCTAACATATTCCATATCACATTAGTCTAGACAACCTGACTTATGACAACCAGTCTGCAATCGTATATCATTATTCAAATTCATCATATCAAGTAAAGAGAGAGCCGCTAGGGCTTTCAATTTTCAATAATCGCTAAACGATGCCGATACACATGCTATACCACCACTGCGTAGGCGGATTACGAGAACTTCTAGTCTCTAGCATGTATATAACATATGAATCGCTATGCCTGATCCCACACTTCCCCGTACGAATACATAACACATCGCAAAGTCTTTCGTCCAATTCATTGCATAAGTTTAATTGCCAGGACTGAGTCCTTTTACCCACGTCGAGCTATGCAACTGCCAGCACTCAAGAGCTTTGTTGCACCATATCTACAAGACTCATTACTTCGAACACATACCAGGAGTTAATCGTATCCTTATCATACCGTTCCGGTTTATTAACAAGTTGCTCCATTTGCTCAATTTCCTTTCTGATTCATTTTAAATTTAATATTCTCGTTACTGTAGCACTACAATATCTCAACTCATGTTACCACAAGAAACTCATACACAAGACTACACGGTCTAAGGTTAACAGGCTGCTGAATACTCTCCCAATGTTTCCTAGAAGTACCAAATTCTACAATACATTGTTTTGAAGAACTTCCTGCGATTTTGAATTCGTTATCATTACTCCCCAACACAGATACGTAGAATCCCCTCATTCACATAACATACACAAGTCTTGATTCCTTCTAACAAAACCCCCGTCTTTAGTCATATATACAATCTTAAGACACCTTACCGTTACAAGCAAAGTCTTGAACACCGCAAGGCCATTCTTGGGCGTCATTCACGCTTATTCGATTATAATTCAACTGTCTTATTGGACAGGACCACTCGTGCCCTGTTAGAACTCTGGCACCGCAGAACATGATTACATACAAATGCATTTAGCTATCTTTCCTTCCTATACACCGAACATTCTTACCAGCAGCAGTTCAAACCATCCTATTATTTCTTCATATCTACGAAGCACCATAACCTTTATTAGAATTTCCCAACATACATAGAGACAGAACCAACATAGCACACAACAGTGCAATCAGTTAGTCAATAACAACCTCCCCAACTTGGCTCGGAGCCATACATTAAAGCACTTTTAGCCGCTCATAGCATTCTTTACTCAAATGATGCCACAATGTTATGGTGAGATTAAACTCAAGTCATTTACAAGCTTGACAAAGACTCGAATCATCGGAGACCTTAACTCTTCTGCAATTCTTGCATTTATACACACACCACAGTTAAGCCTACTCTCTTTAGGTGACAGAAATCTTTTCTAAGTCCCAATTTTTTCAAAAATTTTGGCAGAGTTTCCTTTGTAAATCGGCCTATCCACCTGCCAGAGAATCACCAAACCATTCTAACAATACATCCACAACTCAACAAGACATCACAGTGTATTTCAACAACATTTAATCTCAATACTATACGAATCATATTATCACAATTTATACCTGAACCTGCGCTACACCTGCTCGCATCATAACACATATCAAATACCCTTCAATTACACATCCGAATCCACCCACCTACTTTGCATCAATCTAGTATTTCTGTACAACACCTTCCACCATGATATACATAGCATAATCACTTTAGTCTTCCTGAGCCTAAACTCGTTTTACTACACGTAAGACACTTTACCTTTCAACTAAGAGATATGATAAATATTCACTACGCCCATAGCTCGGGGCTACACAACAGATTATTATAAGGATCTAACACCTGACAGCTCGTACATTATTAAGATGCCATTTCCACAGTTAGGAACAATACCGATCACACGAAATTTCATAATACCAGTTTGTAAAATCAGCACTTTGGTGCTCATGTCATAGACAAACATCTGGCCTCAAGTCCTCCCGACTGGCCCAACATGAACTCGCAGAGATTATGTCTCACCCCTCGACCAGGGAATCACAAGCCATCAAGGCAATTATATTACTGAGCGTTCGAGTGCGCGTACAGGCGTATGGAAGGAATTTCCAAGAATTATATCTCAAGCTGAATCAAGTACGCACGATAAGAATTCCAAGAAATGTGAAGTGTTTCCTAAAGGTTTTCAGCCTCCCGAGGATAAGTACAGGCGTCCCCGTACCGATCCACAAGACTCTACCAACCGGCTCAAGACTCATGAGGCCTAGTAACCTAGGCTCTGATACCAACTTATCACGACCCCAATCCCGGTCGTGATGGTGCCCAACATAACTGCTAGGCAAGCCCGACCATTTACCCTCTCATCCTAAGCATGAAGCTCAAATCAATTACCTGGATATTATTATCAACAATAAAGCTAAACTGATTAACCATCCAAAGATCTAGGGTCACGAGTCTAGAGCCTCTAAACATGATCGGATAATAATATCTAAACCAAATACTCAAGTATGAATAATGTATATACAAAAGAAAAATGGAATAAGAAGAGCAGCCAGGTCCTACGAACACCAGCAGCTACCTCAGCAACTCGGATAAATACTGATAAAAGCTGGAGTGCTCGTCTATCCCTACTGTATACCTGAATCTGCACACAAAGGTGCAGGGAGTAGGGGTGAGTACTAAGTACTCACTGAGTGATAAACATATACAAGTAGCTGAAAGTAAGAAATCCACACAATACCACATAATGAAGCTAAACTACAGTCCGATTCTTCCTACGAACTACCAACAACAACAGTACATTACCACTATCAGAGATAATTCACAAACAAAGATGCAATGCAAACCACATAACCGCTACGGCGTGAAGCCCGATCCATTTAACGTCGACGGCGCTCACTAGGGGTGTGTACAGACTCCGAACGTGCTCCTACAGCCCAAGCTCAATACCGCTGCGGCGTGCAGCCCGATCCTCATATCAACCGCTACGGCATGCAGCCCGATCCATCCTCAGTCCATAACAAACATATAAGTCACACAACAGCTCAATTTATTTATTATCAGGTTCCAGTTCATAAATTATGAAAATACTTTAACTTTTATTTAATTTTTCCCAAAACAAGTGACTTAGAATTTCAATACGGTGATTTCAAACCAAGACTGAGATTAGTGATTAAGCACGTATAGCTATCATATATATAGCTATCCCCTAGGTATACTACAGGTCGGCACAAGGCCCCAAACACGGCTTACCGCCCACAATTATTTCAAACACAGTATTTTCAACCACTAGTATCATATTATACTAATTCGGGATGGACTAAAGTCTCAATCCCCAGTCACAATCAATCCCCCACCTGCCACGGGGTGCGAGCCACGCCCTACTAGCGTCACAATGTGCTAAGCCGGGGTTTCGAACCCTCAGGCTACCATATACACAATCTACTCACCTCTAGCCAGCCGTAGACTCGTCCATGATGCCTTTTCCTTTTGAATTTGCCGCCTCGTGCGTAGAATCTAGTCAAACCACAACAATTGTATCAAATACGGGTCAAAGAAACATAACCCAATTCAATTTAGACGAAATACGTGATAATACACCAAGTTGGTAAATCCCGACCTCAGGGCCTACTGCTCGAAAAATTCCGAAATTAGTACCAACGCGATCCTCGTCTCGCCGCGAGTCCGTGCATATAAAATTTACCAAAATCGGAGTTCAAATGGCCCCTCAAATCTTCAAATCTTATTTTCAAATCCATAGGTCCAAAATCCCCAATTTACACCTAAACATCATGTAATCTAGTCGGATTATTCGATGATAATTCAATATTATGGAGTAGTAATAATCACAAGTGACTTACCTCAAGATTTCCCATGATTTCTTGCTCAAAATCGCCCCAAACCGTGTTATTTCGCAAGAAAATAAGTAAAAATAACGAGCAGAAATGCAGCAGCTTTTTATTAGCAAATCTGGTCGCTAAAGACTCAAATCTGGTCGCTAAAGACCCAAGTCTGGTCGCTAAAAGTGCCACACCAGACCTGATGCACCAACACTCTTTTATTTTCACTAAAATGGCTTTAACTCCGTCATACGAACTCGGAATTTGACGGTTCTTTTTCCTATGGCTCCGTAATTTCGATACGGATACAGTGGTTTAAACAAAACTGAATTTGGATCTCATTTGCTCAGTGCAACATCAATTTCTCTCGTTAAACAATTAAATCGCATTTCGCGTCAAAAACCCAATCGCGACTTGATGAAATTAAACCAAAATTTCCGTATCAGTATAATTCATTATTTAAATTCTCGAAGTCTCAAAATCAAATTTGGATCTCTAGAACAAAAAATAGACCTTTGGATCATAATATTTATGCTCAAAACAGCAAAAATCTTCCAAAAATGACCCGTTGGGCATCCGAAACACACCCGAGACCCTGGGGACCACAACCAAAAACACAAACTCAACCTAATACTTCATTTAAACTTGCTCGGATTATAAAAAGGCTACCTTAAACATCAAAAATCACCAAAATCCTAGAATTCGATTCAAACTTAAACTTAAACTTTCAAAATTCACATTCGATCAAAAACCCGACCAAACGATGTCCGAATGACCTGAAAATTTGCAGACATATCCAAAATCACCTAACGAAGCTACTGCAACTATCGAAATTCCATTCCGACTCCCGGATCAAAATATCACCTATCGATCGGATTCCGCCAAAATTCCAACTTCGCCAAAATAGGCTAACTTCTTCACCGGACCTTCAAAATTACTTCCGATTGCGCTCCTAAGTCTTAAATCATCCCCCGAAACTAACCGAATCATCAGAATTCAGTTCCGGGCCTTCTAACTCATAAGTCATTGTTGGGTTGACTTTTCCAACTTAAGCTTTCCTTAAAAGAGATTAATTGTCTCATTACCTACCAAAATCGATCCGAATTGACTCAAAGTTTGCACACAAGTCACATTCGACATTACGGACTTGCACCAACTTTCGAAATCGCATTCCGACCCCGATATCAAAATTTTCACTTCCGGTCGAATTTTCTCATAAACCTTCAAATTCCTATATTTAGCCAAATGACTTCAAAATGACCCCTGGACATCCGAATTCTCTTCCGATCGCGTTCCCAACTCCAAAATCACCATACGGATCTATTCCCACGCTCAGAATCCCAAATGGACATCTATAACTCTAAAATGCCTTCCAACCCAAATTTATGAAATTCTTCTAAAATACTAACTTCCACCATATATGCCGAAATGCTCACGGTTTATCAAAAACCAAATTCGGACATACGCCCAAGTTCAAAATCATCATACGAGCATGCTGGAACTTTTAGATCCTAATTCCAAGGTCATTTACTCAAAATTCCAATCCTAGTTCATTTCTTCAACTTTAAGCTTTCAAAATGAGAATTTGCATTTAGATTTGACTCCAAACTTCCTGCATTTTAATTCTGACCATACACATAAGTAAATATACCTGAGATGAAGATGTTCATTGCCTCAATCTGCTGAATGACACGTCGGAGCTCAAAACAACCGGTCGGGTCGTTACAATCTCCCCCACTTAAACATACGTTCGTCCTCGAACATGTTGAGAACTACAATGATGTAGTCTCAAATAACTTGTTTAACACATCATGCACCTTCCCGTGCTACCACTACTTAGTTGAGCACATTAGCTATATAATTCTGTAGATATAATTCTTTATTCAAGCGAATAAGCCATTAGGCCAAATTCCAATACCCTGAATTTCCTACCAAGTCTGTTTCCATCATTCGACCACCATATCAATCTCCACACGTTGTACCCAAACATTAATGCATAACTTTGTTGAATTTACACTTCGCATCACTTTACTCATATGACCACAATAACATTCTTTATTTACTATAGTTGCCTACAATATCCAAATACCGACGTTAACCTCTTATTAGTTGATGTCTTATTCAACCACTTTCATATACTGCCAACGATAAATAAAACAAGGGCTAAACCGTAACAATTCCTCAAATCAACCATTTATGAAGCCATTTCTCTTTTGACTGATATTACAACGGATTTTGGAGCCAAACCTCGATATTACCTTTCTATCTAGTTGAAATCACGTTTGTTCACACTCATTAATGACTCCAACGATCATTTTGATTATAACACACCACAATGGTAATATGACACCTCCTCATCGGCCTATGCCACGATGAGCAAAACACAGGCTCCAATAAGAAATGATCTGGACACACTCGAATCATGACAACCGACTCACACAAAAGAGCTGTAATTCAAATTCCTCAATTCCATCACAACAAATAACTGAGATCTCATCTCACATCATAGAATTAGAGTACCTAAACCCTTCTCGAATGTCATAACATCACGTGGCCTTGCCACGACTCACGATTCTATCCAAGCACTATTACTCATGGAGCACCTCAAGTCACCATGCTCAAAACGGTCAGCCACGCACATATTTAGGTCTGAACTCAAGCAATCAATCACACTCGCGGTGATACATTTAATATATGCTATCAAATCCTGAATGGATACAACCTATTTGCTATTCCACGAGCGGTACCCAATACGGACTATTCCTTAGAAGTTAGGAAGTATTGTATACAAAGTAACTTATAGGAAACTATATTTTCCACATCACACTATTGCGGCGCGCAAATCGTTCTAAAAACATACCCGTGGCGGCGTGCCACCTGATCCAGATACCATACTGTGGTGGCGTGCCACTCGATCCACGCATAAATCTCGCAAGAGGAAATGCACATCGAGTCAAGTTGCTCATTACAACAAAGCTATATATAGCCTCAAGCTCGGCCACATGAAACACATCCGACAACGTTCCTCAATACTAGAACTGAATCAACGGTAGATACCTTTACACTGACATCTGCCACAAAGGCCCAACTGACAAAGCAATACCTACCAGTCGTCCTCTGGCCTTAGGGTACATCTACCTTGCTGGAGCATAATCCGATACACTCTGCTACGCAGTTTGTGGCATTTTCTAACATAGTCCATATCACATTAGTCTAGACAAACTGACTTATGACAACCAGTCTGCAATCGTATATCATTAATCAAATTCATCATATCAAGTAAAGAGAGAACCACTAGGGCTTCCAATTTTCAATAATCGCAAAACGGTGCCGATACACATGATATACCACCACTACGTAGGAGGATTACAAGAGCTTCTAGTCTCCAGCACGTATATAGCACATGAATCGCTATGTCTGATCCCACACTTCCCCGTACGAATACATAACACATCGCAAACTCTTTCTTCCAATTCATTGCATAAGTTTAATTGCGAGGACTGAGTCCTTTTACCCACGTCGAGATATGCAACTACCAGCACTCAAGAGCTTTGTTGCATCATATCTGCAGGACTCATTACTTTGAACACATACCAGGAGTGAATCGTATCCTTATCATACCGTTCCGGTTTATTAACAAGTTGCTCCATTTACTCAATTACCTTTTCTGATTCATCTTAAATTTAATATTCTCTTTACTGTAGCACTACTATATCTCAACTCATGTTACCACACAAAACTCATACACGAGACTACACGGTCTAAGGCTCACGGGCCGCTAAATACTCTCTCAATGTTTCCCAGAAGTACCACATTCTACAATACTTTGTTTTGAAGAACTTCCTGCGATTTTGAATTCGTTATCATTACTACCCAACACAGATACATAGAATCCCCTCATTCACATAACATACACAAGTCTTGATTCCTTCTAACGAAACCCCCGTCTTTAGCCATATACACAATCTTAAGACACCTTACCGTTACAGGCAAAGTCTTGAACACTGCAAGGCCATTCTCGGGCGTCATTCACGCTTATTCAATTATAATTCAATTTTCTTATTGTATAGGACCACTCGTGCCCTGTTAGAACTCTGGCACCACAGAACATGATTACATACAAATGCATTTAGCTATCTTTCCTTCCTATACACCGAACATTCTTACCAGCAGCAGTTCAAACCATCCTATTATTTCTTCATATCTACGAAGCACCATAACCTTTATTAGAATTTCCCAACATACTTAGAGACAGAACCAACATAGCACACAACAGTGCAATCAGTTAATCAATAACAACCTCCCCAACTTGGCTCAGAGCCATACATCAAAGCACTTTTAGCCGCTCATAGCATTCTTTACTCAAATGATGCCACAATGTAATGGTGAGATTAAACTCAAGTCATTTACAAGCTTGACAAAGACTCGAATCATCAGAGACCTTAACCCTTCTGTTATTCTTGCATTTATACACACACCACAGTTAAGCCTACTCTCTTTAGGTGACAAAAATCTTTTCTAAGTCCCAAATTTTTCAAAAATTTCGGCAGAGTTTCCTTTCTAAATTGGCCTATCCACCTGAAAGAGAATCACCAAACCTTTCTAACAATACATCCACAACTCAACAAGACATCACAATGTATTTCAACAACATTAAATCTTAATACTATACGAATCATATTATCACAATTTATACCTGAACCTGCGCTACAGCTGCTCGCATCATAACACATTCAAATACCCTTCAATTACACATCCGAATCCACCCACCTACTTTGCATCAATCTAGTATTTCAGTACAATACCTTCCATCAGGATATACATAGCATAATCACTTTAGTCTTCCTTAGTCTAAACTCGTTTTACTACACGTAAGGCACTTTACGTTCCAACTAAGAGATACGATAAATATTCACCATGCCCATAGCTCTGAGCTACATAACAGATTACAATAAGGATCTAACACCTAACAGCTCGTACATTATTAAGCTGCCATTTCCACAGTTAGGAGCAATACCGATCACACAAATTTCAAAATACCAGTTTGTAAAATCAGCACTTTGGTGCTCATGTCATAGACAAAGATTTGGCCTCAAGTCCTCCCGACTGGCCCAACATGAACTCGCAGAGATTATATCTCGCCTCTCGACCAGGGAATCACAAGCCATCAAGTAAATTATATTACTGAGCGTTCGAGTGCGTGTACAGGCGTATGCAAGGAATTTCCAAGAATTATATCTCAAGTTGAATCAAGTACGCACGATAAGAATTCCAAGATGTGAAGTGTTTCCTAAAGGTTAGCAGCATCCCGAGTATAAGTACAGGCGTCCCCGTACCGATCCACAAGACTCTACCAACCGGCTTAAGACTCATGAGGCCTAGTAACCTAGGCTCTGATACCAACTTGTCACGACCTCTATCCCAGTCGTGATGGCGCCCAACACAACTTCTAGGCAAGCCCGACCATTTACCCTCTCATCCCGAGCATGAAGCTCAAATCAATTACCTGGATATTATTATCAACAATAAAGCTAAACTGAATAATCACCCAAAGATCTAGGGTCACGAGTATAGAGCCTCTAAACATGATCGGATAACAATATCTAAACCAAATAGTCAAGTATGAATAATGTATATACAAAGGAAAACCGGAATAAGAAGAGAAGCCAGGTCCTGCGAACGCCAGCAGCTACCTCAGCAACTCGGATAAATACTGATAAAAGCTGGAGTGCTCGTCTATCCCTCCTGTGTACCTAAATCTGCACACAAAGGTGCAGGGAGTAGGGGTGAGTACTAAGTACTCAGTTAGTAATAAACATATACAAGTAGCTGAAAGTATGAAATCCATAGAATACCACATAATGAAGCTAAACTACAGTCCGATTCCTCCTACGAACTAGCAACAACAACAGTACATTACCACTATCAGAGATAATTCACAAACAAATATGCAATGCAAAGCACATAACCGCTATGGCGTGTAGCTCGATCCATTTAACGTCGACGGTGCTCACTGGGGGTGTGTACAGACTCTGGAGGGGCTCCTACAGCCCAAGCGCAATACCGCTGCGGCGTGCAGCCCGATCCTCATATCAACCGCTGCGCCGTGCAGCCCGATCCATCCTCACTCCACAACAAACATATAAGTCACACAACAGTTCAATTTATTTATTACCTGGTTCCAGTTCATAAATTATGAAAATACTTTAACTTTTATTTAATTTTTCCCAAAACAGGTGACTTAGCATTTCAATATGGTGATTTCAAACCAGGACTGAGATCAGTGATTAAGCAAGTATAGCTATGTCATATATAGCTATCCCCTAGGGATACTATAGGTCGGCACAAGGCCCCAAACACGGCTTACCGCCCACAATTATTTCAAATACAGTGTTTTTCAACCACTAGTATCATGTTATACTAATTCGGGATGGACTAAAGTCTCAATCCCCAGTCAAAATCAATCCCGCACCTGCCACGGGGTGCGAGCCACGCCCTACTAGTGTCACAATGTGCTAAGCCGGGGTTTCGTACCCTCAAGCTACCATATACACAAACTACTCACCTCTAGCCGGACGTAGACTCGTCCGCGATGCCTTTTCCTTTTGAATTTTGCCGCCTCGTGCGTAGAATCTAGTCAAACCACAACAATTGTATCAAATACTGGTCAAAGAAACATAACCCAATTCAATTTATACGAAATACGTGATAATACACTTAGTTAGTAAAACCCGACCCAGACCGTTGATCGAAAAGTTCCTAAATTAGTACCAACGCGATCCTCGTCTCGCCACGAGTCCGTGCATATAAAATTTACCAAAATCGGAGTTCAAATGGTCCCTCAAATCTTCAAATCTTATTTTCAAATCCCTAGGTCCAAAATCCCCAATTTACACCTCAAAAACATGTAATCTAGTCGGATTATTCGATGATAATTCAATATTATGGAGTAGTAATAATCACAAGTGACTTACCTCAAGATTTCCCATGATTTCTTGCTCAAAATCGCCCCAAACCGTGTTATTTCGCAAGAAAAAAAGAAAAAATAACGAGCAGAAATGCAGCAGCTTTTTATTAGCAAATCTGGTCGCTAAAGACCCAAATATGGTCGCTAAAAGTACCACACTAGACCTGATGCACCAACACTCTTTTATTTTCACTAAAATGGCTTTAACTCCGTCATACGAACTCGGAATTTGACGATTCTTTTTCCTATGGATCCGTAATTTCGATACGGATCCAGTGGTTTAAGCAAAACTGAATTTGGATCTCATTTGGTCAGTGCAACATCAATTTCGCTCGTTAAACTATTAAATCGCATTTCGCGTCAAAAACCCAATCGCGACTTGATGAAATTAAACCAAAATTTCCGTATCAGTCCTATAATTCATTATTTAAATTCTCGAAATCAGATTTGGATCTCTAGAACTAAAAATAGACCTTTGGATCATTACATTTATGCTCAAAACGGCAAAAATCTTCCAAAAATGACCCGTTAGGCATCCGAAACACACCCGAGACCCTCGGGACCACAACCAAAAACACAAACTCAACCTAATACTTCATTCAAACTTGCTCGGATTATTAAAATGCTACCTTAAACATCAAAAATCACCAAAATCCTAGAATTCGATTCAAACTTAAACTTAAACTTTCAAAATTCACATTCGATCAAAAACCCGACCAAACGATGTCCGAATGACCTGAAAATTTGCAGACATATCCAAAATCACCTAACGAAGCTACTACGACTGTCGGAATTCCATTCCAACTCCCGGATCAAAATATCACCTATCGATCGGTTTCCGCCAAAATTCCAACTTCGCCAAAATAGGCTAACTTCTTCACCGGACCTCCAAAATTACTTCTGATTGCGCTCCTAAGTCTTAAATCATCCCCCAAAACTAACCAAATCATTAGAATTCAGTTCCGGGCCCTCTAACTCATAAGTAAACGTTGGGTTAACTTTTCCAACTTAAGCTTTCCTTAAAAGAAATTAATTGTCTCATTTCCTACCAAAATTGATCCGAATTGACTCAAAGTTTGCACACAAGTCACATTCGACATTACGGACTTGCACCAACTTTCGAAATCGCATTCCGACCCCGATATCAAAATTTTCACTTCCGGTCAAATTTTCTCATAAACCATCAAATTCCTATATTTAGCCAAATGACTTCAATATGGCCTCCGGACATCCGAATTCACTTCCGATCGCGTTCCCAACTCCAAAATCACCATACGGATCTATTCCCACGCTCAGAATCCCAAATGGACATCTATAACTCTATAATGTCTTCCAACCCAAATTTATGAAATTCTTCTAAAATACTAACTTCCACCATATACGCCGAAATGCTCACGTGTTATCAAAAACCAAATCCGGACATACGCCCAAGTTCAAAATCATCATACGAGCATGCTGGAACTTTTAGATCCCAATTCCGAGGTCATTTACTCAAAATTCCAATCCTAGTTCATTTCTTCAACTTTAAGCTTTCAAAATGAGAATTTCCATTTAGATTTGACTCCAAACTTCCCGAATTTTAATTCTGACCATACACACAAGTCAATATACCTGAGATGAAGCTGTTCATGGCCTCAATCTGCTGAATGACGCGTCCGAGCTCAAAACGACCGGTCGGGTCATTACAAAAATGAAGAAAACGAGTTAAGAATCACTTACCCAACAAGTTTGATGAAAATCGCCCAAGAATCGCCAAGAAATGGTGTTGGAGAAGAGATAGTTTTGAGAAAGGGATGAAAATCCCGTTCTGTTTCTGTTTCTGGTATAAAAATCACTGGGCAAAAAATTACTCTATGCGATCGCAGGGCCTGTGATGCGATCGTATAGAAGAAAATAAGGGGGCAGAAATATTACTCTATGCGATCGCGTAACAGTAATGCGATCGCATAGAAGAAAAAATGAGGGGCTGGACTTGCTCTATGCGATCGCAGGGACTGGTATGCGCTTGCATAGAAGGATTTTTGGGCCTCAAAATTTTACTTTATGCGATCGCGTAGGGGTAATACGATCGCATAGAAGGATTTCCTGGACTTCACATTTACTCTAAGCGATCGCGGGGTAGTTATGTGATCGCATAGAACAAACTGGATGGCTACTAAATTAACTCTATGCGATCGCGAAGGTCCTATGCGCATAGTACAAATTAATGACTTCCCAATTAACTCTATGCGATCGCAGACATGCCTATGCGATCGCATAGAACAAAAACCTGGACACCAGCAACTAGCAAAAATATCAGATTTTTGTAAGTCCAAAACATCCCGTTACCTATCCGAAACTCACCCGAGCCCTCGGGGCTCTAAACCAAATATGCACACTAACTTAAAAACATCATACAAACTTGTTCGCGCGATCAAATCACCGAAATAACATCAAAATCACTGAATTGAGCCTTAAAACTCAAGAATTCTTTCAAATTTTCATAAATTCCAAAATTTCCAATTTAAGGCCGAAACATGTCAAACGACGTCTGTTTTCAACCAAACTTTACAGGAAGCGCGTAACCAACATATATGACATGTACCGGGCATCGAAATCAAAATACGAGTCCGATACCATTACTTTTTAATCAAATTTCAGTTTCATTTTCCTTAAATATTTTCAGAAAACAATTTAACAGAAAAATTCTTTTACCGGGGTTCTATACCTCGGATTTGGATTCTAGGCATACGCCCGAGTTTCATATTTTTCTACGGATTTTCTGAGACCGTCAAATCACGGATCCAGGTCCGTTAACAAAAAATATTGACCAAAGTCAACCATATCAATATTAATATCAAAATTCTTCAAATTTTTCATATATTTCATATATTTCAACATAAAAATTTTCCGACTTCGCACCCGGACTGGGCACGCAACTCGAGGCAACTATAAAAGAGTTTTTCAAGGCCGCAGAAGCTCGAAATGATTGAGAAAACGAGTGATGACCCTTTAGGTTGTCACAGTTTAACATAGATTGTATTCATAAAATTTAGATAATATTATTAAGAACAACAGAATAAAATTTAAAACAAAAAAATATGTCATGAGTAATAAATTATATATCTTCTCATATATTACAAAAAGAAAGCAAATACTAAACAATGACTAATATAATAGAGAAAAATAAAAAATAAATTTAATGGTTATTATTTTAAATTTTAAATTTAAATTTAAGTAAGATTTAAAATAATTAAATAAAATAAAAACTACCATATATGGACTAAGTGTCCCAAAACACTCCAAACTCTAGAACCGAACTTCCCGGCAAACTACAGTAGCAGAAATGAACTTAGGGGAACAATTAAATTGGGATGGGGGCATAAATTTCAAAAACGACCGGCCGGGTCGTTACATGCCATATGGTTGTTCCACTTGGCAGCCTTATGTTGTTTTTCTTGTGTTTTTCTATATAGATAGATAGATATATGGATATTTACTTTCATGATATATATGTATATATATATATATATATATATATATATATATATATATATATATATATATATATATGTATATATATATATATATACATATATAATTTAATATAATTTTAAAAAATAAAAGTAAATATCCATATATCTATCTATCTATATAGAAAAACACAAGAAAAACAACATAAGGCTGCCAAGTGGAACAACCATATGGCATGTAACGACCCGGCCGGTCGTTTTTGAAATTTATGCCCCCATCCCAATTTAATTGTTCCCCTAAGTTCATTTCTGCTACTGTAGTTTGCCGGGAAGTTCGGTTCTAGAGTTTGGAGTGTTTTGGGACACTTAGTCCCTAAATGAGAGCTTTATAGTTAAAAAATGGCCCGTAATTGGAACAGTGTTAAGGCGACCTCGGAATGGAAATCCGATGGTTCCATTAGCTCCGTTAGGTGATTTCGGGGTTGGGAGCGTGCTTGGAATGTATTTTGAAGGTCTATATCTCAATTAGGCTTGAACTGGCGAAATTAGTATTTTGGCGATTTTCGGTTTATAGGTAGATAAAGGTGTGGTGCAACCCGCTTTTGCTAACAAAGGGGCTATTCTATTTTCTAACCCTAATCAAAACTCCTCTTCACCCTTCGTTTCAGCCACATCGATTCAGTAATGATACACCAAACTCAAATTTTTGCCTCATTAACCACAAGCCGGGCAACAGTTCATTCACAGGGTTCTGGTCTCATTTCTCTATAAAGATAAACCTTTATGTCCTTGACTTTCTCCTTGCGATTCAATAAAGTCAACCGACAACACAAAAGGATAACAAACTCAATAGCATCAGATGATCCAGTGAAACTCAAGCAAGAGTAACTTTCAGCAAAGCTCAAATGTCACAAACATCAAAGTAAAATTTTATCATCTTTAGACAATTTTATTCAGACACGTGTGGCTGAGTTTCTTCAAGTAACTATTTAAAATGTTTTCGAGTTTCTATGTTATAGTGGGCAGTGAACAACGATTCCATTGTTAGGGAGTTGTTTGCCAAGTTCTGCTCACAAACCAAGGATGTAGTCTTATTAGCCTTGATCTGTATAGGTGTCCTATTCATGGCACAAATATAGTTATCGGTGCTTCATGTCTCTCTGCACTGGTCAATGTGACGACAACTTATGTTGAGCGTCTCTTTGAATTCATATGGCAGTGTTTAAAACCGAGAAGTTTAGTATTTTGGGCATATCTTGAGTTCTAGAGCTCCGATTGAGGTGATTTTTGCGGCGTTGTTCTCGTCTCATCAAGGAGGTAAATATCAGACCTTTAGTTTGATAATTATCCATGATTATTTCTGCTGCTTTCTATTTTTATCCGTGTTTGGATGGTAAGAATTGGGATTTTGAGCCCTAAAGTTGAAAAATGATAAATCCTTGATTTGAGGTCGAAATGAAATGAGAATTGTATAATTTTGATATTGTTAGACTCGTGAGAGTACGAGGGTTCTGAAAACATAAAAATATTTCAATTCCGAGCCGATGACTGGAGGGGTATTTTGGTCATTCCACCCGTGTTCGCGCCGTAGCTTCAATTTTATCATTGTAATTAGTTACTTGCGATGTTATTTATACTGTGTAATTGGTTTGACTAGATTTGGGCCAGCCAGAGTCGGATACTCGTGGCAAGGAAGTCGTTTCTTAGCTATTTTGTACCGGAATTGAGGTAAGTGGCTTGTCTAACCTCGTGTGGGGGAACCTTCTCCCCTAGGATATTATGTGTTAATTTAAATGCCTTTGTATGCGAGGTGACGGGCGTGTACATGCGCAGATTGTTGGAAACCACCTTACTTGAACTGTTCAAATCGTGATGTTTCTATTATTTAGCTTATTAAATTGTAAAATTTACCCGATATTCGTTAGAAAAGCATGGTTAGATAGGATTATCTGTCTAAGTGCCTATTTGTCTTACTTGAACTTCTTGAAATTTGTTGATACTAGTTCTGGTGTAATTGTAGTTATGTATTTCATATTTCTCTGTGCTTTCCTTTTTATTGTTTGTGTTGGTGGACTGCGGGTTCAATTCCCAGAGATCCAAGGGCTGCGGGTTCGATTCCCGGAGACCCGGAGTTGTAATGTTTGTGGACTACGGGTTCGATTCCCGGAGATCTAAGGGCTGCAGATTCGATTCCCGGAGACCCGGAGTTTATTGAGATATTGAGATACGGACTACGGGTTTGATTCCCGGAGATCCTCAGCTATTGAGACACGGACTGCGGGTTCGATTCCCGGAGATCCTGAGATATTGAGGTACGGACTGCGGGTTCAATTCCCGGAGATCCTAGGGTTGCGGGTTAGATTCCCGGAGACCCAGAGACACTGATATAGGGACTGCGAGTTCAATTCCCAGAGATCCTGAGTTGTTGGATATAGAGAGGGACTGCGGGTTCAATTCCCGTAGATCCTGGACTTGTTGAATTGAATTTATGTTGTGTTGGTTACTTGTTGTAGCTTAATTGTAGACGGTTGTAGTAATTACTTTATTGTTGTTATTTCAGACTCATTCTTATTTAAACTGCTTATTATTGTTATTATCATTGTGTTATTGTCTCTCGGTAAGGCCCTGGCCTTCCTCGTCACTACTCCATCGCGGTTAGGCTTGGCACTTATTGAGTACCGTCATGGTGTACTCATATTACTCTTCTGCACAATTTTGTTGTGCAGATCATTGTACATCAGGTCAGGCACATTTCAGGTGATCTAGCAGTACTTCAGGAGACTTGAGGTACGATCTGTCACATCCGCGGATCCAGACAGTCTCCTTTTATTCTCATTAGTGATAGCAGTTATTTTCCCTTATTCTCGTTGTTTAGACATTCTTGATGTATAGAGCCACAATTGTACTCTTCTCTTAGTCTGTGTTGCCCGTGAGTTTTTGGGTCTTGGTAGTATGTTACTTAGTGTGTTTTGGCGAAGTGTATGTGTCAAGCGACACTTATTACATTTCATTTACATTTTTTTCGCTGTTATCTTATCCTTTTTGTTCATGAAATTTTATATTCCGCATCGTGTCAGGCTTACCTAGTTGCGAAGACTGGGTGCCGTCATGATAGGTTCACGAATGATGAACGAGGGTCGTGACAAGTTGGTATCAGAGCTCTAGGTTCGTAGGAGTCACGGGACACAGACCGGTTACTTAGATTCTCGCTGATCGATACGGAGACGTCTATATTTATCTACGAGGGGCTATGTAACTATTTAGGAAACTCTTCAATTCTTTGAATTCCTTATCGTGCGCCATTTATTCAGCTAGAGCCTATATCATATGTTCTTTTGCATCCACTCGTGTATTGAAACTGCGCACTCGGTATCAAGTATGCGCCGATGGTTCATGACGCTGCTGAGGGATTTCAAGCGAGTCAAGAATTTACTCAACCATTGTTACCGCGTGTCATCCATATCGATAATGCAAGAGAATTGAGAGATATTCAATTGTGCACATGGGGGTGCACTACGTTCTGACATTCGGTTGATAAGTACGGTCTTGAGAAGGTTTACTTAACTGCCAAATCGTCACAGTAATGGTAGAATCACAAGGTGGATGTAGATCTAAAGATAGTTGGTGGTAATAAAGACTATGTGGTTCATATGAGACATCTATTTAGCGAAAGATTCAACCAGCAAAGATACTGGGTGAAATGAGTTTAACTGTCTTAAGAAGAACATGTACCAAACGAATGTCTTGGGATGTCTTGTGTTGATGACATACAAATGATAAAGGTTAGTATCATGGATTAGCATGATGTATCTTATGGCTTCGTGCCAAGTGAAAGAATTTCACTATCAACGACCAAATTATGGGTCATGTGCCATATATTGGCCTGCGATGTATTTAAGTGCTATTCAAAAGTTCTTTGAAACTTGCTGATGAGTAAGAGTCGAGATTTGTAGGGTATGACGTTGGGGCTTTTGATGTTCCTATGTCCATAGTAATTCTACATTTCATTATCAGCAGGGAAAACTTCGACAAAGGCTACATGGTGTTTCATAGATGTGTGAGAATCACAGTAGGTCTTAAGCTGCCGGTGGTAAAGGATGCTCGGTGCATGGAGCGGGAAGACATTTAGTTGTATTGGAATGAGGTCATACCCTATGGTGTTAGAGTGCTAATAGGGCACAAGTGGTTATGTTCGTTGGATCAAGTGAATTGCAGTTGAATAAGAGTAAATGATTTGAGAGAATGGTTCTAATATGTTTGAGAGTCGTGTAATAGTGGCTTTGGGCTAAGTGGGAGAGTCCCACCGCTTACGATTGGGTCGCATGGTTAATTACCTACGTGAACTCTGGGTATTAGCGTATTAATGGGTTATTGCAGCTACGGAAAAAGGGCCATGAGTGGTAATTTGAGTATATGAATTGTTGAATGCATGTTATGGTTGGCCTTACTGGCTCATGTTCAAACTTGAGGGAAGATTCATGATATATGCCTCGTATAGGTGCAGGCTTCGAGGGAAAGTGATCCCGCTGGGTGCTTTATCGAGAGGGTATTCATATGTTATAAAATTCAGTAGAGTTGGTTGCATACTGGGATAAGTCAGAGCCAGATGGCTCTCAATAGCAGTCCTAGTGAATTTAAGAGGTAAAGTGTGGTGCCTGATCATTTTGAGCCTATAAGTACAGTTGAGAGTCAAGCTTTTGAAGCAACTTATGAAGAAAGGCACAAAATGTTCTATGATGTTTTGACTTGTGGTGTAGCATTTGAGAGACATGAAATGGTCGTCGTTGTTGAGACTGCGTGGTCTCATGATTTAAGGTCACTCGGGGTGAGTAAGGTTGGAATAACTTAGGTATTGAAGGGAGATATTAACATTTCTAAGGCAATGAAGGATAAACTGGAAGGAAGTAGATTGATTAGCCATAGTTGAGTTGGCATATTGGTGTCAGTGATCGGTTCATGCAGCATGATCGAGTTATGCATGTGATTTGTGGCGGTGCGTTTGAGGCTTGTCGGCCGCAGTGATTGATGTTATTCTGAAGTATTCTTCTGTTAGGGCCTGTTATGAGTAGGCGGATCTCGGAAAGGGTTATGGTGGCTTGGACCACTACTTAGAGATTGGCATATTTGATGGTTATAAGAATTCGCCTGTATGTTGCTATAGTTCTCCTGAAGTGAGTTAAATGGGAAGTCTTATGTGATGAAGTATTAACCTTTCGTCAGTTCTAGAGTTGTGATGGAAATCGTGTCTATCGTATATGGGCACGTGAGGTGTAGTGAGTGGTATGTAATTTGAAGTAAGGACCAAGGTCGCAGTTTGGTCAATGAATGTGATATAAATAGCTCGGATGAGCAGGAAAGGAGTTTCAGTGCTTTGAATAAGATGGGTATTAACGTCAGTATCACTTAAGATCGGTCTTCTGTGAGAAAGGCTTTGCATCCTGGTTAGGGACTCGTGATCGTTTTTTAGCATTAATGTAGCTGGTGGTTTGAATGTGTAGGCCCGTTAATTATTCGGAAGATGGTGGGAGCTTGTCCCACAAGAATATTGTGTAGATGTGACATGTAGTCACTTGATTAATTAGAAATTTAAACCAAGTATGAGTATCTTGGTAATATCATCCATTTGAGAATTTATGCCTGAAGGGCACGCTGCTTATTGGGTTATAGACCTGTAAAATATTATTGCCTTAGCTTGGGACGATCGGGATAGACCCAAGATCGGTGGACAGATTTAAATGTGGAAGTGAGCCTTACATCAGGCCTGTTGTGTTAATCTAAACAATGTGCTCCTTATGGAGGGATAGTCGCGGTCTTATTTCGTGGTTAGTTAATTAATGTAAAGATATATTACGCCGTACGAGTTGTGAGACGGCTTGGTAAATTCTTTACGTGTTGAGGTTCCGCTCAGCGGTGATGTTATATGAGCATGATGGCTCTTGAAACTTAGATTATGTATCACACCTCAGTTGTTCTTGAGTTTGTAGCCTATAACGCTATACATTTCCTTGTGAACAATATTATGCACCTTAGTGTGCTCATGACCGATATTCAGTATTTTGATGTGATGAGCTATTCAGCTCGACGTATATCTCCTTATGGAAGTTCTATATATGGATCGGATGGCACGCCACCATGGGTATATTGTTTGGACCGGGTGGCACGCCGCCATGGGTATATTGTTGGGATCGGGTTTCACGCCGCAACAGTGTGATGTTTATTTCAGTGTCCATATTTGCTTTTATGTGTTCTGTTTTCTATTTTTCTGAGGAAGTCCATGTTAGTGTGAGAGTTGAATAGTTCTCTCTAGTGTTCGCCTTCCTTTTGTATCACATACGAATTAGTAGCTTACTGGCACATTGTGTCATCTTGCAGGACTTTTGATTATGTCTGAGGTGGCTATTCGCCTGAGCAGCTCGTAGTGGGTGAGATGAGGTTATGGGATTTGGGGTCAGTGCAAACTGATTATATGAAGTATATTATAGAGAAAAAGATCATTCTCTGGGTTAGGACAAGGTAATGGATCTTGTCAGGAGTATAGACCCAATGAATTGTTGATTCAATAGTTGGTTATGAATATCGGCACATCTCCTCCGTCGTGTCAGTATTGTAAAAGTTAGAACAAGACCTATGTAGATCATGAGGTGCAATGGGAGCATCTAATTCATTGAATTTTTGGCTAATTTGGTCATAAAATATTATCGTGGTCCTGTGGATTTTGTGTTGCAAGGTAAGAATCCGGCAAGGTTATGCAGTCATGTTTGAGGACGGCGTTTGAGGAATATTGAGTGATCTCTTGATGAAAACAAGCCTGACATAGAATTCCGGATGTTGGAATTAGGCTCTAAGACTTATTTGTTTGAACAAAAGGGAATATCTTCAGATTATATCCGGCTAATGTGCTCAGCTGAGTCCGAGATTTATTGGCCCTTTTAAGATTTTGAAGCGTGTTGGGGAGTTTGCTTATGAGCTGGCCTTACCCCCAGCCTAGCTGGGGTCCATCCCGTATTTCGTGTCTCTATGCTCCGGTGATACAATGGTAACCCGTCGCACGTGTTGGGTTTCACTTATGTTCAGCTAGACGAAGATCTGCCTCATTTTGAGGAGCCAGTGGCCATCCTGGACAGGCAAATCAGGACGCTAAGATCAAGGAACATCGCTTCAGTGAAGGTCCAGTGGCGGGGTCAGCCGGCCGAGGAGGAGACTTGGGAGACCGAGCAGGATATGCACAACCAGTACCCTCATCTCTTCACCACTCCAGGTATGTTTTCTATGCTCGTTCAAGGACGAATGAATCTTTTAAGTGTGGGAAGATGTAATGACCCGGCCGGTCGTTTTTGAAATTTATGCCCCCATCCATATTTAATTGTTCCCCTAAGTTCATTTCTGCTACTGTAGTTTGCCGGGAAGTTCGGTTCTAGAATTTGGAGTGTTTTGGGACACTTAGTCCCTAAATGAGAGCTTTATAGTTGAAAATTAGCCCGTATTCAGAACAGTGTTAAGACGACCTCGGAATGGAAATCTGATGGTTCCATTAGCTCCGTTAGGTGATTTCGGGGTTGGGGGAACGCTTGGAATGTATTTTTTGGTCTGTAGCTCAATTAGGCTTGAATTGGCGAAGTTAGTATTTTGGCGATTTTCGGTTGATAAGTAGATAAAGGTGTGGTGCGACCCGCTTTTGCTAACAAAGGAGCTATTCTGTTTTCTAACTCGAATCAAAACTCTTATTCGCCCTTCGTTTCAGCCACATCGATTCAGTAATGATACACCAAACTCAAATTTTTGCCTCATTAACCACAAGCCGGGCAACAGTTCATTCACAGGGTTCTGGTCTTATTTCTCAAAAAAGATAAACCTTTATGTCCTTGACTTTCTCCCTGCGATTCATTAAAGTCAACCGACAACACAAAAGGATAACAAACTCAATAGTGAAACTCAAGCAAGAGTAACTTTCAGCAAAGCTCAAATGTCACAAACATCAAAGTAAAATTTTATCATCTTTAGACAATTTTATTCAGACACGTGTGACTGAGTTTCTTCAAGTAACTATTTAAAATGTTCCTAGTTTCTCTGTTATAGTGGGCAGTGAACAACGATTTCATTGTTAGGGAGTTGTTTGCCAAGTTCTGCTCACAAACCAAGGATGTAGTCTTATTAGCCTTGATCTGTATAGGTGTCCTATTCATGGCACAAATATAGTTATCGGTGCTTCATGTCTCTCCGCACTGGGCAATGTGACGACAACTTATGTTGAGCGTCTCTTTGAATTCATATGGCAGTGTTTAAACCGAGAAGTTTAGTATTTTGGGCATATCTTGAGTTCTACAGCTCCGATTGAGGTGATTTTTGCGGCGTTGTTCTCGTCTCATCAAGGAGGTAAATTTCAGACCATTATTCAGATATTTCTCCATGATTATTTCTGCTGGTTTCTATTTTATCCGTGTTTGGATGGTAAGAATTGGGATTTTGAGCCCCAAAGTTGAAAAATGATAAATCCTTGATTTGAGGGTCGAAATGACATAAGAATTGTATAATTTTGATATGGTTAGACTCGTGAGAGTACGAGGGTTCTGAAAACATAAAAATATTTCGATTCCAATCCGATGATTGTAGGGGTATTTTGGTCATTTCACCCGTGTTCGCGCTGTAGCTTTAATTTTATCATTGTAATTAGTTACTTGCGGTGTTATTTATACTGTGTAATTGGTTTGATTAGATTCGGGCCAGCCGAAGTCGGATACTCGTGGCAAGGGAGTCGTTTCTTAGCCATTTTGTACCGGAATTGAGGTAAGTGGCTTGTCTAACCTCGTGTGAGGGAACCTTCTCCCCTACGATATTATGTGTTAATTTCAATGCCTTGTATGCAAGGTGACGGGCGTGTACATGCTCAGATTGTTGGAAACCACCTTACTTGAACTGTTCAAATCGTGATGTTTCTATTATTTAGCTTATTAAATTGTAACATTTACCTGATATTCGTTAGAAAAGCATGGTTAGATAGGATTATCTGTCTAAGTGCCTAATTGTCTTACTTGAACTTTTTGATATTTGTTGATACTGGCTTTGGTGTAATTGTAGTTATGTATATCATATTTCTCCGTGCTTTCCTTTTTATTGTTTGTGTTGGTGGACTGCGGGTTCAATTCCTGGATATCCAAGGGCTGGGGGTTCGATTCCCGGAGACCCGGAGTTTAGTGTTTGTGGACTGCGGGTTCGATTCCCAGAGATCCAAGGGCTGCGGGTTCGATTCCCGGAGACCCGAAGTTTATTGAGATATTGAGATACGGACTACGGGTTCGATTCCCGGAGACCCTGAGCTATTGAGACACGGACTGCGGGTTTGATTTCCAGAGATCCTAAGATATTGAGGTAGGGACTGCAGGGTCAATTCCCGGAGATCCTAGGGTTGCGAGTTCGATTCCCGGAGACCCAGAGACACTGATATAGGGACTGCGGGTTCAATTCCCGGAGATCGTGAGTTGTTGGATATATAGAGGAACTGCGGGTTCAATTCCCGTAGATCCTGGACTTGCTGAATTGAATTTATGTTGTGTTGGTTACTTGTTGTAGCTTAATTGTAGACGGTTGTAGTAATTACTTTATTGTTGTTATTTCAGACTCATTCTTATTTAAACTGCTTATTATTGTTATTATCATTGTGTTATTGTCTCTCGGTAAGGCCCTGGCCTTCCTCGTCACTACTCCATAGAGGTTAGGCTTGGCACTTACTGAGTACCGCCGTGGTGTACTCATACTACTCTTCTGCACACTTTTGCTGTGCAGATCCAGGTACATCAGATTAGTCTCATTTCAGGTGATTTAGCAGCACTTCAGGAGACTTGAGGTACGATCTGCTACATCTACGGATCCGGAGGGTCTCCTTCTATTCTCATTAGTGATAGCAGTTATTTTCCCTTATTCTCGTTGTTTAGACATTCTTGATGTATAGAGCCATAGTTGTACTCTTCTCTTAGTCTATGTTGCCCGTGAGTTTCCGGGTCTTGGTAGTATGTTACTTAGTGTGTTTTGGCGAAGTGTATGTGTCAAGCGGCATTTTTACATTTCATTTACATTTTTTTTCACTGTTATCTTATCCTTTTTGTTCATGAAATTTTATATTCCGCATCGTGTCAGGCTTAACTAGTCGCGAAGACTGGGTGCCGTCATGACAGGTTCACGATTGGTGAACGAGGGTCGTGACATGGTAACACATGTATTAAATTAAGACAACTCTCCAAATAAGTTGGAAGTTATTTTTCCAAATTAAAAAAAGTCAGCATAATGAGGAAAAAATCGAATTCAGAATCAAATTTGTAAACATTAATGAATCCTTCCACGATTTTGTATACAGAATAATATAAATCCCTAAAAATCAGCCAACAAATTAATAGTTAATACTTCCACATTTATTTATCCCACAAATTTAGCCCACGAAATTATCCCACAAAATTAGCCCACGTTATCCCACGTTTTTTGGTTGCATCCCATAATTATGGGTGGCAGTTATTACTCCCAGGATTATCAATTTTATGCCACAATTTATAATTAGTTTTTAAAATTATTTATTAACAACATTTTTATTAAGCTAAATGATGAAAAGTAACAGTTATTCCCTCAAAATAGTCAGATTCTCAAAGCCACAACTATCTCCATTATCCCACGTCTCAACCCTCGGCTTCCAACTGTAATTTTTCAAATTTATTATATACACATATATAACTCCATAATTTCTGTGTTTTTTATTTTCAAAACCTTTTCCACAGCAAATTTCATCTACTACAGTCTCATTGCAATTAGTTTGGAAGTATGGACACACAATTTCATGATATCAAGCAAATTTCATCAAACTCCATGTAATGGAATCTCAAAGTTAGAGTCGTTCGAATGTGGATAATGCCGGATCGCTTTAACCCGCAAATTCCGTTTTCAATTGAATTGGTTTTACAGGATTGTAAGGTAACATATTGAACTTTCTCATACTTTAAAACTTACTAATGTAGATGCATTCTTTAACAAAATTCTGTGTTCTATATCAAAAAATTTTTAACGATATATATATTTTTTACTTTACAAAAACTTTCATAGAAAAGTTTTTTTTATTTATATATAGATTTCAGCAGTTAGTTTATATAAGCTACAACCTTGTGACGACCCAAAGGGTCATCACTTGTTTTATTAATCATTCCGAGCTTTTGAGGTCTTGAAAACCTCAATTATAGTTGCCTCGATTTGCGTGCACAGTCCCGGGCACAAAGCTGGAAATTTTTATGTTGAAATATGTGAAATATGTGAAAAAGTTGAAGAATTTTGATATTAATATTGATATGGTTGACTTTGGTCAACATTTTTGGTAAACGGACCCGGATCCGTGATTTGACTGTCTCAGAAAATCCGTAGAAAAATATGGAACTTGGGCATATGCCCGGAATTGAAATCCGAGGTCTAGAACCCCGGTAAAAGAATTTTTCTGTTAAATTGTTTTCCGAAAATGTTTAAGGAAAATGAAACTGAATTTTGATTAAAAAGTACTGGTATCGGGCTCGTATTTTGGTTCCGACGCCGGGTACAGGTCATATATATTGGTTAAGCGCTTCCTGTAAAGTTTGGTTGAAAACGGACGTCGTTTGACGTGTTTCGGCCTTAAATTGGAAAGTTTGGAAATTATGGAATTTTAAAGAATTCTTGAGTTTTAAGGCTCAATTCATTGATTTTGATGTTATTTTAGCGATTTGATCGCGCGAGCAAGTTCGTATGATGTTTTTGAGTTAGTGTACATATTTGGTTTGGAGCCCGAGGGCTCGGGAGTGTTTCGGAGGTGGTTCGGGGTGTTTTTGGACTTAGAAAACTGGCAGATTTTCTGCAATTTTTACACAGACATTTTACTCTACGCGATCGCGGCCTTGTACACGCGATCGCACTGCCTCGTCACATTACTCAACGCGATCGCAGCTGTCTGCACGACGCGAAGCTTTCTGTCCTTCTTCAACGCGATCGCAGCCGTCTACACACGATCGCGTAGCTTTCCGTTTTCCTTCAACGCGATCGCGACCCTTTTCACGCGATCGCGTAGTACAAATGAGCCACCCAGCGAAATTCTTCTACGCGATCGCAGCATTGTCCACGCGATCGCATAGTGTTGAATATTTGCCTTCCGCGATCGCGACCCAATTCACGCGATCGCGTAGAACAAATTCGCTGCCCAGTGAATTTAATTCCAAAACAGAACAGAAACGGGATAAAAATCCCATTTCTGTTCAACTCTCTTCTCCACAACTCCTTGGACGATTTTTGAGCGATTCTTCATCAAACTTCTTGGGTAAGTGATTCTTAACTCGTTTTCTTCATTTTCCATCAATATTATTTGAATTCCTAAGCCTAATTAGGTGTAAATGGGTAGAAAAATTGAGAATTGAGTATAATAAGGGTTTTCAAAGAATTTGCAATATAGAACTCGTTTTGGAGTCGAGCTTAAGAACAAATTGTATATTTGAACTCATGGAGGATTGGGTGAACTTATTTTGGTTCGAAACTTGAGTTTCGATTATGTGGGCCCGGGGTCGATTTTTACTATTCTGCGCAGAATGTTGTAAAAATCATATTTAGCAATATGAACTAGTTTGTTAAGTAGAATTGATGATATGAAATCAATTGTGTATAGATACGGTTGGATTGGAGTCAAATTCGAAAGGAAAAGGCATTGCTACGGATTGAATCGTTCGTGAACTTTTGAGGTAAGTGTTTGTTCTATCCTAGTTTGTAGGAATATGAATTTAGTTATGAATAGATTGTTGAATAAGAGTTATTGGTGTTATACCGGTAATGAAGGTAAATTGTTGAAATTATTATAAATTATTGGTTTAAAACCGGTAATTATAAATATTGTTGATATAGAGATTATTGGCTAAATGCCGGTAATATATATATTTTATGAATTGGGATCGTGTGGTACGCCGACCACAAAGTGACTTAAATCTTGGCATTGGCCATAGTTGCCGGTAGCCTATTGATATATTTGGGAGCGGGTGGTACGCCTACCACAAGATATAATTATTGATATATTTGGGAGCGGGTGGTACGCCTACCACAAGATATAATTACTACGATATTTGGGAGCGGGTGGTACGCCTACCACAAGATATAATTACTGTGATAGTTGGGAGCGGGTGGTACGCCTACCACGAGATATGAAATGAGAGAGGAATTGAGACATGAAAGTAAGATTTATTATGTTGATTAGATTATTCTGGATATCATGAGTTATTGAATGTTATTTCAGAGCAGAGTATTTCCTTATGAATGTATTGTATATATATGTCTATATTGCAACTGTACAGGTTTAGGTGGGTGACTGGCCTTAGCCTTGTCACTAGTTCGCTGGGATAGGCCAGGCACTTACCAGCACATGGGGTCGGTTGTGGTGATACTACACTCTGCGCTCTTTTTGCGCAGATACAAGTTACGGACAGCAGCAACGACAGTAGCGACTTGTGGAGTTTTCGACTACTGAGACTACGAGGTAGCCTTGCAAGCGTCCGCAGGACCCGTTGTCTCTTCTATCTATGCTTTTCATTCTGTTATCTCATGTAATCGAGATAAACGGCTTGTATTTTCTTTCAGACAATTATGTGTATTATTCTTAGAAGTTCGTGAGTATTGTGACACCAGTCTTGGGTAGTGTATCATGTTTGGGTTTTCTTTATCATATCTGACTAAGTCTTCCGCTAATTTTTATTATTCCACTGTAATTTATATGTTTTTAATAAATAGTCATAATAAGAAATTGGTAATTAATGGAGATGTAATTAATATTTGGCTTGCCTAGCTTCCATTTAGTAGGCGCCATCATGACCCCGATGGTGGGAAATCCGGGTCGTGACAAGTTGGTATCAGAGCACTAGGTTGCACAGGTCTCACAACTCACGAACAACCTTAGTAGAGTCTGAAGGATCGGTACGGAGACGTCTGTATTTATCCTCCAGAGGCTACAGAGTTAGGAAAATATTCTCTTTATTCTTTCCAGTCGTGCGACTTGATCTTTTGAATGTTAATTGAACTTCTACTTTGTTCTTCCGCGGATGGTAAGGACACATGCATCCTCATCTACTGACCAGCAGCCCGAGGTCCCAGCAGCGGCAGCTCCTGCTAGGGGTAGAGGCCGAGGTCGAGGCCGTCCTAGAGGACAAGGTAGGGGCAGAGCTCAGCCCCGAGCAGCAGCACGAGTGGCAGAACCTCATGTTCATATCGAGGAGGAAGTTCCAACCCCAGCAGCTCCAGTAGGCCCAGCTCAGGTCCCAGGAGGAGCTGTGTTTTCACCGGATCTACAGGATGCTTTGGTCCGTATAGCAGGTTTTATGGATCATATCACCAGAGCAGGTTTATTACCGGTAGCACCAGCCACTTCTCAGGCTGGAGGAGGTAATCAGACTCCTGCTACGCGCACTCCGGAGCCGATGATTCCCCAGACTCAAGTTCCTGTGATTCAGCCAGTTGAGGCAGCTCGGCCTATTATTGCGACTCCGTCTAATGATGGTGCAGCCATGTCTGCTGACGCGTTGTGGAGATTGGACAGGTTTACCAAGTTGTTCACTACCACATTCAGTGGCACTCCTTCAGAGGATCCACAGGATTTCCTATACAGCTGCCACGAAGTTCTCCGTACTATGGGTATTGTGGAGACTAATGGTGTGGATTTTGCTACTTTTCGGTTATCTAGTTCCGCCAAGACTTGGTGGAGAGATTATTGTCTAACCAGGCCAGCGGGATCGTCATCTTTGACTTGGGAGCGGTTTGCAGAATTATTCTTGGAGAAGTTCCTTCCAGCAACTCAGAGGGAGTTTATGCGCAGACAATTTGAGCGTCTTCATCAGGGTTCTATGTCTGTCACACAGTACGAGACTAGGTTCGTGGACCTGGCTCGTCATGCTGTTATCATACTTCCCACAGATCGGGAGAGAGTGAGGAGGTTTATTGATGGCTTGAATCAGCCAATTCGGCTACAGATGGCTATGGGTGCAGGAACTGAAATCACTTTTCAGGACGCGGCTAATGCAGCCCGCCGGATGATGGCTCTGTCACAGGGAGCGAGACATGGATCAGATAAGAGATCTCGTAATTCGGGTAGATTCAGTGGTACCTCGTCTGGAGATAGAGATTTTTATGATAGAGGCCATCCTCCTAGGCCTTATCGGTCAGCTCTTCAGGTTTCTCATGATGCTTCAGGTGATCGTAATTCTCAGCCACGCTACTCTGATCAGCAGCCTATCAGTGCACCACCACTTCGCCATTTTCAGCAGTCGAGGGCTTGTTTTACGTGCGGTGATCTTAGGCACATTGCAAGGTATTGCACTCGAGCTTCTGACAGATCTCACCAGCAGGGTTCTCGTGCCATGATTCAGGCCCCAGTTCCCTCACAGCCTGCCCAGCCGGCTAGAGACGGAGGTAGAGGACATAGAGGTGGAGGTAGAGGTCATAGAGGTGGAGCTCAGACCGATAGAGGTAGAGACCAGCCAGCAGCTGATCGTCCTAGAGATACTGCTCAGGGTGGTGGGGCACAGCCCCGATGTTATGCACTTCCCGCCAGACCAGAGGCTGAGTCTTCCGATGCCGTCATTACAGGTATTATTTTGGTTTGTGATAGAAAGGCATCAGCATTATTTGACCCTGGATCTACATATTCGTATGTGTCTTCCTATTTTGCACCATACTTGTTTCAGCCCAGTGATCCACTGAGTGTTTCTGTTCATGTGTCTACACCAGTAGGCAACTCTATTGTGGTTGATCGAGTTCATCGGTCATGTATTATATTAATTAAGGGTCTCGAGACCCGTGTTGATTTATTACTCCTAAATATGGTGGACTTCGATATTATACTAGGCATAGACTGGCTATCTCCGTATCATGCTATTTTAGATTGCCATGCCAAGACTGTGACTTTAGCTCTGCCGAATTCGCCTCGTATAGAGTGGAAAGGAATTTCGGGTCATACTAGCCGTAATGTTATTTCTTATGTTAAAGCTCAGCGTATGGTTAGAAAGGGATGCTTGGCTTATTTGGCCTATGTCCGTGATTCTAGTGCTGAGGTTCCTTCTATTGACTCTGTGCCTGTGGTTCGCGAATTTCCTGAAGTATTTCCTTCAGACTTGCCAAGTATGCCGCCCGATAGGGACATTGATTTTTGCATTGACTTGGCTCCAGGCACTCAGCCCATTTCCATTCCCCCATACCGTATGGCTCCGCCAGAGTTAAAAGAATTGAAGGAACAATTGCAGGATTTACTTGAAAAGGGTTTCATTAGACCCAGTGTTTCGCCGTGGGGTGCACCCGTATTATTTGTAAAGAAGAAAGATGGTTCGATGAGAATGTGCATTGACTATCGACAGTTAAACAAGGTGACTATCAAAAATAAATATCCACTTGCGCGAATTGATGATTTATTTGACCAGCTTCAGGGTGCCAAGGTATTTTCAAAGATAGATTTGAGATCTGGCTATCATCAGCTGAAGATTAGGGCATCTGATGTCCCTAAGACAGGCGTTCCGCACTCGGTATGGACATTATGAATTTCTGGTCATGTCTTTTGGGTTGACAAATGCTCCAACAGCTTTTATGGAATTAATGAATCGGGTGTTCCGGCCTTATTTAGACTTGTTTGTAATAGTCTTCATTGATGACATATTAATATATTCCCGCGGTCAGGAGGAGCATGCGCAACATCTCAGAGTGGCCTTACAGACTCTGAAAGATAGCCAGCTATATGCAAAATTTTCAAAGTGTGAATTTTGGCTAAGTTCGGTTGCATTCCTGGGTCATATTGTGACGGCAGCAGGTATTCAGGTTGATCCGAAGAAAATTGAGGCAGTCAAGAGCTGGCCTAGACCGACATTAGCCACAGATATTCGGAGTTTCTTGGGGTTAGCGGGCTATTATCGCCGATTCGTAGAAGGATTTTCGTCTATTGCAACCCCACTGACCAGATTGACCCGGAAGGGTGTTCAATTTGAATGGTCCGATGAATGTGAGGCGAGCTTTCAAAAGCTCAAGACAACCTTGACCACAGCACCGGTATTGGTTTTACCCACAAGTACGGGACCTTATACTGTTTATTGTGATGCTTCCCGTATTGGGCTTGGTGCAGTGTTAATGCGGGATGGCAAGGTTATTGCCTATGCTTCGAGGCAGTTGAAGATTCATGAGAAGAACTATCCAGTGCATGATCTAGAATTGGCGGCGATTATTCACACATTGAAGATCTGGAGGCATTATTTGTATGGTGTAGCATGTGAAGTATACACCGATCATAAGAGTCTTCAGTATTTGTTTAAGCAGAAAGAGTTGAATATGAGGCAGAGAAGGTGGCTAGAGTTGCTAAAAGACTATGATGTTACTATTTTATATCACCCAGGTAAGGTTAATGTGGTGGCCGATGCATTGAGTAGAAAGTCTGCCAGCATGGGTAGTCTTGCATATATTCCGGTGAGTCAGAGACCATTAGCTCTAGATGTCCAAGCATTAGCCAACCGGTTCGTGAGATTGGACATTTCTGAGCCTAGCAGGGTGTTAGCCTGCACGGTCGCTCGTTCTTCCTTATTTGAGCGTATCCGTGAGAGGCAATTTGATGATCCTCATTTGCGTGAGTTGAGAGATACGGTACAACGGGGAGGTGCCACACAGGTAAATCTAGATGATGATGGGATATTGAAATTGCAGGGTCGAGTTTGTGTGCCCAATGTCGAAGGGATTCGAGAGTTAATCTTAGCGGAGGCCCACGGTTCGCGGTATTCTATTCACCCATGCGCCGCGAAGATGTACCAGGACTTACGTTAGCACTATTGGTGGCGCAGAATGAAGAAAGATATCGTTGCGTATGTCGCTCGGTGTCTAAATTGTCAGCAGGTGAAATATGAGCACCAGAGACCTGGTGGTGTATTCCAGAGGATTGAAATTCCGAGTGGAAATGGGAGCGGATCACTATGGACTTCGTTACTGGACTTCCTTTGACTCGGAGGAAATTTGATGCTATTTGGGTCATTGTTGATAGGTTGACCAAGTCGGCACACTTTATTCCAGTATCTGTCTCCTACTCGTCGGAGAGGTTAGCGGAGGTTTACATTAGGGAGATTGTTCGTCTCCATGGGGTGCCAGTATCTATTATCTATTATCTATGATCGGGGAACGCAGTTTACCTCGCGGTTCTGGAGAGCGGTCCAGCAGGGGTTAGGCACCCAAGTTCAGTTGAGTACAGCATTTCATCCTCAGACGGATGGCCAGTCCGAAAGGACTATTCAAATTCTAGAGGACATGCTTCGAGCTTGTGTTATTGATTTCGGAGGCTCGTGGGACCAGTTTCTGCCATTAGCAGAGTTCGCCTACAATAACAGTTACCAGTCTAGCATCCAGATGGCTCCGTATGAGGCGTTGTATGGTAGGCGATGTCGATCACCAGTTGGATGGTTTGAACCGGGAGAGGCTCGGTTGTTAGGTACAGACTTAGTTCAGGAGGCCTTGGATAAGGTCAAGACTATTCAGGAGAGATTGCGTTCAGCTCAGTCCAGGCAGAAGACTTATGCGGATCGTAAGGTTCGAGATGTAGATTTCATGGTTGGCGAACGAGTATTGCTCCGAGTGTCGCCTATGAAGGGTGTGATGAGGTTCGGGAATTAGGGCAAGCTCAGCCCTAGGTATATTGGTCCATTTGAGATTCTAGACAGAGTGGGAGGGGTGGCTTACAGATTGGCTTTGCCGCCTAGCTTATCAGCCGTGCATCCAGTTTTTCATGTATCTATGCTTCGGAGATACCACGGCGATCCCACACATGTGTTAGACTTCAGTACTGTCCAATTGGACAATGATCTATCTTACGAGGAGGAGCCGGTAGCCATTCTAGACCGGCAGGTTCGACAGTTGAGGTCGAAGAGTTATCCTTCTGTGCGTGTTTAGTGGAGAGGTCAGCCTCCTGAGGCATCGACCTGGGAGTCCGAGTCTGATATGCGGAGCCGCTACCCACATTTGTTTCCTGACTCAGGTACTTCTTTCTTTTGTCCGTTCGAGGACGAACGGTTGTTTTAGAGGTGGAGATTGTGACGACCCGAAGGGTCATCACTTGTTTTATTAATCATTCCGAGCTTTTGAGGTCTTGAAAACCTCAATTATAGTTGCCTCGATTTGCATGCACAGTCCGGGCACAAAGCTGGAAATTTTTATGTTGAAATATGTGAAATATGTGAAAAATTTGAAGAATTTTGATATTAATATTGATATGGTTGACTTTGGTCAACATTTTTGGTAAACGGACCCGGATCCGTGATTTGACGGTCTCAGAAAATCTGTAGTAAAATATGGAACTTGGGCGTATGCCCGGAATTGAAATCCGAGGTCTAGAACCCCGGTAAAAGAATTTTTCTGTTAAATTGTTTTCCGAAAATGTTTAAGGAAAATGAAACTGAATTTTGATTAAAAAGTACTGGTATCGGGCTCGTATTTTGGTTATGACGCCCGGTACAAGTCATATATATTGGTTAAGCGCTTCCTGTAAAGTTTGGTTGAAAACGGACATCGTTTGACGTGTTTCGGCCTTAAATTGGAAAGTTTGGAAATTATGGAATTTTAAAGAATTCTTGAGTTTTAAGGCTCAATTCATTGATTTTGATGTTATTTTAGCGATTTGATCGCGCGAGCAAGTTCGTATGATGTTTTTGAGTTAGTGTACATATTTGGTTTGGAGCCCGAGGGCTCGGGAGTGTTTCGGAGGTGGTTCGGGGTATTTTTGGACTTAGAAAACTGGCAGATTTTCTGCAATTTTTACACAGACATTTTACTCTACGCGATCGCGGCCTTGTACACGCGATCGCACTGCCTTGTCACATTACTCAACGCGATCGCAGCTGTCTGCACGCGGTCGCGAAGCTTTCTGTCCTTCTTCAACGCGATCACAGCCGTCTACACGCGATCGCGTAGCTTTCCGTTTTCCTTCAACGCGATCGCGACCCTTTTCACGCGATCGCGTAGTACAAATGAGCCACCCAGCAAAATTCTTCTACGCGATCGCAGCATTGTCCACGCGATCGCGTAGTGTTGAATATTTGCCTTCCGCGATCGCGACCCAATTCACGCGATCGCGTAGAACAAATTCGCTGCCCGGTGAATTTAATTCCAAAACAGAACAGAAACGGGATAAAAATCCCATTTCTGTTCAACTCTCTTCTCCACAGCTCCTTGGACGATTTTTGAGTGATTCTTCATCAAACTTCTTGGGTAAGTGATTCTTAACTCGTTTTCTTCATTTTCCATCAATATTATTTGAATTCCTAAGCCTAATTAGGTGTAAATGGGTAGAAAAATTGAGAATTGAGTATAATAAGGGTTTTCAAAGAATTTGCGATCTAGAACTCGTTTTGGAGTCGAGCTTAAGAACAAATTTTATATTTGAACTCATGGAGGATTGGGTGAACTTATTTTGGTTCGAAACTTGAGTTTCGATTATGTGGGCCCGGGGTCGATTTTTACTATTCCGGGCAGAATGTTGTAAAAATCATATTTAGCAATATGAACTAGTTTGTTAAGTAGAATTGATGATATGAAATCAATTGTGTATAGATACGATTGGATTGGAGTCAAATTCGAAAGGAAAAGGCATTGCTACGGATTGAATCGTTCGTGAACTTTCGAGGTAAGTGTTTGTTCTATCCTAGTTTGTAGGAATATGAATTTAGTTATGAATAGATTGTTGAATAAGAGTTATTGGTGTTATACCGGTAATGAAGGTAAATTGTTGAAATTATTATAAATTATTGTTTTAAAACCGGTAATTATAAATATTGTTGATATAGAGATTATTGGCTAAATGCCGGTAATATATATATTTTATGAATTGGGATCGTGTGGTACGCCGACCACAAAGTGACTTAAATCTTGCCATTGGCCATAGTTGCCGGTAGCCTATTGATATATTTGGGAGTGGGTGGTACGCCTACCACAAGATATAATTATTGATATATTTGGGAGCGGGTGGAACGCCTACCACAAGATATAATTACTGCGATATTTGGGAGCGGGTGGTACGCCTACCACAAGATATAATTACTGTGATAGTTGGGAGCGGGTGGTACGCCTACCACGAGATATGAAATGAGAGAGGAATTGAGACATGAAAGTAAGATTTATTATGTTGATTAGAGTATTCTGGATATCATGAGTTATTGACTGTTATTTCAGAGCAGAGTATTTCCTTATAAATGTATTGTATATATATGTCTATATTGCAACTGTACAGGTTTAGGTGGGTGACTGGCCTTAGCCTTGTCACTAGTTCGCTGGGATAGGCCAGGCACTTACCGGCACATGGGGTCGGTTGTGCTGATACTACACTCTGCGCTCTTTTTGCGCAGATACAGGTTACGGACAGCAGCAGCGACAGTAGCGACTTGTGGATTTTTCGACTACTGAGACTACGAGGTAGCCTTGCAGGCGTCCGCAGGACCCGTTGTCTCTTCTATCTATGCTTTTCATTCTGTTATCTCATGTAATCGAGATAAACAACTTGTATTTTCTTTCAGACAATTATGTGTATTATTCTTAGAAGTTCGTGAGTATTGTGACACCGGTCTTGGGTAGTGTATCATGTTTGGGTTTTCTTTATCATATTTGACTAAGTCTTCCGCTAATTTTGATTATTCCGCTGTAATTTATATGTTTTTAATAATAAGTCATAATAAGAAATTGGTAATTAATAGAGATGTAATTAATATTTGGCTTGCCTAGCTTCCATTTAGTAGGCGCCATCATGACCCCGATGGTGGGAAATCCGGGTCGTGACAAACCTCCGGTGAACTATCAGTGGATTTTTATATTCTGCAATTTTTTGTCCAAAATAAGGAAAGTGTAATTTTTTAATCTGCAATATTTTGTCCATAATTAAGAAGAAGTGATTCTGTAAAAGCATAGAAGGTTTCGTATAGTATTTTTCAACTTTAAAAGTAGATAGATTTCAGCAGTTAGTTTATATAAGCTACAACCTCCGGTGAACTATCAGTGGATGTTTCTATTCTGTAATTTGTTGTCCAAAATAAGAAAATTGTAATTTTTTAATCTGCAATGTTTTGTCCATAATTAAGAAGAAGTGATTCTGTAAAACCATAGAAGGTTTCGTATAGCATTTTTCAACTTTAATAAGCTACTGCTTGCCTTGCTTACACGATCGTCGGATGAACATATAAAAATTACGTTTATATATGCAATTTTCATATTTGTTTCTGGTAAAGTTTCCTTCATAATTGATATATATGTGGTTACATTTGTAGTCATCATAATTCTGCACTAATAATGAATTTGAATTTGCAGGGTGATCGTATACATGCTACAATTGGAAAGTATGTTCTTAAGTTTTTTAGGAACAAGATACATGAACTTCGCTTATATCATATGAACTACTTTGTCGTCGGACCAAATAATTTGAATTTTAGGAGTTCAGCACACAAGTTGAAGCTGACATTTACTCAAAAGACATTTGTTGAGGAAACAAATGATCCTTCATTTCATATGAACATTTTTAACTTGCGTTCTTTTGACGAATTAACAAACGAACATGATGTGGATGAGACTGAATTAGTCGGTAATATTTTTAAATAATTTAAATAAATTTAAAAATGTTATCTGTTAAAGTATTTGTTAAACTATGTGACTAACTTTTATATTTGTAGATGTTGTTGGTCAGGTTATGACGTATGAAGATGTTAAGACCTACAACCAGGGAGACGACCAAAGTTTACTTATTAATGTTGTACTCGAAGATGATCAGTAAGTTCTTCAAAAATATTAAAAATATTTTATTCATATATTACATATATATGTGTTTATTAACCTTACTATGAAACGTATAGGAGGAACACGATTATGGCAACATTATGGAGCGAACTGGTGGATCAATTTCAACATCACTTGAATGAATCTGGCGATGAGCCTTTGATTGTTGTTTTCCAGCATATGAAATGTCAAAAATATCAAGGTTTACCATAAATTAAAAGTATTGTTTTATTTAGCTGTATAAATAATGTGAAAAGTCAATATTTTATTCGTATTTCATTTGACACAAAGGTAATTACACAGTGCGTAGTTGTTGGTATCAGACAAAGATATGGATAAATTCTACACTGCCGCAGTCTATTGAATTTAAGTCCAGGTTTGTGAAGTGTATAATCGTTTTATATATATATATATATATATATATATATATATATATATATATATATATATATATATATATATATATATATATATATATATATAGTATTTTATAATAATTTTTTACTTATGCAGATTACTTGCAGCACGCCAATCAAACATTGAGCGACTGACACGAAAAACTTCTCAACAAAGTTACTCTATTAGAGATGAGTTAGACAAAGGAATTGTACTGTTTAAAACTATTAGGGATTTAGTTCAGTGCACGCAAGTGAGTTTAATTTAGCTTCTCAATTATATTTATTTTGTGTTATCTTTTTTGCATTTACAATAATTGTTTCTTTTTAACTCAATAGGAATCCAGCTATTGGATTGCGGTAAAATTGGTTAATTTGGAACTTGACCCGGGTTAGTCATACCTCGCATGCAACAAGTGTAGTCGAAAGGTGGAAAAAGTTGAAAATAAATAATTTTGTGCCAAATGCAATGAAGAAGAGTCTTCTGTTACTCACAGGTTAGTACTATTTACTCACATTTGTAAAATGTTATATATATGACAAATATGCATAAGGTTTCGAAAAATTGAGTTGCAGGTATAGGCTTCAAGTTCGTGTTATGGATGGAACCGCTTTTATCTCATTGTTGCTTTGGAATCGCGAAGCTATGCAACTTATAGGAAAGTCTGCAAAAGAACTTAAGGAAAGATTAGTAGAGGTATAATACTAAAGTTAATTTGATTAACAATATAAAAATTTCTAACTTATGAAACTTTGTGCAGAATTCACTTTCCGATGCTGAATGTTGTTATCCATGTGAAATGGACAATATTCTTTATAAAAAAGAAATGTTCAAGGTTATTGTTAAGCAAGAGAATATTGAGTCTCGGGTCGATGTCTACAAAGTTATTAAGCTAACTGATGATGATGACCTTCTAAAGGAATACGACCATACTTTATTCGAAGACAATATGAATGTAAAAAATTTTTAACGCACAACCCTCATCATATATAATTTACTCTAAATACTTTTCCATATAAAATGATTTTTCTTTTTATTTTTATTTCACGGGATCCAATTTTTTTGGATGGACAAAGCTCAAGTGAAGATAAGCTTTTCAGGGTAAATTTGTTCAAATTATAACTGTTACCCCATTTTTCATTGGTTATGAAACTGCTATTAAACTATTTTTGTTTTTCAAAGGATGTTATGGCTGAAAGTCAGGTGAAGTCTGTTTTGCAAACTCCCGTTGAGAAAAGTGTATCAGAAAGTGGATCTTCGGTGTTAGACGATGGAGATGCTTGCATTGCAAAAATATCAGCATTGAAGACATATGACAAGAAGACTAGATCGGCTAATAAGGCTTCAGCAGTTGCAGCAGATGATGACTTCAACTCTCAGCTGTCTAGCAACAAGGTTCGTAGAGTCGTAAAGAAAGAAAAGAATCCCCGATTGGTCTTACTGTAATGCGTCTTGGCCAGCACTTATATATTTTGTACTTCTATCGCTTCAATATTTTGTGTTTTATATGTTATATGGTAAAATGACTCTAGCTACGCAACTTTCTTTTTTGTTTATCCACCATGATGCTATTCTGTTAAAAAAAAGTAAGTGTTACAGTTGCGGAGATGCAAATTCATAGGTTTGGCTTTTGGACTTTAACAGATGACATTTAGCTGCATTGTTAATTCCTTTTATGCAGTTTTAACATATTGTTTTGAATGCATATTCTGTATTTATTGCCATGCTGCGTCGATTGAGTTTAACAGTAGTTTTAATGGACCTTTAGAAGTCGTTCATCGTTTCTGTCGAGCAACTATGCTGCCACTAAAATTCTACCAAAATTCAGAATGCTATCAATAAAATTAGTCTACAATATACGTCGGTTTATATTATGCCTCATCAGACTATTTTTAATTGCAATGACCCGCGCATCGCGCGAGTATGTTTACTAGTCTATAATTAAAAAGAGAGGAAAAATCAACCTCATTAAGCCAAGTGGCATCATCATAATAAGCCATTTGGCACATTATTACAATTCCTCAAAAAAATAGGAGAACGGTTTAACTTGGGAGCAAACTGCCGTATAACATTGTGGCGAATTTTCTGTACTTCTTAAATTAAACTTTTTAATCCACAATATTATTTAAAAACCTTTTACCTTTCACTTGCCCTAAATTATCTCTGAATCTCCTCAACTATCTAAACCACGATTGACACTCACGATTGAAATCCACTATTTGCAAAATCAGTCTCCTCAACTATCTATACCACGATTGATACTCATGATTCAAATCATACTCGATAACAACCGCTTACAACTGCAGCTTTATATTTCTTCCACTGATACACGTTCTTCAATTCTAATCTTCCTACTGCTATCAAGATTTCAAGAAAAAATACGGCTTATGCAAAAAATATCTATTCACATTGATTTCATCAAGGATGTAATAATTTTAAAGATGCAGTAAAAGTTGAAAGTTCGGGTTGTCCGTCTGTGGGAAGTACCAAATCGTTTTATTCCCGATGCAACGTTTTCGATTGAGTTGGTTCTACATGATGAAAAGGTATTAAAAATAAGTTACAATCTTACTCATTCATTTTACTCTATGTTTCTTAAGTTTCAAATTTAAATTTGGTGCTTTATGTGTTTGAGTTAGTAATTTGTGATTCTGAAATTTCTGTTTTTCTTATTTGATATAGCTTAATATTATTAATGCTGGAATTCCTAGACGATACAATCTTAACATAATCAAACACAATTTTTAGTGGGAAGGAAATTATACCTTGGCCGAACTTCTATCACTTTGATTATAAGCCTTAGGAAGCCTCTCATGCCTGTGAGCACGTGATTTTTGCACTAGGCAAAATAAATTCCAAAATTAAAATAAATAATATTTTTGAGTGTAATTGCATGATTTGTTTGAAATAAGATACATTATGAGTGTTTGAATAATTAGAAAATTTTAAAAAACAAAATATATAGGAGAAATACTTGCATTTTTAATTAATTAGTTTTAGGAAAAAAAAATCAACAAAAATAGCATTAATAGCGGAAAATATAGAAAAATTAGTAGAAAATTACCAAAAAATATTAGAAAACTAGGGAAGCTAGGAAATTAAGTATTTTATATATTACAATAAATAACATACAAAAATACAAAAAGAATTTGTTTTAAAATAATTAAAATACAAAAAAATACATTTGCAATAGGAAATGGGCCAACTGAAAGCTGAAATGCTTGGCCCAATGTTTTAGCCCAAGGGATCCGGTCCAGTGTTCATTTTGAAATAATCTTAGTCGTTCCCTCCCTTAAATCCAATGACTAAGAATATTGGTCGAATTATAATGATTAATTTATATGCGAGATTTGATCTCAACCATTCAAGTTAATTGATCCAACGGAGGAAACCTGTGTCCTCATTTGAGGCAGTACGACGTCGTTTAGTGGTGACAAATCTTGACCGTTGATCGTCATTAATCTAACGGTCAAGACCACCTTAGTTGGTCCGAGTATATAAGTCTTTGGTCTCGTTAGAGACAAGCCATTACACATTAAACTCAAACCCTAGCCGCCTTAGTCCCTTTCCCCTTCCTCGTCTTCATCTTTTGCCGGCCATGGAGGCCACCGCCTTTCATGGTGGTCTCTGGTCATCTCCTTCACCCTCCTCTCCTCTTTTCTTCTTCTTCGCCATAAGACACCCCCCAAAACCTAAAGAAAACCCTGAAACCCCCCGTTCTTGAAATTCCGGTCATCGGAGTTTGTCTCCGGTGACCCAAAACAATGAGAACCCACCCCAAAGTAACACCATAGGAGCCCCTCAACCTGATCTATCACCTCCTACTAGTGGCTTCCCTTGAATGTTACCCCTCCGTCTCGAATCTTCGAAAACAAGTCGCCGAAACCCTAACTCCGGCGACTCAAATAAATATCCAACCCAAAAATCCCACCCTTTCCCTCCTCTGAATACCCTCTGTTAACCAAAAACCCTAAAAGACTTCATCTTGAAGTCTAACAAGAAAAACCAGAAAAAAAGAAAATAAAGAAAGAAAAGAGAAAAGAGATCCCGAAAGAGAAAAAGAGTAAAAAAAGGAGAGAAAGGAAAATGGGAAGCTCAGGGGACCGGCCCTGCTAAGCTAAGTCTCCCGACCCTCTTACCTGTTTTTTCTTTCATTATTTCTTCTTGTTTTGCTTTTTGTTATTATTTTCTGTAGGTTTGTTTTGATAGTCTTTCACATAAATTAAGACTTTCTTTTTAGTTTTTCCAAATGTTTTAATCTGTTGTTTGTTTCTCCTGTTTAAAGATCTTTTCTTGATATCCTTTTTAAACTGCATGACAATGGTTCTGATTCTCATTCTTCTTCATCTTGTGTTTAGATTAGGGATTTTTCTTTGATGTGTTTTTAATGTCTCTTCTGTTCCTCTTATATGTTAAACTGCATGATAGTGGTTCTGATTCTCATTCTTCTTCATCTTGTGTTTAGATTAGGGATTCTTCTTTTGATGTGTTTTCAATGTCTCTTCTTTTCTTCTTATCTGTTCACCTACATGTTTTAAGATTGGGTTTTGATCTTTGGAAATCTAGTTCAGTGATTCTGATTATCATTCCTGTCATTTCGTATGTTAGATTAGGGATTTTTCTTCATTTTTTCATGTCTTTTCTGTTTACCCGCATGTTTTAGATTAGGATCAGACTTTGGAAAGTTCAGTTTAGTTGTTTTGATTATTATTATTTTTTGTCTACTCTGTTAAAGCCATGTAATGTTAGTTTGTTTATTCTTTTGCCTGGGTAGACCATGTCTTAATTCCCTTTACTGCTTTATGGGATTTGGTCCTTATGTGTTTATGTCAAGGAACCTTAAGTTTGAGTTGGGTTTTTCAATGATTCATTCAGCATAAAAATGATTGTAACTAAGTCTGCTTAATGTTAATTGACACTTTGCTATTGAAACTAAGTTTGTAAGTCTAATTGATTGAGATTCAACATTACTTAAACTTTTCTCTGAGTTCTGATTAGTTGATGATCAAATTTGATTTTATTTGGCTATGTGTGCAATTATTTGTTGAAATGGCTATGTTTGTAATGTTTTTGTGTTAGTATGAGCACTGTTAATGCCCATCAGGCTTAGGTGATTTGGTTATAGTTGCAGTAGAACTAAGATTCATAAGTGGTTATTTTTGAAAACATGTAGTTGTCTTAGGATTGGGCTAAAATTGAAAATAAAAAATAGGCTATAAGCTTAATAAGTGACCAATAGTGATCAATTTTGCAATTGACCTACTCTGCTAAGGTCTTTCACACTCGCCAAACACTTAAGTAGGCTAGTTGTGTAATAATTGGGTTTAGTCTGAATATTCAGACTTACCAAGGCTTTAATTAAGCCATGATCATAGGTGGCTAGGCCTGCAAAGACCTTAGCCGATCCTGTATTCAATAGTGGGCTTTGAAATGGCAAAGCCAAGCCCAGCTTTGGGATTGGCTAAGTTTTAAATAGCTTAAGTAGAATAATAAAGCAGGCTAGTCCTGCAATTTTGCTTAATTAACAAGAAAATGAAATAAAGTGGTTAAAATTGAAAGAAGTCCTTAAGTCAAAAGTGGCCAGTCCTTAAATTCTAATACAAAGACTGGCCCTTAGTTAAATAAGAGAAAAAAATCTGAAAACCTGACCTAGGTAGGTCGGGTAATTCAGCTATGTCCTTAAGGGCATATAAGGAACTTAAAATGGCAATTTGGTAGATTAAATAGAGCATATAGGGATATATGAGACATTTGTGCTCCTGATTTCTACAATTTTGCAGAATTTTAAGGGCATAATGGTCTCATTAAAAAGAGAAATCAGTAAAAATCAATAACAAGTAGGGGATACTTTAGTAAAAGCTTCAAAATAGAATCAAAAGGAACCTTCCAGCACATGCTGGAAGGAATCTTGTGACTGAATTGGGGTGTAAAGTGTAGATTTAGTAAATTAAAAGGGGAGGGAAATGGGATAATTCCTTATTCTTCTCCCTCAGAAATTTTACCTATCTTCACCTATAAATACCTCCTAAAAAGACTGATTAGAGGCTGGTTTTTCACATACAAAAATTCAGAGTGAAATACATTAACATAGCAAATAGTTTTCTTCAATTTCGAGTGGGAATTACTGTTGAAGTTGTGTGTTTGTGGGAATTTCTGCTCGTCTTCTTCTGGATTTCATATTTGCTGATTGCTGTGGTGTTTTGCTCATTTGGAATTCAATTCTACACTATTGCACCTACTTGTTGAGTCTGTTGCTGTGCTTACTTCTATTTCCCTTAGAACTCATTGATCTACTTTGCTGAATCAGGTACATACTCTGTTCGCAGCGATGTAATACTGAAGTGTTTGATGAAATGAAGTTCGAGCTTAAATCCATCACTGTTCTTCTGTATTTTTGTCTTATTTTTAATTAGCAGTCTAATATTAGTTTAGATCTGTAATTTGTTAGTGTAGTATGGTATTTTTAAGTAGGAAGTCAAACAAAAACTATGTAATAGCTAGTATAATAGTAGTAGTGTAGTCGTAAATAGTAGATCGTCTAGTTAAATAGGTAAAACTCTTAAAACAAGCTAATTAATCATATCATGAATCACTGATAATAATTCTCACAGTAGCTATATAAATCACACTCACATAGTTACTCAAATCTGTAGATTAGCATCTAGATATGAACGAGTTTAAAAGAGAAAACAATAGGTAAAGAAATAACTAAGTTGAGAATGGGTTTATGATATCGGATAAGCTTAATTTGTAGCAAAATTGGTAATACAACTGTGCATCTGTTAAAAACTCGTTCAATCTTGGATAATCAGAACATTGTAGGTAATTAGTTGAATTGTTTAGCTCGATCATGCTTCATACATAATTAAGTCACTTCTTAATCTCTTAGCCAATAGGTAATTAGAATATCAGTGTAAATATGTTAATAGAAAATAAAGAAAAGGATAAAAAGTAGTTGATTCTCATATACATCAGATAGTTGATCTAGAATTAACATTGACAATTTTGTACAGTGATTTTCCCTTTTGATAAATAAAAAATGCAATTGAATTTCATTCTTTGTTATATTCATGTTTGTCTTGGTATGAATTCTTCATGTTTACTGTCTTCACTGTTACTTCAACCTGGTTTGGGCCCAATACACGACATGGGCCTGAACAATATGCTAAAGCTGAGTGGGCCACTGATTAAAAGCTCAAGGCCAGTCTGGGTCATTAAGACCCGGACCGATCTGATATTCCACTAAGCATATGGATTTTGAAGCCTAGGCCCAATATTTGGATAACAATGGTCTGGGTCCGATTCTGAAACCATAGCTGATTGTAAATAATTAAGGGAAAAACCAGAATAGAAAAATATAGTGAAAACAATAGGATTGGACTATAAAATTTGACTGGGATGAGCCTCACATGACACCAAAAGTGGGGCCCCCTTTAGTGATGAAGTAAGATATGTAAATAGGCTCGGGAAAGCTAATAGTAAATTTCATAGCTTCTCCTAAAAGACTTAAAAGCCGCTAGATGTTATTAGGCACGATTTAATCTACTTTCCTTAAATACGAGTGTGCACTTGGTGCGACTCGAATCCCAAATCCCGTCGAAGCCGAAATGTACTAAAAGTCACAGGCGTACTGGTTGCGGTGTGACTCGAAGTGCGTTTTCGCAACGTCGTAATTCTTAAAATATAAAAAGTAAAAACACATACGTATTGTTAAAATTTATAACAAGTCAAATAATATTGAGAACGACGGTTGAGCGACCGTGCTAAAACCACGGAATCCGGAAGTGCCTAACACCTTCTCTCGGGTTAACAGAGTTCTTTATCCAGGTCTCTGTTTCGCGGACTGTAATAACAGAGTCAATTTCCTCGAATTCAGGATTAACCGGTGACTTGGGACATCATTATATTCCCAAGTGGCGACTCTGAAAAATTAAATAAAAATCCCGAACCGATTGTCCTTTATGTGTGAAAACTCCTTCCTCTTTGTTGTTATATCCTTCTCGGGTATTTGAACACTGAGGTATACCCTACGTATCTTTACAAAATGGATCGGTACAAAGCCGGGGGTAGTAAAAAGGGAGGTGTGACAGCTCTGGCGACTCTACTGGGGAAACAACCCAGAACTTTGGTTTCAGGGTTTAAGAACTCGAGCTCTTTAGAATCGCCGTCCTCGTTATTATTTGACTCTGTTATATGCTTTAAACAACATGCTATGTGTTTTACCGCTTTGATATTATATGGATTGTTTATAAATTGTGCCGAAAACCCTTCTCTTCTTCACCTCCGGGGATATGCTTACTGGTTGAGACTCCTCTTTCTGTTAAGTCACACCTAAACTAAAAAACAGAGGCCGGATAAGTTACAAAGCCGATTGACTCCGCGAGTCACCGGTACGTAGCCTCCTCCTCGATTCGAGTTGTCCGCTCGGGTACACGGTCTAGATGTGACGACCCAAAGGGTCATCACCTGCTTTCCTCATTTGTTCTACATTTCCGAGGCCTTAAAAACCTCATCCTATGTTGCCTCGATTTACGTGCATGATCCTGGCATGTAGCCAGAAAGATTTTGTGATATAAAATATGAATTCTATGAAACATTAGGAGAAAAATGATATTAATATTGATATTGTTGACTTCGGTCAACATTTTTGGTAAACGGACCTAGACCCGGACCCGAGATCGGACGGTCCCGGAAGGTCCGTAGGAAAATATGGGACTTGGACATGCGTCCGGAGTCGAATTCTGAGGTATAGATCCCAAGTTATAAATTTTTCTGTGAAATTGTTTTTGCTATAATTATTAAAGGAAAATGAATTAATTGACCATGGTATCGGGCTCGTATTTTGGTTCCGATACCCGGTACAAGTCTTAAATATTATATATGTGCTTTCTGCAAAGTTTGGTGACATTTGGATGTCGTTTGATATGTTTTGGACCTTGAGTTCCAAGTTTGAAAGTTTTGAAAACCAAAAGTATGAAAATCATGAACTTGAGGCTTGATTTGATGAAAACGATGTGATATTGGCGATGTGATCGCACGAGCAAGTTTGTAATGTGTTTTTGATGTTGTGTACATGTTTGGTTTGGAGCTCGGAGGGCTCGGGTAAAGATTTGATAGGGACGTTGGATCAATTTCTGAATTTTAACACTGCTGGTTTTTCACCCAGCTGTTGGCTTCGCAAATGTGAAGATTTTCTCGCAAATGCGAGAAGTTCCAGGCTGGCCTTGGTTCGAAAATGCGAACCAATCTTCGCAAATGCGAAGATGGCAGGGGAGTGAAGGGGTTCGCAAATGCGAACCATACCTCGCAAATGCGAGGCCTTCAACAAAAGGTCCAACTTCGCAAATGCGACTAAAATGTTGCAAATGCGAAGGCCGCAGCAGTCAGCTTAGTTCGCAAATGCGAACTTAATGTTGCAAATGTGAAGCTGACAGTCCCCAAGCCTGCTATGTTCGCAAATGCGAACAAAAGTTCGCATTTGCGATATCCGCAACTGTGCAATTTTATACTTAAACGAATTTTAAAGCTCATTCTTCATTCTTTCAAAAACCCACACACCACACACGACCTCTCAAGAGCAAATTCACTCCAAAGCAATTGTAAGTCACTTTTTACTTAATTCTTTCAATTCCTAACAACATTAAACATGTTTTTCAATAGAAATCAAAGGTTTTCATGGTAGAAATTCATGTTTTTGGGTAGCACCTAGGGTTTTCATGAATTGGGCAATTGGACCTCGAATTGAGGTCCGATTTTGAAACAAATCATATATTTGAACTTTTGGGGGAATGGGTAACCGGATTTTGGTCCGAACCCCGAGTTCCGACCACGTGGGGCCAGGGGCGTTTTGGGAAATTTTGGGGTAAGCTTTGAGAAAACCATTTTTTAAGCATTCAAACCAAGTTATTTATTATTTATTAATGTAATGGAACCAATTGTGATTAGATTTGAGCTAGTTGAAAGCGGAATTTCGGGGAAAAAGGTATAATTGAAGAGTAATTTGGACTTCAAGGCTAGAGGTAAGTGTTTGTTCTATCCTAGCTTGAGGGAATAGGATTATGTGCTATGTGCTATGTGATCGAGTGCGGTGTATGGGATGTGGTGACGAGCATCCATACACTGGCGTCTTGCATGACCGTGAGTCATTGTTAATACTTGTTGTGAGACATATTTAAAGACAAATTGCTGAACCCTTGCCGGGTTGTAGAATTGTTACTGTTCTCCATTGCCGGGACTTGTTGTGAAGTGAGATATTGATTGCCCTTGGCGGGACTTTGTTGCGATGATTATTGTGTCCCTTGCCGAGACGGTTCATGATTTACTGTTTTCTTTCTCTGCCCTTAACTGTGATTGTTATTTGGGTGAGGAAGAGTGATAATGCACGAAGGGTGATGCCGTGCTTTGATTTATTGATTATGCACGAAGGTTAATGTCGTGCCTTGTTATTGATTATGCACGAAGGTTAATGTCGTGCCATGTTATTGATTATGCACGAAGGTTAATGTCGTGCCATGTTATTGATTATGCATGAAGGATCATGCCGTGCCTTGTTATTGAACCATGTACGAAGGATCATGCCGTACCATGGATGTGAGGATGAGAGCAAAAGCACGAAGGGTGATGCCGTGCACTTTATTTGCTTATTTGGTGAGGATGAGAGTAAAAGCTCGAAGGGTGATGCCGTGCAACTATTTGCCATTCCTTGACTTGATATTACCTGTTTTCCATTATACTTTGTTTTCCTTGTGGACTTATTAACTGTTGTTAATTGTTGAGTTCTTCTGAGATATTCGTTGTTGAGCTATTTCTTGATTATTTCCTCGTTATCTTGTGGTGTATATATATATATATATATATAGAACTACATAGGTTTATGTGGGTGTGTGGTCCTAGGCTTGTCAGTACTTCGCCGGGATAAGCCAGGCACTTACCAGCACATGGTGTCGGATTGTGCTGATACTGCACTTCTGTGCGTTTTTGCACAGGTCCAGGTTTCGATCAGGAGTAGCAGCAGTAGATCTTTTTCGTGGGAGTTGAGCAGATTGAGACCGAGGTACCTTGCAGGCGTCCGCAGGCCCGACGTCTCTTCCCTTACTTATGTTACTAGTTGTAGTCTCTTTGTTTCGAGACAAACAGATTATGTTATATTTCTTTCAGAACTTTATGTGTAGTATTCAGTAGTAGTTCGTGAGTTGGTGACTCCACATCTTGGGTAGAGGATTTCAGTATTGTTTTACCTTGAAACTGCTTATCTCTATTTTTATAAAGTCTTCCGCATTTATTTAATTAAGGTTATGATTTTGGTTGCTAAATGGATTATGAAATATTGCTAAAAACAGGATAGTGTGAACAAAGTGGCTTTCCTAGCTACCACGAGTAGGCGCCATCACCATCCCGATGTTGGGGGAAAATTCGGGTCATGACAAGTTGGTATTAGAGCTCTAGGTTACATAGGTCTCACCACTCACAAACAAGCTTAGTAGAGTTTGAGAGGTAGGTACGGAGACGTCTGTACTTGTCCTCCAGAGTCTATTGAGTTAGGAAAGAGTCTCTCATTTGTTCCTTCTTGTCATGCGATTTGTCCTTCAAATACTGATTGAACTTCTACTCTGTCCTTTCACAGATGGTGAGGACACGCGCTTCTTCGTCCGCTGACCAGCAGCCCGAGCCCCAGGCAGCTCCCATGAGGGGCAGGAGCTGAGGCCGTATCGGAGGCTGTGGTAGGGGCAAAGCTCAGCCCCCGGCAACTATTCCAGAGGTGGAGCCTCATATTGAGACTGGCGAGGAGGTTCCAGTCCCAGCAGCTCCAGTGGGCCCAGCTCAGGTCCCAGGAGAGGCCTTAATTACCCCGGATCTTCGGGAGGCTTTGGTCAGGATAGCGGGATTTATGGACAGCATTGCCAGAGCAGGTTTATTACCAGTTGCACCAGCCACTTCTCAGGCTGGAGGAGGGGCCCAGACTCCTGTTGCTCGTACTCCGGAGCCAGTTGCTCCCCAGCCTCAAGCACTAGTGGTTCAGCCAGCTGTGGCCACTCAGTCAAGTACCACAGCTCAGGCCGGAGATGGAGCGGCCATGACTTCTGATTCTATATGGAGACTTGATCGGTTCTCCAAGCTGTTTACCACTACCTTCGGCGGTGCCACATCAGAGGATCCTCAGGATTTCTTATTCAGTTGCCATGAGATTCTCAAGACTATGGGGATAGTGGAGTCTAATGGAGTTGACTTCTGTACATTCAGGCTTTCAGGATCCGCCAAGACTTGGTGGAGGGATTATTGTTTGACTCAACCAGCAGGGTCCCCGACTTTATCATGGGATAAGTTTGCAGAGTTATTTCTGGAGAAGTTTCTCCCTGTTAATCAGCGGGATGCACTTCGGAGGCAGTTTGAGCGCCTCCAGCAGAGCACTATGACTGTCACTTAGTACGAGACGAGATTTGTTGATTTGGCACGTCATGCAGTAGTGATACTTCCCATAGAGCGGGAGAGGGTCCGCAGGTTTATAGATGGGCTTAATCAGCCAATTAGACTCCAGATGGCTATGGGAGTGGGGAGTGATATATCATTTCAGGAGGCAGCTAATGCGGCACGTAGAGTTGAGATGGCTCTTGCTCGGGGAGGGGGTTATTCTTCAGACAAGAGGGCTCGTCATTCGGGCAGGTTTAGTGGTTCTTCTTCCGGTGGCAGGGAATCTTTTGACAGGGGCCAGTCTTCCAGGCCTTTTTATTCCGCCCTCCAGGCTTCACAGGGTGGACCAGGCGATCGTGGGTTTCGTGAGCAGTATTCAGATCAGTCTCCTATTAGTGCCCAGCCTCTTCAGAGTGTTCGTGGAGGCCATTCAGGTCGTCAGGGCCAGCGGCCCCATCAGCCTAAGAGTTGCACGGTTGTGGTGACCCAGGTCATCTTTTCAGATTCTTCCCTCGAGCGACGGGCAACACTTAGCAGCGGGGCCCTCGTCCCATGATTCAGGCCCCAGCTGACCCTCAGCCTGCCCAGCCAGCCATAGGCGGGGGTAGAGATCATAGAGGTGGAGGTCGAGACCGTAGAGGTGGAGACTGTCCAGCCAGAGGCAGAGGTCAGCCAGTTGATGACCATCCTAGAGATGTAGATCACAGGGGAGGTGCTGATCCCCGATTTTATGCTTTACCAGCCAGGCCATAGACAGAGGCATCAGATGCTGTGATTACATGTACCATTCTTGTTTGTGATAGAGGTGATTCAGTATTATTTTACCCCGGGTCTACATATTCATATGTGTCTTCCTACTTTGCATCGTATTCGGCCGTACCTAGTCGTGCTCTGGATATAACAGTTTATGTGTCTACCCCAGTAGGCGACTCTATTGTAGTCGACCGGGTGCATCGTTCGTGCGTAGTTATCTTTGGGGGTCTTGAGACCCGTGTTGATCTGTTGCTTTTGAACATGGTGGATTTTGATGTCATATTGGGGATGGACTGGTTGTCCCCATACCATGCTATTCTGGATTTTCATGCCAAGACTGTGACTTTGGCCTTGCCATAATCACCCCGACTAGAGTAGAAAGGTACCTCAAGCCACTCCGTTCGCACTATTATTTCCTATGTTAAGGCTCGACGCATGGTCGAGAAGGGGTGTCTAGCTTATCTGGCTTATGTTCGTGATTCCAGCGCAGAGGTTCCTTCTATTGAGTCAGTCCCTATTGTACGGGAGTTTTTTGAGGTTTTCCCTTCAGACCTGCCGGGCATGTGTAAGGCCCCGTGAAATTTTTGTGCATAAAACCTAGTAGATGTGGTGTCATGGTCCGAATGATGTGTTAGGAATGCGTAGAATTCTTCGCGGCGAGCTTGCGAGCCGCGGTTCGAACCCTTGGTAGTGATTTAAGTTTCAAAAATGTAGAGAAATAATTTTTCCGAAAAAGTGTCAAATATGCGGTCAAGAATGCGACCGCAGAATCAATATGCGGTCCGCATAGTGACCGCAGATCGTTCCGGAGAGTTGCCCAAAATTGTGTCCAATGTGCGGTCGATATGCGATCGCATGTCAATCTGCGGTGCACTTTTGCGACCGCAGAATCGACATGCGGTCCGCATAGTGACCGCAAATCGTTCCAGAGCCTGCGTAATTTTTGAGCCATTCTGCGGCCACTATGCGGACCGCATGTTGATTCTGCGGTCGCATAGTGACCGCATATTTGACCCCGGCCCAGATTTTTGTAACATTTTGACCCGATCTCTTCTTTAATATAACACACCTCTTCTTCATTTTTATCATATCATCTCACCAAAAATTAGAGAGAGAAGAGAGGGTTTTTAGAGAGAAGTTCTTCATCTTCAAAGATTGTTCCAACTACTTAATTCCAAGGGATTCTAGGGCAAGGATTCAACTTCCCCAATATTTTCAAGGTAAAAACCCTAACTATTTTCTTTGATTTTCAGTTTTAATTGGGTAAAGAGAGGTTTGCATATAATAGCTTTTGAAAATAGAATTTTTACACTCATGCATGATTATTGAACTTGATTTCTAGTAAAAAGAAGTGGGTAGAAGTAAGAGTCTTCAAGAACAAGGTTGGCAAGAATAGGATATCTTGGGTAAGCATAAAGTAGAAAGTTAACGGAAGAAAAATCATCACCAGGTATGTATGGCTAATTTTGATTCTTGTGAAATCGCCCTTAGGTGTAAAATTGTTTGGCATGTGTTGATTTGAGAAATTGTATGTGATTAATTGATGTTGTTGTTGGATATTCAAAGTTGTTGTTGAACTATGAGTGTTGTGGTAAGAAATATGAACCGAAAGGTAAATGAGAGTTGAATTGGGTAAAGAATTTGTGAATAATGATTATGATGGCCTATATGGCACCTTGTGGAAAAGAAATCGAAACACTTGAGAATTGGTTTATTGTGGAAAGAGATGAAACACTTGAATTATGGAAAATTGTTGAATATACATGTGTGAATATTATTGAATGTGGAAACATTGTAACTTGGTTGTGATATTGGCTTGAGAAGTAATTGAGAACATGAAACAATGTGCAAGTTGCTTATTTGAACTTGTTGAAATTGTGTGTAGTACCTTATCTGCTGTTTGAAATTGTTGTGTTTTCAGCTGTAAGGCGGGGTCGTGTCGCGCGCCGCGACGTGGTGAAATAAGGTTTGGGTTGGGGTGATAAGGGTGGCCGAGGTAATAAGGGTGGTCAGGGGTAATAAGGATGGAAAGCGATCGAAATCGCTATTGAAAATTGATACATAAATCAATAATGTGAAATTGTGAAAGGAGACAGCAGGAGAGTTTGCAACCTGTGGGGCACTGATTGCCCCTTTGTTTGACTACTTGTGCATTATGTGATTGATTGGTAATTGTTAAATTGGTTGATCGTAGGAAGTGCTTTGAGTTGAGAATTATTTGAAATGAGGAAAATGTGGAAACATGGTTGGTTGGTTTAATTAATTGTTGATGTAATTTAATGGCTTGAGTTTACTTGGGACAAAGTTTGTCCATACATACCGGTACAATTCAAGTGTACTGACGTCCCTTTTGCCGGGGGCGCTACATTCGTGTCATGATTGTAGGTGGATCAGTAGCAGGCACTTCAGCTCGTCGGCGGTAGTATTCTTCTCCTTCCACTGCCCGTCTTGGTGAGCCCCTTTCTTCCTCGGGGCCTTGTGTGGTTCTTGCCACTTCGGTTTGGATTTCATTTTGGTTTTGAAAGGTATAGCCGGAGCCTTGTTACCGGCAAGTATTGTATTTCCCTTTCGTATCCTAGAGGCTCTGTAGACATGTAAACTGTGGGACTCCAGTCTTATATATATAAGGTGTTATGTCGGGCGTTGTAAAAGTTGAAATCTTGTTAATGAATCACTCGTATCATTTTATTTGTTTAATGTGAAATCAATTATGATTAGTAATTTATTTGGTTAATGAGAAACAGTCATCACAGGGGTAACGCGTGGGAATGAAAGGCACCCAGGTCCGCTTGACTGGGGCAACCCGGTCAGGCGCCGGTCATGTCCCTCGATTTGGGGCGTGACAAACTTGGTATCAGAGCTTAAGGTTTTAAAGTGTCCTAGGATGTCTTGGAGCCGTGTCTAGTAGTGCCCTTCTTATAGGTGTGTTGTCGACCACATCATATAAGTAGGGGGCTACACGGACATTTAGGAATCTACCTACTTCTTTGTTAATCTATATCGTGCGGTAAAGTGCAATGTGGAGATATCTGTGTCTAATTCGTGCCTTGTTCCCAAATTTTCAGAATATGGCACCTAAGAAGAAGGCTAGACTCGGCCTTAGGGCCAATACCGGCCCAAGTGCAGTGTTAATCATGTACCCGATGCCGTGGGAGAGAATGACCCACCGGTCCCGAATTTGCATGGCCCATCTGTTCAAAACCCAAGTGTCCCTATTCCAGCCGCGGCAGAGGATGCCACCATTCCTCCTGCCGGTGTTCCTGACTCAGATACAGTTCCCGCTTCGGGCTCTGGTATCTCTAATGAAGAACTTAGGGGAGCCATCCATATGTTAACACAATTAGTGGCTGCCCAGGCCCAGAGATCCCATGATGCCCCTGCATCCTCCAGCGGACAGGGAGATTCCTTTGGCTCCAGAGTCCACCAGTTCTTGCGATTGGCCCCTCCAGAATTTTCAGGTACCGATCCAGAGGCTGACCCACGGGAATTCCTTGATGAGATATACAAGACCCTCAGAGTGATGAAGGCTACAGATATAGAGGGGGTAGAGTTGGCCTCTTACAGGCTGAAGGGAGCGGCACGTTCGTGGTTCGAAATGTGGGAGGATTCCCGTGAGGAAGGAAGCCCTCCGGCCAGGATGGGATGAGTTCGTGGATGCATTTATGGACCACTTCTTACCTGCTGAGGCAATGGCGGCCCGTGCCACCGAGTTCGAGGTTCTCAAACAGGGCAGTATGAGTGTTTGGGAGTATCACATGGAGTTCGTAAGGTTGTCCAAGTACGCTCCTCATTTAGTATCGACCATGGATGCCCGGGTTCGACGGTTTGTTCGGGGCCTTAGCCCTTTGGTAGTGAATGAGGCCGCCACAGCAGCTTTGCACTCAGACATGAACTATGGGAGGATTGTGGGATTTGCTCAGGCCACAGAGGCCAGGAAATTGAAGATTCGTGCAGAAAGAGAAAGTAGCAGCAGGGCCCGGTCAATGGGTCGTTCAGGGAGATCACTTCCAGGGAAGGGGTCATCAGGGCCATCCCAGTCATATGCTCGGTCCTCCGCGAGTGCACCGCCATCCGTGCACAGTCATCAGCAGGGCAGTTACTCGAGACCTGGTTCAGACAGCAGGAGGTCTCGTCAGTCTGGTCATCCTGGGGTGAGATCCCAGCAGCAGGGGAGACCTACATGCCCCAAGTGTGGGAGATTTCATACAGAAACTTGCTACCTTGACCTTCCGGTGTGCTTCGGGTGCGGGGTGAGAGGTCACATTCAGCGGGACTGCCGTGCACCCCGTCGGGGTATAGGTAGGGGATCTGCTCAGTCATCCGGTTCTTCAGCTGCTACATCATCAGCGCGTACTCCAGCAGCAGCAGGGCGTGGTGCAGCTAGGGGTGGAGCTCAGGGTAGGGGTGGATCTAGCCGATTCTATGCATTGAATGGTCGCCAAAATGCCGAGGCTTCTCCAGATGTTGTTACAGGTATCATGTCTGTTCAGACTATTGATTGCTATGCCCTTATTGATCCAGGGTCCTCCTTGTCTTATGTTACTCCATTCATTGCTTCAAGTTTTGGGATAGAACCCGAACAGCTTCATGAGCCGTTCTCTGTGTCGACACCTATTGGTGATTCTATTACGGCCTCACGAGTCTATAGGAATTGTGTTGTTACGGTGGGTGGTCGTGATACCACAGCCGATCTTATTGAGCTTGGGATGGTAGATTTTGATGTAATTATGGGGATGGATTGGCTCTATTCGTGCTTTGCCAAACTTGATTGTCGAACGAGAGTTATGAGGCTCGAGTTCCCTAACGAGCCAGGTCATTGAATGGAGAGGAAATAGTGTAGTGCCAAGGGGTAGGTTTATTTCCTACCTTAAGGCTTCGAAGATGATTAAGAAGGGGTATATCTATCACCTGGTTCGGGTAACGGACACCACCTCAGATGTGCCTATCCTCGAGTCCGTGCCAATTGTGAATGAATTTCCTGAAGTGTTTCCAGATGAGCTTCCGGGCATCCCGCCGGATAGGGAGATTGATTTCGGAATTGATGTATTGCCAGATACTCAGCCAATATCCATTCCACCTTACAGAATGGCGCCAGCAGAGTTAAGGGAGTTAAAGGAGGAGTTGAGGGATTTATTAGAGAAAGGGTTCATACGACCGAGTGTGTCGCCATGGGGTGCTCCGGTTCTCTTTGTCAGAAAGAAGGATGGGTCACTTCGAATGTGTATTGATTATCGGCAGCTTAACAAAGTCACCATTAAGAATAAATATCCATTGCCTCGAGTGGATGATCTGTTTGACCAATTGCGGGGAGCGAGGTTCTTCTCAAAGATTGATTTACGGTCTGGGTACCACCAGTTAAAAATCAGGGAGCAGGATATTCCTAAGACCGCCTTGAGAACTCGTTATGGTCACTTCGAGTTTTTGGTCATGTCTTTTGGGCTAACCAATGCCCCAGCGGCTTTCATGGACCTTATGAATCGGGTTTTCAAGCCATTCCTAGATTCCTTTGTGATTGTATTCATTGACGATATTCTCATATACTCTCGGAGCAGGGAAGATCATGCCGTTCACCTCAGAGCAGCGTTGCAGACCCTTCTTCAGCAGCATCAATTGTATGCCAAGTTCTCAAAATGTGAGTTTTGGTTGGAGTCCGTAGCTTTTCTAGGGCATGTTATTTCCGGTGAGGGAATTATGGTGGATCCTCAGAAGATTGCGGCAGTGAAAGATTGGCCTAGACCCACGACCCCGACAGAGATTCGCAGCTTTTTGGGTCTGGCAGAGTACTATCGGAGGTTTGTAGAGGGATTCTCAACCCTCGCCTCCCCATTGACTAAATTGACGCAGAAAGCAGTTAAGTTCCAGTGGTCCGAAGCATGTGAGAAAAGTTTCCAAGAATTGAAGTCAAGATTGACCTCGGCACCGGTATTGGCCTTGCCAGAAGGCACAGAGGGATTTGTAGTCTATTGTGATGCCTCCAGAGTCGGTTTGGGATGTGTATTGATGCAGCACGGAAAGGTTATAGCTTATGCTTCCAGACAACTCAAGAACCATGAGAAGAATTATCCGACGCATGATTTGGAACTTGCAGCTGTTGTGTTTGCCTTGAAAATATGGCGGCACTATCTTTATGGAGTTCATGTAGATGTGTTTTCAGACCACAAGAGCCTCCAGTATTTGTTCAAGCAGAAGGAGCTGAATCTGAGACAGCGGCGGTGGTTAGAATTGCTCAAGGACTATGATATGGACATATTGTACCATCCAGGGAAGGCAAATGTGGTAGCTGACGCTCTTAGTCGGAAATCCATGGGTAGTTTGGCTCATTTGGGTGTGGATCAGAGACCCCTGGCTCGAGAGGTCTACCAATTAGCCAGCTTGGGGGTTCGTATTTCGGCGTCGGACGAGGGGGATATCTTGGTGCATAATGGAGCAGAATCATCATTGGTCGCGGAAATCAAGGAAAAACAATTCACGGATCCAGCATTGGTTCGGGTGAAAGAAGCAGTCCTGAATGACAAGACCTCAGCATTTGTACTCAGTAGCGAAGATGGTGTATTGCGGTGTCAAGATAGGCTATGTGTTCCGGATGTAGACGAGCTTCGGGAAAGAGTGATGGCAGAGGCTCATACTTCCAGGTATTCTGTGCACCCTGGTTCAACGAAAATGTATCACGATCTCAAGGAGATTTATTGGTGGAACGGTATGAAAAGGGATGTGGCGGGCTTTGTAGCTAAATGTCCGAACTGTCAACAAGTGAAGGCCGAGCATCAACGGCCCGGTGGATTAACTCAACTTATAGAAATACCAAGGTGGAAATGGGAGATGATCAATATGGATTTCGTGGTGGGGTTACCTCGCACTCAGCGTAAGTTTGACTCAATATGGGTGATAGTGGATCGACTCACCAAATCAGCTCACTTCCTGCCTGTCAAGTCCACTGATACTGCGGAGCAATATGCAAGATTGTACATCAAAGAGATAGTAAGGCTTCATGGAACTCCACTTTCTATCATCTCAGATCGCGGGGCTCAGTTCACCGCTAACTTTTGGAAGAAGTTTCAGCAAGGTTTGGGAACTCAGGTGAATCTCAGCACAGCTTTCCATCCACAGACCGATGGACAGGCTGAGCGGACCATTCGGACGCTTGAAGATATGTTGCGGGCTTGTGTCTTAGATTTTAAAGGTAATTGGGATGAACACTTGCCACTGATAGAATTTGCTTACAATAACGGCTATCATGCTAGCATTCAAATGGCCCCGTTTGAGGCATTGTACGGGAGAAGATGTAGATCGCCAATCGGGTGGTTTGAGGTAGGTGAAGCGGAATTGCTAGGGCCGGATATGGTGTACGAAGCTATGGAAAAGGTCAAGGTTATTCAGGAGAGAATGAAAACAGCACAGAGTCGTCAAAAGTCCTATGCAGATGTTCGTCGAAGGGATTTGGAGTTTCAAGTCGATGATTGGGTGTTCTTGAGGGTATCTCCTATGAAGGGAGTCATGCGATTCGGAAAGAAAGGGAAATTGAGTCCTAGGTATGTCGGGCCATATCGGATCGTTCAAAGGATTGGTCAAGTTGCTTATAGGCTAGAGTTGCCTCATGAGATGTCATCAGTGCATCCGGTATTCCATGTGTCCATGTTGAAGAAAGTGATTGGAGATCCATCCACCATCATGCCAGTCGAAGCTATAGAGGTTAATGAAGATTTGTCATATGAAGAAGTTCCGGTTGCCATTCTTGATAGGCAAGTCCGTAAGTTGAGAAATAAGGAAGTTGCCTCTGTTAAAGTATTGTGGCGAAGTCAACAAGTAGAGGAGGCCACATGGGAAGCAGAAAAAGAGATGAAAGAAAAGTACCCCCATTTGTTTGATCAAGCCTAGAAGAAATTAGGTGACCCTCCTACTCCTAGTAGTTGTCATCTTGCCTAAGTTGTTTCCCTCTTAGTATTAGTAAGTCTCCTTTATTTGTAATGAGTTAGATGTGTTGTTACCTTGGGTCACTTGAACCGTTCTTGATAAATGAAAGCCTTATAAAGATTTACGTGTTTAATAAACAACTAATAGTAAGTGTAGATTGGTAATGATTTGTTAAGCGTACATGGTGTGTTAAAATGGTTAAATAAGGTAAGAATTCATTGAAGTGACTAGTTTATGTGCATTCGTTGAGGTAAGAAGGTGTATACCAGTTGTGAATAGTGTTATTGTTGTATATTGTTGTTTGGTGATGTGTTTCGGGGGCCCTATGACAGGTGGATATGTCCATAATACAAAGGAAACTCTGGCGAAATTTTTCTAAAATATAAGAGTTAGTCAAAATTTTGAGGGTTGCATATCATGTCTTTCAAAACCAACTCATTTATTTCAAAATCCTCATTCGAGGACGAATGATCTTAAGGGGGGAGGATGTAAGGCCCCGTGAAATTTTTGTGCATAAAACCTAGTAGATGTGGTGTCATGGTCCGAATGATGTGTTAGGAATGCGTAGAATTCTTCGCGGCGAGCTTGCGAGCCGCGGTTCGAACCCTTGGTAGTGATTTAAGTTTCAAAATGTAGAGAATTAATTTTTCCGAAAAGTGTCAAATATGCGGTCAAGAATGCGACCGCAAACCTGTCATGCGGACCGCATAGTGACCGCAGATCGTTCCAGAGAGTTGCCCAAAATTGTGTCCAATGTGCGGTCGATATGCGATCGCATGTCAATCTGCGGTGCACTTTTGCGACCGCGGAATCGACATGCGGTCCGCATAGTGACCGCAAATCGTTCCAGAGCCTGCGTAATTTTTGAGCCATTCTGCGGCCACTATGCGGACCGCATGTTGATTCTGCGGTCGCATAGTGACCGCATATTTGACCCCGACCCAGATTTTGTAACATTTTGACCCGATCTCTTCTTTAATATAACACACTTCTTCTTCATTTTATCATATTATCTTACCAAAAATTAGAGAGAGAAGAGAGGGTTTTTAGAGAGAGAAGTTCTTCATCTTCAAAGATTGTTCCAACTACTTAATTCCAAGGGATTCTAGGGCAAGGATTCAACTTCCCCAATATTTTCAAGGTAAAAACCCTAACTATTTTCTTTGATTTTCAGTTTTAATTGGGTAAAGAGAGGTTTGCATATAATAGCTTTTGAAAATAGAATTTTTACACTCATGCATGATTATTGAACTTGATTTCTAGTAAAAGAAGTGGGTAGAAGTAAGAGTCTTCAAGAACAAGGTTGGCAAGAATAGGATATCTTGGGTAAGCATAAAGTAGAAAGTTAACGGAAGAAAAATCATCACCGGGTATGTATGGCTAATTTTGATTCTTGTGAAATCGCCCTTAGGTGTAAAATTGTTTGGCATGTGTTGATTTGAGAAATTGTATGTGATTAATTGATGTTGTTGTTGGATATTCAAAGTTGTTGTTGAACTATGAGTGTTGTGGTAAGAAATATGAACCGAAAGGTAAATGAGAGTTGAATTGGGTAAAGAATTTGTGAATAATGATTATGATGGCCTATATGGCACCTTGTGGAAAAGAAATCGAAACACTTGAGAATTGGTTTATTGTGGAAAGAGATGAAACACTTGAATTATGGAAAATTGTTGAATATACATGTGTGAATATTATTGAATGTGGAAACATTGTAACTTGGTTGTGATATTGGCTTGAGAAGTAATTGAGAACATGAAACAATGTGCAAGTTGCTTATTTGAACTTGTTGAAATTGTGTGTAGTACCTTATCTGCTGTTTGAAATTGTTGTGTTTTCAAGTGTAAGGCGGGGTCGTGTCGCGCGCCGCGACGTGGTGAAATAAGGTTTGGGTTGGGGTGATAAGGGTGGCCGAGGTAATAAGGGTGGTCAGGGGCAATAAGGATGGAAAGCGATCGAAATCGCTATTGAAAATTGATACATAAATCAATAATGTGAAATTGTGAAAGGAGACGGCAGGAGAGTTTGCAACCTGTGGGGCACTGATTGCCCCTTTGTTTGACTACTTGTGCATTATGTGATTGATTGGTAATTGTTAAATTGGTTGATCGTAGGAAGTGCTTTGAGTTGAGAATTATTTGAAATGAGGAAAATGTGGAAACATGGTTGGTTGGTTTAATTAATTGTTGATGTAATTTAATGGCTTGAGTTTACTTGGGACAAAGTTTGTCCATACATACCAGTACAATTTAAGTGTACTGACGTCCCTTTTGCCGGGGGCGCTACATTCGTGTCATGATTGTAGGTGGATCAGTAGCAGGCACTTCAGCTCGTCGGCAGTAGTATTCTTCTCCTTCCATTGCCCGTCTTGGTGAGCCCCTTTCTTCCTCGGGGCCTTGTGTGGTTCTTGCCACTTCGGTTTGGATTTCATTTTGGTTTTGAAAGGTATAGCCGGAGCCTTGTTACCGGCAAGTATTGTATTTCCCTTTCGTATCCTAGAGGCTCTGTAGACATGTAAACTGTGGGACTCCAGTCTTATATATATAAGGTGTTATGTCGGGCGTTGTAAAAGTTGAAATCTTGTTAATGAATCACTCATATCATTTTATTTGTTTAATGTGAAATCAATTATGATTAGTAATTTATTTGGTTAATGAGAAACAGTCATCACAGGGGTAACGCGTGGGAATGAAAGGCACCCAGGTCCGCTTGACTGGGGCAACCCGGTCAGGCGCCGGTCATGTTCCTCGATTTGACAGCATGCCACCCGACAGGGATATTGATTTCTGTATTGATCTGGCACCGGGCACTCAGCCCATCTCTATTCCACCCTATCATATGGCCCCGCCGGATTTAAAAGAGTTAAAAGATCAGTTGCAAGACCTTCTTGAGAAGGGCTTTATCAGGCCCAGTGTTTCCCCCTGGGGAGCACCTGTATTGTTTGTGAAGAAGAAGGATGGCTCGATGCGGATCAGTATTAATTATCGGCAATTAAACAAAGTGACGATAAAGAACAAGTATCCACTGCAGAGGATTGATGATTTGTTTGACCAGCTCCAGGGAGCGAGGGTGTTCTCGAAGATAGACTTGAGGTCGGGCTACCATCAGCTGAAGATCAGGGTGGCTGACATTCCTAAGACAGCCTTTCGCACTAGGTACGGGCACTATAAATTCTTGGTCATGTATTTCGGAGTTGGCCAATGCCCAGCAGCATTCATGGAGTTGATGAATCGGGTGTTCAGACTTTACTTAGATCTATTCGTGATAGTCTTTATAGATGACATCCTGGTATACTCCCGCAGCCAGAAAGAGCACGAGCAGTACCTCAGGGTGGTTCTTCAGACTCTGAATGATAATCGGCTATATGCCAAATTTTCGAAATGTGAGTTCTGGTTGAGTTCGGTGGCATTTCTGGGCCACATCGTATCAGTGGAAGGTATTCAGGTGGACCCAAAGAAGATTGAGGCGGTCCAGAATTGGCCTCGACCAGCTTCAGTGACTGAGATCCAGAGTTTCTTGGGGTTAGCCGGTTACTACCGTCGATTTGTGGAGGGGTTTTCTTCTATTGCAGCCCCGATGACCAGGTTGACCCAGAAGGGTGCCCAGTTCCAGTGGTCAGAGGAGTGTGAGGCGAGCTTTCAAAAGCTCAAGACAGCCTTGACTACAGCACCAGTGCTGATACTACCGACGGGTGAAGGGCCTTATACAGTGTATTGTGACGCATCTCGTACAGGGCTTGGAGCGGTATTGATGCAGGATGGTAAGGTTATCGCTTATGCTTCGAGGCAGTTAAAAATACATGAGAAGAATTATCCGGTTCATGATCTTGAGTTAGCAGCAGTGGTTCATGCCTTAAAGATCTGGAGGCATTATCTATATGGTGTGACGTGTGAGGTGTACACTGATCACAAGAGCCTGCAGTACTTGTTCAAGCAAAAGGAGTTGAATCTAAGATAGCGGAGATGGTTAGAGTTGCTGAAAGACTATGATGTTACTATCCTATACCACCTAGGTAAGGCCAATGTGGTGGCCGATGCATTGAGTAGAAAGTATGCCAGCATGGGTAGTCTTGCATACATTCCGGTCAGTCAGAGACCATTAGCTCTAGATGTCCAGGCCTTAGCCAACCGGTTCGTGAGATTAGACATTTATGAGCCTAGCAGAGTGTTAGCCTGCACGGTCGCTCGTTCTTCTCTATTAGAGCGTATCCGTGAGAGGCAATTTGATGATCCTCATTTGCGTGACTTGAGAGATACAATAAAGCGGGGAGGTGCCACGAAGGTAAATCTAGATGATGATGTGGTATTGAGAAAGCAGGGTCGAGTTTGTGTGCCCAATGTTGAAGGGATTTGAGAGTTGATCTTAGCGGAGGCCCACAGTTCGCGGTATTCTATTCACCCGGGCGCCGCAAAGATGTACCAGGACTTACGGCAACACTATTGGTGGCGCAAGATGAAGAAAGATATCATTGCATATGTCGCTCGGTGTCTAAATTGTCAGCATGTGAAATATGAGCACCAGAGGCCTGGTGGTGTATTCCAGAGGATTGAAATTCCCGAGTGGAAATGGGAGCGGATCACTATGGACTTCATTACTGGACTTCCTTTGACTCGGAGGAAACTTGATGCTATTTGGGTCAATGTTGATAGGCTGACCAAGTCAGCACACTTCATTCCAGTATCTGTCTCCTACTCATCGGAGAGGTTAGCAGAGATTTACATCAGGGAGATTGTTCGTCTTCATGGGGTGCCGGTATCTATTATCTCAGATCGGGGTACACAGTTACCTCACGGTTTTGGAGAGTGGTCCAGCAGGAGTTAGGAACCCAGGTTCAGTTGAGTACATCTTTTCATCCTCAGACGGACGGCCAGTCCGAGAGGACTATTCAGATTCTAGAGGACATGCTTCGAGCATGTGTCATTGATGGAGGCTCGTGGGACCAGTTTCTGCCATTAGCGGAGTTCGCCTACAACAACTGCTACCAGTCTAGCATTCAGATGGCCCCATATGAGGCGTTGTATGGTAGGTGATGTCGATCTCCAGTCGGATGGTTTGAGCCGGGAGAGGCTCGGTTGTTGGGGACGGACTTAGTTCGGGAGGCCTTGGATAAGGTCAAGACTATCCAGGAGAGATTGCATTTAGCTCAGTCCAGATAGAAGACTTATGCGAATCGTAAGGTTCAAGATGTAGATTTCATGGTTGGCGAGCGGGTTTGCTCCGAGTGTCGCCTATGAAGGGCGTGACAAGGTTCGGGAAGAAGGGCAAGCTCAGCCCTAGGTATATTGGCCCATTTTAGATTCTAGACCGAGTGGGAGGGGTGGCTTATAGACTAGCTCTGCCACCTAGCTTATCAGTCGTGCATCTAGTTTTTCATGTATCTATGCTTCGGAGATACCACGGCGATCCCAAACATGTGTTAGACTTCAGTACTGTCCAATTGGACAATGATTTATCCTACGAGGAGGAGCGGTAGCTATTCTAGACAGGCAGGTTTGACAGTTGAGGTCGAAGAGTTTTCCTTCCGTGCGTGTTCGGTGGAGAGGTCAGCCTCCTGAGGCATCGACCTGGGAGTCCGAGTCTGATATGCGGAGCCGTTACCCACATTTGTTCCCTGACTCAGGTACTTCCTTCTCTTGTCCGTTCGAGGACGAACGGTTATTTTAAAGGTGGAGGATGTGACGACCCAAAGGGTCATCACCTGCTTTCCTCATTTATTTTACACTTCCGAGGCCTTGAAAACCTCATCCTATGTTGCCTCGATTTACGTGCACGATCCGGGCATGTAGCTGGAAAGATTTTGTGATAGAAAATATGAATTCTATGAAAAGTTTGGAGAAAAATGATATTAATATTAATATAGTTGACTTCGGTCAACATTTTTGGTAAACGGACCCGGACTCGAGATCGGACGGTCCCGGAAGGTCCGTAGGAAAATATGGGACTTGGACATGCATCCGGAGTCGAATTCTGAGGCCTAGAGCCCAAGTTATGAATTTTTCTGTGAAATTGTTTTTGCTGTAATTATTAAAGGAAAATGAATTAATTGACCATGGTATCGGGCTCGTATTTTGGTTCCGACGCCCGGTACAAGTCTTAAATATTATATATGTGCTTTCCGCAAAGTTTGGTGACATTTGGATGTCGTTTGATATGTTTTGGACCTTGAGTTCCAAGTTTGAAAGTTTTGAAAACCAAAAGTATGAAAATCATGAACTTGAGGCTTGATTTGACGAAAACGATGTGATATTGGCGATGTGATCGCACGAGCAAGTTTGTAATGTGTTTTTGATGTTGTGTATATGTTTGGTTTGGAGCCCGGAGGGCTCGGGTAAAGATTTGATAGGCCGTTGGATCAATTTTTGAATTTTAACACTGCTGGTTTTTCACTCAGCTGTTGGCTTCGCAAATGCGAAGATTTTCTCGCAAATGCGAGAAGTCCCAGACTGGCCTTGGTTCGCAAATGCGAACCAATCTTTGCAAATGCGAAGATGGCAGGGGAGTGAAGGGGATCACAAATGTGAACCATACCTCGCAAATGCGAGGCCTTCAGCAAAAGGTCGAGCTTCGCAAATGCGACTAAAATGTCGCAAATGCAAAGGCCCCAGCAGTCAGCTTAGTTCGCAAATGCAAACTTAATGTCGCAAATGCGATGCTGACAGACCCCAAGCCTGCTATGTTTGCAAATGCGAACAAAAGTTTGCATTTGCGATATCCGCAGCTATGCAATTTTATATTTAAACGAATTTTAAAGCACATTCTTCATTCTTTCAAAAACCCACACACCACACACAACCTCTCAAGAGCAAATTCACTCCAAAGCATTCGTAAGTCACTTTTTAATTAATTCTTTCAATTCCTAACAATATTAAACATGTTTTTCAATAGAAATCAAAGGTTTTCATGGTAGAAATTCATGTTTTTGGGTAGAACCTAAGGTTTTCATGAATTGGGCAATTGGACCTCGAATTGAGGTCCGATTTTGAAACAAATCATATATTTGAACTTGTGGGGGAATGGGTAACCGGATTTTGGTCCGAACCCCGAGTTCCGACCACGTGGGGCCAGGGGAGGGGCGTTTTGGGAAATTTTGGGGTAAGCTTTGAGAAAACCATTTTTTAAGCATTCAAACCAAGTTATTTAGTATTTATTAATGTAATGGAACCAATTGTGATTAGATTCGAGCTAGTTGAAAGTTGAATTTCGGGGAAAAAGCTATAATTGAAGAGTAATTTGGACTTCAAGGCTAGAGGTAAGTGTTTGTTCTATCCGAGCTTGAGGGCATTTGATTATGTGCTATGGGCTATGTGATCGAGTGCGGTGTATGGGCTGTGGTGACGAACATCTATACACTGGCGTCTTGCATGACCGTGAGTCATTGTTAATACTTGTTATGAGACATATTTAAAGAAAAATTGTTGAACCCTTACCGGGTTGTAGAATTGTTACAGTTCTCCCTTGCCGGGACTTGTTGTGAAATGAGATATTGATTGCCCTTGCCGGGACTTTGTTGCGATGATTATTGTGTCCCTTGCCGGGATGGTTCATGATTTACTGTTTTCTTTCTCTGCCCTTAACTGTGATTGTTATTTGGGTGAGGAAGAGTGATAATGCACGAAGTGTGATGCCGTGCTTTGATTTATTGATTATGCATGAAGGTTAATGTCGTGCCTTGTTATTAATTATGCACGAAGGTTAATGTCGTGCCATGTTATTGATTATTCACGAAGGTTAATGCCGTGCCATGTTATTGATTATGCACGAAGGATCATGTCGTGCCTTGTTATTGAACCATGTACGAAGGATCATGCCGAACCATGGATGTGAGGATGAGAGTAAAAGCACGAAGGGTGATGCCGTGCACTTTATTTGCTTATTTGGTGAGGATGAGAGTAAAAGCACGAAGGGTGATGCCGTGCAACTATTTGCCATTCCTTGACTTGATATTACTGTTTTCCATTATACTTTATTTTCCTTGTAGACTTATTAACTGTTGTTAATTGTTGAGTTCTTCTGAGATATTCCTTGTTGAGCTATTACTTGATTATTTCCTCGTTATCTTGTGGTGTATATATTTATAGAACTGCACAGGTTTATGTGGGTGTCTGGTCCTAGGCTTGTCACTACTTCGCCGGGATAGGCCAGGCACTTACCAGCACATGGGGTCGGATTGTGCTGATACTGCACTTCTGCGTGTTTTTGCACAGGTCCAGGTTTCGATCAGGAGCAGCAGCAGTAGATCTTTTGCGTGGGAGTTGAGCAAATTGAGACCGAGGTACCTTGTAGGCGTCCGCAGGCCCGTCGTCTCTTCCCTTACTTATGTTACTAGCTGTAGTCTCTTTGTTTCGAGACAAACATATTATGTTATATTTCTTTCAAACCTTTATGTGTAGTATTCAGTAGTAGTTCGTGAGTTGGTGACTCCACGTCTTGGGTAGAGGATTTCAGTATTCTTTTACCTTGAAACAGCTTATCTCTATTTTTATAAAGTCTTCCGCACTTATTTAATTAAGGTTATGATTTTGGTTGCTAAATGGATTATGAAATATTGCTAAAAACGGGATAGTGTGAACAAAGTGACTTGCCTAGCTACCACGAGTAGGCGCCATCACGATCCCGATGTTGGGGGAAAATCCGGGTCGTGACACTAGCACTCTATGAAACTATAAGATGTTGAACATAGGTCTAGGGCGATTATTTTCATCATATCTGACTTAGGGGACTCAACGCAGGGGTTGGGTCCGTCTAGGGCAGGTGACCCGGTAATTAAAGACCAAGCATATTATGTGTTGCATTTTATTGTCCTTGATCGTTATGCGGACCGGCAAAATTCCCGAGAGAGTAGAAAAAGAATGTTCGAGAATGAAAAAAAAAGAGAGAAATAAGAACTAGTGATAAAAGAGCAGTCGGAAAATTTGAAAATTTGAAAAAAAAAATGGCTTTGTTGATTGGAATAATTGGTCAACTGATCTGACCGAACTACACAGGTTTGATTCTCGCCATTATGCGGGATACGTAGGCAACCCTTGAACGGGTCCAACCACCCTTTTAGAAAAAAAGACCAAAAATATTTTCGTTTCAATTAATCGGAGTGATCGCTATTTTTGGAAACGGCCGAATGTTCCAAAAGGACGCCAGAAGGCTGTTTTGGCAAAAATGGCCACTTCGAGAATCATGTTTGTCCCTTTTCAAAATAAAAATGAAAACTTGCCTTGAAAAAAAATATATTTTTCCTCTTTTCAAAATAAAATCTCCTTAATAAATGTGCAGGATGAGCACGATAGAGAATGAACCTTTCTCTTTAATGAATAGAATCCCTTTGGAGCTAAGACTATGGTGGAACGACATGGGACTAGAAGGGCAAAATTGGGTCAAATGCTACTTAAAGGATCTCACGGGCTTAATGGACATAGTTCCCCGGGGCGACATAATCCGAGCACTTGTCACATATTGGGATCCTGCGCACAACGTACTATATCTTTCGGACTTTGAACTCACTCCCACTCTTGAGGAAATTGCTTTCTACATAGGGAAAAATGAGGTCCCCTTAAAAGAGAAATACCCGGTGGCCCAAGAGCAGTAACGGTGCACCGCTTCCTGGACTCTTTGAAAATTGCTCGAAACGTCCACAATGAGGATTTAGCCAATGGGTTTTGCTACCTAAATTTTATTTACAACAGATATGGACATGTCGGGGGTTTCAATGACTCCACGAACAAGCTTTGGAGCATCGACGGTTTGCTTTCTTAGTGGCATTTCTCGGGATATCATATTTCCAAGAAAGGACGGCACATTGATATAAAAGTCGTCGTGGTAGCCAGCACTTTGGTTGTACAAGATAATTGTACTTTGGCTCCAATGATTTTAGCAGACATCTACCACGCCCTGACTACATGTAAAGCGGGGTGCAACTTCTTTGAGGGATGTAACTTGATTTTGCAAATCTGGTTGATAGAACATCTATGCCATCATCCTTCGTTCTCAAGCTATGGGCCGACTGAAAGAACGTGCCTCGAAGAATTCTATACAAGAACAAAAGAAGTTAAGTTGCCGGAGGGAGTTAAGGGCTGGATCTCATATCTATGATCGCTGACCGATAGCCAAATATTGGGCATTACGGATGGTTGCCCCTCGACGAGGTGATTTACATGCCGACGGAAGGGTCACACTTTTTGATCATGGGCTTGAAAAGTATCCAGCCTTATGCCCCGTACAGGGTCCTGCGACAGCTTGGAAGATGTCAAGTTATACCAAAGGATGGGGACCTCAGTTTACAAGTGATAGAGATTAGTCCGGATGGGCAATTCCCAGAAGCAAAGGTCCGATAGATTTGGAATGAATGTCAGAATTTGAAAGTAGAGACTTGTGTAGAGAACAGAGCTCGGAGAGAAGTGTCGTCGGGGTATTCCGCATGGTATCGATGGGGTATTGAGCATGATAGACCATCCAAAAGACCTCACTTTCAAGATTTGGCGGAGCAATCTAAGGAAAATAGAAATTGGGCGGCCAAAGAAAGCGAGTATAAGGCCAAGATCCGCTTGCTAGAAAAACAGTTGAGAGATCTCCAGTTTGAGAGCGGTTTACAGGCAGCATCTGATGAAGGAGAAAAGAAGCAGCTGAAGAGAGAAAATGAAATTCTGAAGCCTCAGGTTGCTAAAATGAAAATTGCATACGAGACCCCTGTTCGCTTAGCCCGAGATGAGAAATTGATTGAAACTCTTCGGCGCAAAGTGAATGACTACAACTTCGACTTAGACAAAGCCGAAAAAGAGTTAGTAAGGGTTCGGAAGCAACTGGCCAAAGATGCTGAGGAAAGAGCCAGGTTGGTTCAGCAACTACAGGACAAACATAAGTTTGAGGTAGCTCATCTGAGAAAGAAAATCGTCACAGCCACTGTCAAAAGTAACAAGATCATCAAAGAATTTTGAAGAAGAAAGAGAGCATTGTTACACGACTATGGCTCGGTTAGAGTTCGAGCTACAACAATTACAGAAAGAGAACCAGCACACCTTAGATGCTCGCGCCGAACAAATTAGTCGATTACTTCAAGAGAAAGGGGTTATTCGAGAGAGAATTGTTCATATTGCTCAGTATATTACCCAAAAGTGCCAACTGTGTGAAGACATGTCCCGAGCAACATTTGTATCAGCTGTGAAATTCTTTGTGCAGCAAGTCATATCTGACCTAGATAGGCTCCAAAGTGGATTAGCATATAGGCCAGCGGCAAGACCGAATGACGTCTCGCGGGCACTAGGAGCATTGATGTATTCATAGGGCATGCATTCTGTATTCATATTTCTTTTTTGCATTAGTAGCACAACACCATCTTGTAAATCGATGTTTTTGAAATATCAATGGAAAATCAAAAGTTGTTGCTAAACCTTTTTCGCTTTTTATCAATTGTTTGTACGATAGGCAAATGAATAGGAACGAAATTCAATAAAAAGAAGAAGAAGGAAATAAAAAGAGAGAAGAGAAAAAAGAAAAGGAAAGAAAAAAAAGGAAAGAAAGAAAGAAAAAAAAAGAAAGAAAAAAGAAGAAGAAAAACAAGAAAGAAAGAAAAAGAAGAAAAAGAAATAAAAAAGAGAATGATGAGGTTGGTTCAAAATGGAACAAATGCCGGGATGGTGCATGGCGATCAAAGGAAAAAAATTGTGATTATTCCAATCGTTGCATCTTATCCTTTCATGTGCTAACTATTAACGGGTGTTGTTGTTTATGAGAATCACATTTCAGCTGGCAACTGGTACTCTGGCTAATCATCATTACAACACACGATCTAAGACAATGAAAAAGGCTGTATCTCAAGAAATCAAACCAACTGTCATGGACCCTGTCCAAGAGGAGGAGGTCGTGGATGTGGCAGGAATGAAAGAAGAAATGTACAAGCTCAAGCAGCAGATGTCCGATATGTACCAAGCTTGGTCTAGGGGTCAACCCTTACCTGCATATCCCGCTAACCCGACATATGTCCCTCCTGTCAATCCTAATCCCGAGCCACCCACCATGAACTCATCCTACACATACCCAGATTACCACCACTACTATGTCTCCACTTCTCAGGCACTACCACCCCTGTCCAAACAGATTCCACCCCAGCCACCACAAGTTGCCCCGGTGTATGTAGCACCTCCACCTGCTACCCTGCATAAGTCATCAAGTGAGCCGGTGTTCCATGTACAAGATGGCCACTACTATCCGCCGGAGCCGACATTTAGGCAGCATAAATCTTATACCCCGTTGATGGAGGCAACCGAAGAAAAACCCGCCAAGAACTTAGAACAGGAGGAGATGGCCAGAAAGATGAGGAGTTTGGAACAGTCCTTCCGCAACATACAAGGGCTAGGGGGACAAGTGAGTGTAGCGTACAAAGACCTATGTCTGTTCCCAGAGGTACAACTCCCGGTCAGGTTCAAGTTGCCTAAGTTTGACATGTACGATGGACACGGAGATCCGGTAGCCCATCTTAGGGGATACTGCAGCAAGATGCGTGGCGCAGGAAGGAGAGATGAACTTCTGATGGCGTTCCTTAGCCAAAGTCTGAGCGGTTCTGCACTGGAGTGGTACACACGTCAGGATCATACTAGATGGTTCATCTGGGACGATCTAGCATAATCATTTGCCAACCACTTCCAGTACAACTTGGAGATAATACAGGATAGGTTGTCACTTACTAAGATGGAAAAGAAGCCCGGTGAAAGCTTTCGAGAATACGGCTTTAGATAGAGAGAACAAGCGGCGCGGGTGGATCCGCCGATGAAAGAAACTGAAATGGTAGATTGTTTTTTGCAGGCCTTGGAGCCTACTTACTATGGCCATTTGGTGTCGGCTATTGGTAAGAATTTTAATGAAGTCGTGAAAATGGGGAGTTTTGTAGAAGAAGGATTGAAAACCAACAAGATCATGAGCTTTTCTGCGATCAAGGCCACAATTAGGCTATACAGACAAGGAATGGAGGATCCGTTGGAAAGAAGAAGAAAGAAGAGGTGTCGATTGTGGAGAGTAAACCATGGACTCGTAGCCAAAGCATGTACCATCACCCACCTCGCCCATACCAACCATACCCGCCAGCACCCTACAACCCACCTCCACCATATTATCCACCCACTACTCCACACTACCCCATTCCACAAGCCCAAACTTATCCACCACCCCCTCATGTATGGCGAACCCAGGTCCCACAAAATGTTTATCACACACAGAACACCTACCCCTCTTCCAGAGCCTACAAGAACCCAAACAGACCCAACTTCCGACCTGATCCAGAGATGAGGAACAAAGCCCAAACGAAGAAAACATTCACCCCATTGGGGAATCCTACACCAGCCTCTATCATCGTCTGAAGGAATTGGCGATGTTGAATCCAATTGAACCAAAACTGCCAAACCCACCTCCCAAAAATATTGATCAGTCAGTCAGGTGGGAGTATTGCTCTGGGGCACCAGGGCACGATACTGAAAAATGTTGGCACTTGAAGACTGCTATACAGGAGCTCATTGATAGTCGGAGGATTGAGGTACAGGCTCCAGAGACTCCAATCATTACTCAGAATCTACTGCCGACTCATCATGAAACACACATGATAGAGTTAGCACAAGAGGAGAGCAGCAGGAAGCCGTCCCAATCGGTCATGATGATAAAAGCCAACAGCAGAGTAGAAAAAGAAGTTGAGAAAGAGAAAGCTATAGCTGAAGTACCAGTGAAGAAGCCACCAATGGTTGAGACTTTGAAAATTGTGGTGCCAGGGGTGAAACCGTTGGTGACAGTGAAAGGTGCATGCATGGAACCAGTAATTATAAAGCCGGTGGTGCAAATGCCGATGGTTGATACTAAAATTGTACCTTGGAACTACAACAAGGTGGCAGTAGTGTATAAGGGAAAAGAAGTTACCGGAGAGGTCAACAAGACACACGGTCTAACTTGTTCAGGGCAGTGTTTTGCCCCAGAAGAGTTAACAAAAATGAAGGTGGTAAAGGAGAGTCATATGAAGAAGCCGGTCTCTGAAGAAGAAGCAGAAGAATTTCTGAAGAAGATAAAATATCAAGACTACTCGATAGTAGAACAGCTGAGAAAGACATCTGCACAAATCTCTTTGCTCTCATTGTTAATTCACTCGGAGGAACACAGAAAGGCATTGTTGAAGATATTGAATGAGGCACATGTCCCCGAAAAGATCTCAGTCTGTCATCTTGAGAAGATTACCAACAAGATTTTTGAGTCGAACAAGATAACATTCTCAGATAATGAATTGCCTATTGAAGGGACTGAACATAACAAGGCACTCTATCTTACTGTGAAAAGCGAGGAATCAGTGGTCACTCGGGTGTTGATAGACAATGGGTCGTGTGCAAACATTTGTCCACTTTCGACTCTTGGAAAGCTGAATATTAATCCTGACAGAATCCGGCGGAATAGTGTGAATGTTCGAGGGTTTGACAGAGGAAGCAAAAATACTTTGGGATATATCATTTTGGAGGTCACCATTGGGCTAGTAGACTTTACGATGGAATTTCAGGTGTTAGACATCACTGTGTCCTATAATCTATTGCTGGGTCGGCCATGGATCCATGCAGCTAAGGATGTACCATCATCCTTGCACCAAATGGTTGACTTCGAGTGGGAGCAACTAGAAATTACAGTGTACGGAGAGGGAGACACTTGCAATTCCATAATGCCCTTCAAGGATGTGGATGGGGACAAGGGTCCCTGGGTGTACCAGGTGACAGACACTGTAACAGTGAACAAGATAGCAGAAGGAGAGAACTTGCCAATCCCTACAGTGGCACCTGCCGCTGTGATGGTAGCCAAAAAGATGATTAAGAATGGATTTACACCAGAAAAAGGGCTAGGAATAGCCTTACAAGGAATAACTCAACTAGTCCATCTACCGATAAACAATGACACCTTCGGCTTGGGCTTCAAGCCCACCCACGCCGACATCCAGAAATCCAAAAGAACCAAAAATAAAAATTGGACCCTTCCTAAACCTGTCCCAAAACTGTCCGACACCTTCGCCAAGCCTGGTACAAAACGACATCTGACATCTGCTGCGTCGAGGTATGCTGAGACTAGACCTGATGAGGAACTCCTGGCGAGGTTTGAAATGTTATTTGGGGACGTGAACATGATAGAAATGGGCGAGGTTACCAGCAAGATAGCCGTTCAGTTCGTGGGGCCTAGTGTTGCGCTCAACAATTGCGAAGCCACTCCTTTCCCAATCAGGAAGGAGTCTTGGTAGTTAGCTTTCGAAATATATCATCATTTCCCAAAAAGCAATTTTATTTTTGTAGTCCCCACCCCCATTAAAATCAGAATGTACACAATCTTTGTTCATCTTTTGAAATATCAATGAAATGCAGTTTTTCTTCCTTCTTCATTTTTTGCCTTATTTTTTTTTCCTTTTGTACAGTTCAATATGTGCAGATTCTGATGATATGTCATGCATGAAGGATTCCCGGCCCAGTTCTGACAATTGAACTATTATACAAGAAATTGAGAATGATAGTGAGATAGAATATGAGGAAGAGGAGATATTGGAGGAAATAAGTAAAGACTTGAATCAATATAAGGAAAAACCTAAACTGAACTTGAATAAGACAGAATCGATCAATTTGGGGAGTGAGGATAATGTCCGGGAGACGAAAATCAGTGTACATTTAGAAGCCTCCCTCACGGAAGAGTTAATAAAGTTGCTGCATGAATTCAAGGACAACTTTGCTTGGTCCTATAATGACATGCCCGGGCTTAGCACTGATTTAGTGGTACACAAGTTGCCTATTTATCCTGAATGCCAGCCAGTAAAGCAAAAGTTGAGAAAGTTCAAGACGGACATCAGCGTGAAGATAAAAGAAGAGGTGAATAAGCAGTTTGAGGCAAAGGTCATACGAGTTACTAAGTACCCCACCTGGTTAGCAAATGTTGTGCCAGTTCCAAAGAAAGATGGAAAAACCAGGGTGTGTGTGGATTACCGAGACCTCAACAAAGCCTGTCCAAAGGATGATTTCCCATAGCCAAACATCCACATACTAATCGACAATTGCGCCAAGCATGAAGTTGGCTCTTTCGTAGATTGCTATGCGGGTTATCACCAGATCCTACTGGACGAAGAAGATGCAGAGAAAACTGCTTTCATTACACCTTGGGGAACATACTGCTATAGAGTGATGCCGTTTAGGTTAAAGAATGCCGGAGCTACTTACATGAGGGCAATGACCACAATGTTCCATGACATGATGCATCGAGAAATCGAAGTGTATGTGGACGACGTCATCATAAAGTCCTAGAAGCAACATGATCATGTGAGGGATTTGAGGAAGTTTTTCCAAAGACTTCGAAGGTACAATCTTAAACTCAATCCTGCGAAATGCGCTTTTGGAGTACCTTCAGGGAAGCTATTGGGATTTATAGTAAGTCGGCGAGGCATTGAATTAGATCCGTCAAAGATCAAAGCCATCCAGAGTTTACCTCCGCCGAAGAATAAGAAGGAAGTAATGAGCTTATTAGGAAGGCTGAATTATATTAGCCGGTTCATCGCTCAGTTGACATCAACATGTGAGCCTATCTTCAAGTTGTTTAAGAAAAATGCAGCAATGAAATGGACCGATGAATGTGAGGAAGCCTTCGATAAAATCAAGGAATATTTGGCAAATCCTCCAGTGTTAGTTCTTCCGGAGCCGGGGAGACCTTTGATATTATATCTGACAGTGCTTGATAATTCTTTTGGTTGTGTGCTGGGACAGCACGATGAGACAGGCAAGAAAGAGCAAGCTATATATTACCTTAGTAAGAAATTCACATCTTACGAGGTAAAATATATTTAGTTAGAAAGAACATGCTGTGCATTGACCTGGGTGGCTCAGAAACTGAAGCACTATCTGTCAGCATACACCACGTACTTGATATCACGGTTGGATCCTCTGAAGTACATATTCCAGAACCCATGCCTACAGGAAGACTTGCTAAATGGCAGATTCTGCTCACGGAATTTGACATCATTTATGTAACTCGTACGGCGATGAAGGCGCAGGCAGTTGCGGATCACTTAGTAGAGAATCCAGTGGATGATGAATATGAGCCACTAAAAACATATTTTCCAGATGAGGAGGCAATGAATGTCGAAGAAGTAGAACGAAGTGAAAATCCAGGATGGAAGATGTATTTCGACGGAGCCATCAACAGTAAGGGAGTTGGTATTGGAGCAGTGCTTATTTCAAAAACGGGTCAACACTATCCCGTTACCGCTCAGCTTTGATTTTTCTGTACCAACAATATGGCCGAATATGAGGCGTGTATATTGGGATTAAGGATGGCAATAGACATGGGTGTTCAAGAGATTTTGGTCATGGGTGTCTCGGATCTTTTGATACATCAAATTCAGGGAGAATGGGAGACAAGAGATTTGAAATTGATACCTTATCGGCATTGTCTACATGAGTTGTCCCAAAGATTCCAATCTATAGAGTTCAAACATATCCCAAGAATGCACAACGAAGTTGCAGATGCTCTGGCCACACTATCCTCTATGTTACATCATCCGGACAAAGCCTATATAGATCCACTTCGGATCCAGGTGCGTGATCAGAATGCTTACTGTTTTGCTGTGGAAGAAGAATTGGATGGAGAACCGTGGTATCACGACATCAAGGAATACTTGAAGGCGGGAAAATACCCAGAGCAAGCCACCGGGGATCAGATGAGAGCTGTAAGACGCTTAGCGAATGGCTTTTTCCTCAGTGGAGGCATTATATATAAAAGAACACTAGACCTGGAATTGTTGAGGTGTGTGGATGCGCAACAAGCTGATAAGATTATGACTGAGGTGCACGCTGGAGCTTGCGGACCCCATATGAGCGGATATATCTTAGCAAAGAAGATTCTGAGAGCCGGATACTATTGGCTCACCATGGAGCGGGACTGTATCAGGTATGTGAGGAAATGCCACCAATGCTAAGTACATGGAGATTTAATCCACTCCCCGCCTTATGAATTGCATACGATGTCAGCACCCTGGCCGTTTGTTGCTTGGGGCATGGATGTTATCGGACCGATAGAGCCTGCAGCTTCTAATGGACATAGATTCATTTTGGTCGCAATTGATTACTTCACTAAGTGGGTTGAAGCAAAGACATTCAAGGCGGTGACGAAGAAAGCTGTGGTGGATTTTGTGCATGAAAATATTATATGCCGGTTTGGAATTCCCAAGGTAATCATCACAGATAACGGGGCCAATCTGAACAGTCACCTCATGGCGAAAACGTGTCAGAGATTTAAGATCCTACATCGTGACTCTACACCGTACATGCCAAAGGCAAATGGGGCAGTGGAAGCTGCAAACAAGAATATAAAGAAGATCCTTAGGAAAATGGTGGAAGAGTCCAGACAATGGCACGAGAAATTACCTTTCGCTCTTATGGGTTATCGCACAACAGTGCGCACTTCTATCGGCGCCACACCCTATTCATTGGTGTATGGGATAGAGGCTGTTATACCCGCGGAAATAGAGATACCGTCATTGCGAATCGTAGCTGAAGCTAGAATAGATGACGAAGAATGGGTAAAATCCCGGCTGGAACAATTAAGTCTGATTGACGAGAAGAGATTGGCAGCAGTTTGCCACAGGCAATTGTATCAATAAAGAATGGCCAGAGCATATAAAAGAAGGTGCGTCCTCGGAAGTTCGAAGTTGGACAACTTGTATTGAGGCGTATCTTACCGCATTGGGCTGAAGCAAAGGGAAAATTCGCCCCAAATTGGCAGGGGCCATTTATGGTATCACGGGTGTTGTCTAATGGGGCATTATATTTAACAGACATTGAAGGGAAATGCGTAGAGACTGCTATCAATTCAGATGCGGTCAAAAGATACTATGTATGATTCCTTTACGATTGTATAATTGTATTTTGTTGTGATTTTGGAATTGAAATGATGAAGGCATTTTATTCTCTATCCAAACACTTTATCCATTAACATCCCCTTTGAGCCTTGTTTGATATATTCTTTATACCCCTCTCTCGGAATTGTTTATGGCACAAAAAGAAAAGTAGCAAATAAAGAAAAAGGAAAAAAAAAGAAGAAAGAAAGAAAAAGAAAAAAAAAAGCAAATGCAAACAAAAGAAAAAGACAAAGAAATCGGGAAAAAGTCAAAAGAAATTCATGGCGTAGATTGAACTACGTATGACTTGATCCCGAAAGGGTACGTAGGCAGCATCACTGAGGTTCAGTTACAATAAAGGAAAAATCCGAAAATTCCCCACATATTGAAACTGGGGCAGAAGTTATGTTTTATAATTCCAAGAGTTGTAAATATTTTTAAACCCTCGTAAATTTTTGAGCCTTTATACCTTTCTTTCTTAACCCATCCAAAATCCACGTTACAGTCCAAAGAAAGACCTTCTAATCAATTTCAAGAGAATAACAAATGCAATAAAATAAAGGAAGAACGGAACATTGGACAACATCAGTGGTGCAGAAACACAAAAGACCAAAGGAAAAATGGAAAATGAAAAAATGAGAGAGTCTCATCGGTGAAAACCTTAACTGGCACCGTGAGGCGATTGTGAGGTTGAGGGAAATAAAATGAGAGAGTCCTGTCAGAGAAAACCTTTACCGGCACTGCAAGGCGACTGTGAGGATGAGAGAGAATAAATGAGAGAGTCTTATTGGTGAAAACCCTTCACGGCACCATAAGGCGATTGTAAGGATTATTATGGAAAAAGAGAAAAGGCAACAAAGATAGGATCGGTTTGTGTTGCAAGAGATTTGGAGTCAGAATAATGGATTGAACGAACTGGGTCGGAGTTTAAATACATGGCATGGTCAACAGAATCAGCCAACATACCCAGATAAGTTCTAACTTCTCCAAAACACCCTTACCCTTTTGAGATTCATTTTTCTGCATTTCATTATTTGTCTTTTGAAAGCTAACTACCAGCTCCCAATGATAAGAACTGAAGCAACACTGGATCAGAAAAGAAAAAAAGGAAAAATTGAAAAGAAATAAAGGAGTTTGGCACAAAGAGCCAAAGGAAAAGAAGATAAAAAGTGAAAAAACAAGAAAATACAAAAAGAGCTTGCAGAAGATAGTCAAGTGAAAGACAATACAGTGAAAGAAAAGCAAAAGAGGAAAGCAATAAGAGGCAGGGTGGCAGATGTCAGTTGCCAACAGTTTATATCTAATAAGTTTTGTTTTGTGATTTAGATAGGAACAAATCGTCACTAATCCCTTTAAAGTGAATGTGACCAATGTGGAAAGACAGAAAACAGTAAAAAGAAAGTTCGGCAATAAATGGAGTAATCTATGGATGAGAATCACTCAATTAAGAAAATACAAAAACAGCAATGAGGTATCAGCTTCTAAATTCACACCCCAGTTATCAAACTGAGGGAATACTTTCTGCATTCGCATTTCATGCATCAGGCGCCCACCTGGATAACAAGGGAATACTTTTACGCATTAGGATTTCATGTATCAGGCGCCCACCTGGATAACAAAGGAATACTTTTCTGCATTCGCATTTTTCATGCATCAGGCGCCCACCTGGATAACAAGGGAATACTTTTCTACTTTTCTGCATTAGCATCAGGCGCCCACCTGTATAACAAGGGAATACATTTTTGCAATTTTAATTTCTGTTCAGATGCCCACCTGTATAACAAGGGAATACATTTCTGCAATTTTAATTTCTGTCCAGGCGCCCACCTGTATAACAAAGGAATACATTTCAGCAATTTTAATTTCTGTTCAGGTGCCTACATGTATAACAAGGAAATAAATTTCATGTAATTTTTAATTTTTGCAATTCTAGTTTGTGTTAGCTAACATAAGTAACACTGTAACATTGAAAAGCCCATACTGGGGCAGAAGGAAAAGTTTGTTGTTTTGTTTTGAGCAGGTATCAGTTTGAAGGCAAGAAGTATCATCGAAAATCAAAAAAAAAGAGGGGGAAGCAAGGAAAAGAAAATCAACAAAAAAGAAAGTCAGTATCACAGAAAATCAAGGAAAAAGAGACAAGAAGTTAGATAGGAGCAATTGTAACTCTAAGAATTATAGCTTAGAATAGCTTCTTCATTTTACATTTTTCACCCCCCCCGGTGTAATAAGAAGTAGGTCAGCAAAGTCTCAACAGTGTCAATGCAACAGTAAGTCTGGTAGTTTTAACTGCCAGACCTTCCCGAACAACACTGGCCCGATTCATGTTTAGCCCAGGATATGTAGGCAACCTCTAAAGCAGGATGCAGTCAAAAGGTCTTCAAAAATGCTTCTTACGGAATATGCCAGTGTGCATAAATCTCTCATTACTGCTCACTTGTCTTTGCACTGAAACTCTTCGTGTTCCCGAGCAAAGAGGGGCAGCTGTGAGCACGTGATTTTTGCACTAGGCAAAATAAATTCCAAAATTAAAATAAATAATATTTTTGAGTGTAATTGCATGATTTGTTTGAAATTAGATACATTATGAGTGTTTGAATAATTAGAAAATTTTAAAAAATATATATATAGGAGAAATACTTGCATTTTTAATTAATTAGTTTTAGGAAAAGAAAAATCAACAAAAATAGCATTAATAGCGGAAAATATAGAAAAAATAGTAAAAAATTACCAAAAAATATTAGAAAATTAGGGAAGCTAGGAAATTAAGTATTTGAGATAGTACAATAAATAAAATACAAAAATACAAAAAATAATTTGTTTTAAAATAATTAAAATACAAAAAAATACATTTGCAATAGAAAATGGGCCAGCTGAAAGCTGAAATGCTTGGCCCAATGTTTTAGCCCAAGGGATCCGGTCCAGTGTTCATTTTGAAATAATCTTAGCCGTTCCCTTCCTTAAATCCAATGGCTGAGAATATTGGTCGAATTATAATGATTAATTAATATGTGAGATTTGATCTCAACCATTCAGGTTAATTGATCCAATGGAGGAAACCTGTGGCCTCATTTGAGGCAGTACGACGTCGTTTAGTGGTGACAAATCTTGACCGTTGATCGTCATTGATTTAACGGTCAAGACCACCTTAGTTGGTCCAAGTATATAAGGCTTTGGTCTCGTTAGAGACAAGCCATTACACATTAAACTCAAACCCTAGCCGCCTTAGTCCCTTTCCCCTTCCTCGTTTTCATCCTTTGCCGGCCATGGAGGCCACCGCCTTTCATGGTGGTCTCCGGTCATCTCCTTCACCTTCCTCTCCTCTTTTCTTCTTCTTCGCCATAATCCACCCACCAAAACCTAAAGAAAACACTGAAACCCCCCCTGTTCTTGAAACTCCGGTCATCGGAGTTTGTCTCCGGTGACCCCAAACAATGAGAACCCACCCCAAACTAACACCATAGGAGCCCCTCAACCTGATCTATCACCTCCTACTAGTGGCTTCCCTCGAATGTTACCCCTCCGTCTCGAATCTTCGAAAACAAGTCGGCGACTCAAATAAACATCCAACCCAAAAATCCCACCTTTTCCCTCCTCTGAATACCCTCTGTTAACCAAAAACCCTAAAAGACTTCATCTTGAAGTCTAACAAGAAAAACCAGAAAAAAAAGAAAATAAATAAAGCAAAGAGAAAAGAGATCTGGAAACAGAAAAAGAGTAAAAAAAAGAGAGAAAGGAAAATGGGAAGCTCAGGGGACCGGCCCTGCTAAGCTTTCTTCTTGTTTTGCTTTTTGTTATTGTTTTCTGTAGGTTTGTTTTGATAGTCTTTCACATGAATTAGGACTTTCTTTTTAATTTTTTCAAATGTTTTAATCTGTTGTTTGTTTGTCATGTTTAAAGATCTTTTCTTGATATCCTTTTTAAACTGCATGACAATGGTTCTGATTCTCATTATTCTTCATCTTGTGTTTAGATTTGGGATTTTTCTTTGATGTGTTTTCAATGTCTCTTCTGTTCCTCTTATATGTTAAACTGCATGATAGTGGTTCTGATTCTGATTTTTCTTCATCTTGTGTTTAGATTAGGGATTCTTTCTTTGATGTGTTTTCAATGTCTCTTCTTTTCTTTTTATCTGTTCACCTGCATGTTTTAAGATTGGGTTTTGATCTTTGGAAATCTAGTTCAGTGATTTTGATTATCATTCCTGTCATTTCGTATGTTAGATTAGGGATTTTTCTTCATTTTTTCATGTCTTTTCTGTTTACCCGCATGTTTTAGATTAGGATCAGTCTTTGGAAAGTTCAGTTTAGTTGTTTTGATTATTATCATTTTTTGTCTACTCTGTTAAAGCCATGTCATGTCAGTTTGTTTGTTCTTTTGCCTGGGTAGACCATGTCTTAATTCCCTTTACTGCTTTATGGGATTTGGTCCTTATGTGTTTATGTCAATGAACCTTAAGTTTGAGTTGGGTTTTTCAATGATTCATTCAGCATAAAAATGATTGTAACTAAGCCTGATTAATGTTAATTGACACTTTGCTATTGAAACTAAGTTTGTAAGTCTAATTGATTGAGATTCAACATTACTTAAACTCTTCTCTGAGTTTTGATTTGTTGACAATCAAATTTGATTTCATTTGGCTATGTGTGCAATTATCTGTTGAAATGGCTATGTTTGTAATGTTTTTGTGTTTGTATGAGCACTGTTATTACCCATTAGGCTTTGGTGATTTGGTTATAGCTGCAGTAGAACTAAGATTCATAAGTGGTTATTTTTGAAAACATGTAGTAGGTGTCTTAGGATAGGGCTAAAATTGAAAATCAAAAATAGGCTATAAGTTTAATAAGTGACTAAGAGTGGTCAATTTTACAATTGACCTACTCTGCTAAGGTCTTTCACACTGGCCAAACACTTAAGTAGGCTAGTTGTGTAATAATTGGGTTAATTCTGAAAATTCAGACTTACCAAGGCTTTAATTAAGCCATGATCACAGGTGGTTAGGCCTGCAAAGACCTTAGCCCATCCTGTATTCAATAGTGGGCTTTGAAATGGCAAAGCCAAGCCCAGCTTTGGGATTGGCTAAGTTTTAAATAGTTTAAGTAGAATAATAAAGCAGGCCAGTCCTGCAATTTTGCTTAATTAACAAGAAAATGAAACAAAGTGGTTAAAATTGAAAGAAGTCCTTAAGTCAAAAGTGGCCAGTCCTTAAATACTAATACAAAGACTGGCCCTTAGTTAAATAAGAGTGAAAAATCTGAAAACCTGGCCTAGGTAGGTCAGGTAATTCAGCTATGTCTTTAAGGGCATATAAGGAACTTAAAATGGCAATTTGGTAGATTAAATAGAGCATATAGGGATATAGGAGACATTTGTGCTCCTGATTTCTGCAATTTTGCAGAATTTTAAGGGCATAATGGTCTCATTAAAAAGGGAAATCAGTAAAAATCAATAACAAGTAGGGATACTTTAGTAAAAGCTTCAAAATAGAATAAAAAAGAACCTTCCAGCACATGCTGGAAGGAATCTTGTAACTGAATTGGGGTGTAAAGTGTAGATTTAGTAAATTAAAAGGGGAGGGAAATGGGATAATTCCTTATTCTTCTCCCTCAGAAATTTTACCTATCTTCACCTATAAATACCTCCTAAAAAGACTGATTAGAGGCTGGTTTTTCACATAGAAAAATTCAGAGTGAAATACATTAACATAGCAAATAGTTTTCTTCAATTTCGAGTGGGAATTACTGTTGAAGTTGTGAGTTTGTGGGAATTTCTGCTCGTCTTCTTCTGGATTTCATATTTGCTGATTACTGTGGTTTTTTGCTCATTTGGAATTCGATTCTACACTGTTGCACCTGCTTGTTGAGTCTGTTGTTGTGCTTACTTCTATTTCCCTTAGAACTCATTGATCTACTTTGCTGAATCAGGTACATACTCTGTTCGCAGTGATGTAATACTGAAGTGTTTGATGAAATGAAGTTTGAGCTTAAATCCATCACTATTCTTCTGTATTTTTGTCTTATTTTTAATTAGCATTCTAATATTAGTTTAGATCTGTAATTTGTTAGTGTAGTATCGTATGTATAAGTCGGAAGTCAAACAAAAACTATGTAATAGCTAGTATAATAGTAGTAGTGTAGTCGTAAATAGTAGATCGTCTAGTTAAATAGGTAAAACTCTTAAAACAAGCTAATTAATCATATCACGAATCGCTGATAATAATTCTCACAGTAGCTATATAAATCACACTCACATAGTTAGTCAAATCTGTAGATTAGCATCTAGATATGAACGAGTTTAAAAGAGAAAATAGTAGGTAAAGCAATAACTAAGTTGAGAATGGGTTTATGATATCGGATAAGCTTAATTAGTAGCAAAATTGGTAATACAACTGTGCATTTGTTAAAAACTCGTTCAATCTTGGATAATCAGAACATTGTAGGTAATTAGTTGAATTGTTTAGCTCGATCATGCTTCATGCATAATTAAGTCACTTCTTAATCTCCTAGCCAATAGGTAATTAGAATATCAGTGTAAATATGTTAACAGAAAACAAAGAAAAGGATAAAAAGTAGTTGATTCTCATATACATCAGGTAGTTGATCTAGAATTAACATTGACAATTTTGTACAGTGATTTTCCCTTTTGATAAATAAAAAATGCAATTGAATTTCATTCTCTGTTATATTCATGTTTGTCTTGGTATGATTTCTTCATGTTTACTGTCTTCACTGTTACTTCAACCTGGTTTGGGCCCAATACACGACATGGGCCTGAGCAATATGCGAAAGCTGAGTGGGCCACTGATTAAAAGCTCAAGGCCAGTCTGGGTCACTAAGACCCGGACCGATCTGATATTCCACTAAGCATGGCTTTTGAAGCCCAGACCCAATATTTGGATAACAATGGCCTGGGTCCGATTCTGAAACCATAGCTGATTGTAAATAATTAAGGAAAAAAACAGAATAGAAAAATATAGTGAAAACAATAGGATTGGACTATAAAATTTGACTGGGATGAGCCTCATATGACACCAAAAGTGGGGCCCCCTTTAGTGATGAAGTAAGATATGTAAATAGGCTCGGGAAAGCTAATAGTGAATTTCATAGCTTCTCCCAAAAGACTTAAAAGCCGCTAGACGTTATTAGGCACGATTTAATCTACTTTCCTTAAATACGAGTGTGCACTTGATGCGACTCAAATCCCAAATCCCAGCGAAGCCGAAATGTACTAAAAGTCACAGGCGTACTGGTTGCGGTGTGACTCGAAGTGCGTTTTCACAACGTCGTAATTCTTAAAATATTAAAAGTAAAAACACATACGTATTGTAAAAATTTATAACAAGTCAAATAAGATTGAGAACGACGGTTGAGCGACCGTGCTAAAACCACGGAATCCGAGAGTGCCTAACACCTTCTCCCGGGTTAACAGAGTTCCTTATCCAGGTCTCTGTTTCGCGGACTGTAATAACAGAGTCAATTTCCTCGTATTCGGGATTAACCGGTGACTTGGGACACCATTATATTCCCAAGTGGCGACTCTGAAAAATTAAATAAAAATCCCAAACCGATTGTCCTTTATGTGGGAAAACTCCTTCCTCTTTGTTGTTATATCCTTCTCGGGTATTTGAACACTGAGGTATACCCTACGTATCTTTCCAAAATGGATCGGTACAAAGACGGGGGTAGTAAAAAGGGAGGTGTGACAATGCCAACTGCGTCTAACAGGCAGGGGATGACCCTCAGTTGTAAATATGCAATTTTGATTAAGGAGAAATGAATCATCAAAAAGTAGATACAAATACTTACACCTGCAGAAATCAGGAGAAAATTATACAGCCATAATTGAATGGACAATCATCACATTTGGAGGGAGACTTGATCAAACATCAGTCAGCTTCCATTATGTTATTTAATGTAATTTATTTGTAGGGCGATCGGATAAGTGCTTTTATTGGCAAGTTAGTGAGATACACACGCAAAATCACGGTGGAATTTCTAGAATGTTTATGGATATTGAACTAGAAGATGATGAGTAAGAATAAACACTCATCTACTAATTAAGGATGGATTTGATAATTACATATGCTAAAATTATATTTTTATTTCTATTTGACAGGAGGAAAAAGTTGTCTGCTATATTTTGGGGCGAGTTTGTTGATGAAATTGTACCTCATCTGCTAAGTTCTAACAACCAGCCTATTGTTGTTGTTATGCAGCTCATAAAAGCCCATAAATTTCAAGGTCAAATAAAATTACTCAATTTGACATTACTTTGCGAAAGTTATTCATTATATCTTATATTTGTTTTGTAGATTCATATTATGTGCGCAATACTTGGAATGCATCAAAGCTGTTAATTAATCTAAATTTTCCTCAATCTGACGAATTTAAAACATATATATATATATATATATATATATATATATATATATATATATATATATATATATATATATAAAACTATTTTAGTCACTCATAAATACAGATTACCTTTTGTTCGGGATAATAACTCCGAGAGGCTGACTCAAACCATCTTTCAACAAAGTTACTCTATCTCGAATGAGTTGGAGAAGGTCATTATTCAAGTTAAAACAATTGGCCGATTCATTTACTCATCTCACTGTTATATTTGTTCTATACATAGTTATTTCTCCATCAAGCTATCTGCATTAATGTCAAGGTGAACTTTGTTGTTTTATGGCAGCTTTGAATCTATACAAATTTCAAAGCTATCTGATACTGCCGATATAAGTAAATAAATGGAACTAGCATGGCAATTTCTAACTGCAACAAGAGAATGATGGAGTTTGAATACTTTTTTTGTAAAATCTTTCAACAGTTGGTTGAGGCTTTTGTCCGCAAGGAAGTCAAGAATTGATGCAATAAGTGTACACACAAGAAACTTTCGACACAGATTAAATACTTCAGGGACTACATAAATTATGACATGTTTACTTATTTATTTCCTATTTTCTCTGTTGGTTGGATACCTATTTACAGATGAACATGATATCAAATATTTAAAGCAAATTCATTAAGCCACTAACTATTAAAGGGGAAAGTTGGAATTTTATTGTATTTTTAGTGTTCTTATGAGTTTGCTTTGTTACTATTTTTTCTCATTGTGTCCTTATTATTGTGGTATCATGTGAAATTGACATCCCCTTGATTCTTATTTTAATAATGAATACCTCGTACATAAGCAAACGCACTTTGAGTCTTCCCTGGCCGAGCGGGCAGAAATTTCTTGAAGCTTGCTCACTTCTACTATGCAAAAGGATTACCTTTTTTCTTTGACAGAACTGATTGCATCGTATGCAAAGAGAACCATACAATATGTTACAACTCCTCAACTTGTAGTGTTTTTCTATACTGCATTTCATTTAAATAATCACTATCATATCTGGTTTTTTTGTATTGGTTGCTAAACCAGATATGTTGAACAAGTGGAGGACAAGTCGAAAAGATGTAAGTTGCACAACTATCAACACCTCTACGATGCAACTCTCCAAAATAACACCCTTATCACACAAAAAATGGTTCTTTTCTTTTATTATCTTTTTTATTGTGCTGTGAGCCAGTGATTGTCCATGAACGCAAAATAGTTATGGGTGTAATTTTATAGTTATAATGCTGTCATGACCCTAGTTCACCAATCGTGAACTTGTCATGACGGCACTCAGTCTCCACGACTAGGTAAGCCTAACACGATGCGGAATGTACAATTTCATGAAACAAGAGATAAAATAATAGCGGAATAATATAAAAGAAATGTAATAAGTGCCGCTTGGCACATACACTTCGCTAAAACACACTAAATAGCATACTACCAAGACCCGGAATCCCACGGGCAACACAGATTAAAAGAAGAATACAACTGTGGCTCTATACATCAAGAATATCTAAACAACGAGAATAAGGGAAAGTACTGCTATCACTAATGAGAATAGAAGGAGACCCCCCGGATCCGCGGACGTAGCAGATCATACCTCAAGTCTCATAAAGTGCTGCTAAATCACCTGAGATGAGCCTGACCTGATGTACCTGGATCTGCACAACAAAAGTATGTAGAAGAGTACACCACGGCTGTACTTAGTAAGTGCCAAGCCTAACCTCGATGGAGTAGTGACGAGGAAGGTCAGGGCCCTACCGAGAGATAATAACATAATGATAATAACAATAATAAGAATTTTAAATAAGATTGAGTCTGAAATAGCAACAATAAAGTAATTACTGCAACCGTCTACGATTAAGCTGACAACAAGTAACCAACACAACATAAACTCAAATCAACAAATCCAGGAACTATGGGAATTGAACGCACAGTCCCTCTCTATATTCAACAACTCAGGATCTCCAGGAATTTAACCCGCAGCCCCTTCATCAGTATCTCTGGGTCTACAGGAATTGAACCCAAAGCCCTAGGATCTCCGGGAATTGAACCCGCAGTCCGTACCTCAATATCTCAGGATCTCCAGGAATCGAACTCGCAGTCCGTATCTCAATATATCAATAAACTCCGGGTCTCCGGGAATCGAACCCGCAGCCCTTGGATCATAGGGAATCGAACCCGTAGTCCACAAATACTACAACTCCGGGTCTCCGTGAATTGAACCCGCAGCCCTTGGATCTCCGGGATTTGAACCTGCAGTCCACCAACATAAATAATAAAAAGGAAAAGCACAGAGAAATATGACATACATAACTATAATTACATCAAAGCCAGTATCAATAAATATCAATAAGTTCAAGTAAGATAATTAGGAACTTAGACAGATAAGTTCTATCTAACCATGCTTTTCTAGCGTGTATCAGGTAAATGTTACAATTTAATAAGCTAAAAAATAGAAATATAACGATTTGAACAGTTCAAGTAAGGTGATTTCCAACAATCTGCGCACGTATACGCCCGTCACCTCGTGTACAAGGCATTTAAATTAACACATAATATCCTAGGGGAGAAGGTTCCCCAACACGAGGTTAGACAAGCCACTTACCTCGATTTCGGTACGAAATCGCTATGAGACAACTCTCTTGCCATGAGTATCGGCCTCCACAGGTATAAAATCTGATCAAAATCAATAGAAATACATCAAAATAGGCCAATTGGGCATTACCCAATCGAAACAATTTGAATTACACCAAAAATCACAAGTTGCCAAAACCTGACTTTGGTGCGCTTCTCGAAAAATAACGAAGCTATACAATTTACCAAAATCGGACTCCGTTTGCCCATTCAAATCGACGATTTACCATAATTTAGGCCTAGGGCTAAAATCCCCCATTAATCTTCCATTAACAGTGAAATACTCAAAGATTCCTTGATAAAATAATGTAATTAGGCCATAAAACTTACCTCCGGTGAATACCCGATGAATTCCCAACAATTTCCCGTGAGTTTCTCTCTCTAAGACTCAAAAATGGTGTTTTTGTGTATGAAACCCGCGACTGAACTGTTCTGGAATTTAATTCACTGCTAGTCCAATTAACCCTACGCGTTCGCGTTACTATTCACGCGTTCGCGATCCACAATCGATCTTCCTCTACGCGAATGCGACACCCTCGATGCGAACGCGATGACCAATCCTGCCTTGCCTACGCGAATGCGGCCAGAGCCACGCGAACGCGAAGGCTTAAAGTTCCTGCACAGAATCTACAATTTTTCTGCAGATTTTCTAAGTTCCAAATGCCCGGATGATGGTCCGAGTTCACCACGAGGCCCCCGGGACCCCAATGAAAACCACCAACATACTCCAAAACACGATACAAACTTGTTCCAATCATAAAAACATGTTGTTAAACACAGAAATCATCGAATCAAAGCGGATTCAAGCCTAAGTTTCATCCAAAACTTCCGAAACCTACATCCTATCGAAAAACCCGACCAAACGATGTCCGAATGACCTGAAAATTTGCAGACATATCCAAAATCACCTAACGAAGCTACTGCAACTGTCAGAATTCCATTCCGACGCCCGGATCAAAATCTCACCTATCGATCGGATTTCCAAAAATTTCAAACTTCGACATTTCAAGCCTAATTGAGCTACAGAACTCCAAAATACATTCCGAATGCGCTCCCAACCCCTAAATCACCTAATGGAGCTAGTGGAACCATCAGATTTTTGTTCCTAGGTCGTCTTAACACTATTCCGAATACGAGCCATTCTTCAACTATAAAGCTCTCATTTAGGGACTAAGTGTCCCAAAACGCTCCAAATTCTAGAACCAAACTTCCCAGCAAACTACAATAGCAGAAATGAACTTAGGGGAACAGTTAAATTGGGGATCGGGGCGTAAATTTCAAGAACGACCGGCCGGGTCGTTACATCTTTCCACACTTAAAAGATCCGTTCGTCCTCGAACGAGCATAGAAAATATACCTGGAGTGGTGAAGAGATGAGGGTACTGGTTGCGCATATCCTGCTCGGTCTCCCAAGTCGCCTCCTCGGCCGGCTGACCCTGCCACTGGACCTTTACTGAAGCGATGTTCTTTGACCTTAGCTTCCTGATTTGCCTGTCCAGAATGGCCACTGGCTCCTCAACATAAGACAGATCCTCGTCTAGCTGAACAAAAGTGAAATCCAACACGTGCGACGGGTCACCATGGTACCTCCGGAGCATAGAGACATGAAATACGGGATGGACTCCGGCTAGGCTGGGAGGTAAGGCCAACTCATAAGTAACCTCCCCAACACGCCTCAAAATCTCAAAAGGACCAATGAATCTAGGACTCAACTTCCCCTTCTTCTCAAACCTCATAACGCCTTTCATGGGCGAGACCCGATGCAAAACCCGCTCGCCAACCATAAAAGCCACATCGCGGACCTTCTTGTCCGCGTAACTCTTCTGTCTAGACTGGGCTGCACGAAGTCTGTCCTGAATCACCTTGACCTTATCCATTGCATCCTGAACCATATCAGTACCTAGCAGTCTGGCCTCGCCCGGCTCGAACTAACCCACGGGAGACCTGCACCTCCTACCATATAGGGCCTCATACGGTGCCATCTGAATACTGGAGTGGTAGCTGTTGTTATAAGCAAACTCCACCGGTGGCAAGAAATGATCCCACGAGCCTCCAAACTCAATCACGCATGCACGGAGCATATCCTCCAAAATCTGAATAGTGCGCTCGGACTGGCCATCAGTCTGGGGGTGAAACGCTGTGCTCAGCTCCACCCGAGTGCCTAACTCCTACTGTACGGCTCTCCAGAACCGTGAAGTGAACTGAGTGCCTCTATCTGAAATGATGGAAACTGGGATACCATGCAGCCGAACTATCTCCCTGATGTAGATCTTCGCCAGTTGCTCCGATGAATTAGTAGTGCTCACCGGTATGAAATGGGCGGACTTGGTCAGCCGATCCATAATGACCCAAATGGAATCAAACTTCCTCACAGTCTGTGGAAGCCTAGATACAAAGTCCATGGTGATGCGCTCCTATTTCCACTCTGGAATCTCAATCTGCTGCATTAACCCACCCGGACGCTGATGTTCATACTTCACCTACTAGTAGTTGAGGCACCTAGAAACATAGTCAACTATATCCCTCTTCATCTGCATCCACCAGTAATGCTGCCTCAAGTCTTGATACATCTTCGCAGCACCCGGATGGATGAAATACCGCGAGCTATGGGCCTCTGCTAGAATCAACTCTCGAAGATCATCTACATTGGGCACACAAATACGCCCCTACATCCTCATAACTCCATCATCCCCAATGGTAACATCTCGAGCATCACCACGCCGAACTCTATCCTGGAGGACAAGCAAATGAGGGTCGTCGAACTGACGCTCCCTGATGCGGTCAAATTGAGAAGACCGAGAAACCACACAAGCTAAAACCTGGCTGGGCTCTGAAAGATCCAGTCTAACAAACTGCTTGGCTAAAGCCTGAACATCCATCGCCATAGGTCTCTCCGAAGCTGGTAGATATGTCAAACTCCCCAAATTCTCTGACCGGCGACTCAAGGCATCGACAACTACATTGGCCTTGACCGGATGATAGAGTATAGTGATATCATAGTCCTTCAACAGCTCCAACCATCTCCTCTGACGCATGTTCAGGTCTTTCTGCTTAAGCAAGTGCTGCAAGCTCCGATGATCGGTGTAGATCTCACAAGGAACCCCATACAAGTAATGACGCCAAATTTTCAAGGCGTGAAAAATGGAAGCTAGCTCTAGATCGTGAACATGGTAGTTCTTTTCATGTACCTTCAGCTGTCGGGACGCGTAGGCAATCACCCTACCGTCCTGCATCAATACTGCACCGAGTCCAACTCGTGAGGCATCACAATATACTATATAGGACCCCAAACATGTAGGCAACATCAAGATAGGGGCCAAAGTCAAAGCTGTCTTAAGCTTCTGAAAGCTCGTCTCACACTCCTCTATCCACTGGAAAGGGGCACCCTTTTGGGTTAACCTGGTCATAGGTGCTGCGATTGAAGAGAACCCCTCTACGAAGCGACGGTAATAACCCGCCAAGCCAAGGAAACTACAAATCTCAGTAGCTGAGGAGGGTGTGGGCCAACTCTGCACGACCTCCACCTTCCTCGGATCCACTCGAATACCATCGCTCGACACCACGTGGCCTAGAAATGCCACTGAACTCAGCCAAAATTCACATTTAGAGAACTTTGCATATAATTGCTTCTCCCTCAGAGTCTGAAGCACTATCCTCATATGCTGCTCGTGCTCTTCCCGACTTCGGGAATATACTAGAATATCATCAATGAAAACAATCACGAACGAGTCCGGATATGGCCTGAACACACTGTGCATCAAATGCATAAAAGCTGTTGGGGCATTAGTCAGCCCGAAAGACATGATGAGGAACTCGTAGTGACCATACCGAGTCCTGAATGCAGTCTTCGCAATATCTGGCCCCTGAATCTTCAGCAGATGATAATCAGAGCGCAAATCAATCTTAGAGAACACCTGTGCGCCCCGTAGCTGGTCAAATAAATCATCAATACGTGGCAAAGGATACCGGTTCTTCACTGTAACTTTGTTCAGCTGATGATATTCAATCGACATACGCATAGAACCGTCCTTTTTATTCACAAACAACACAGGAGCACCCCACGGCGAAACACTGGGTCGAATCAAACCCTTACCCAATAACTCCTATAACTGATCCTTCAGCTCATTCAACTCATGAGGAGCCATACGGTAAGTAGGAATTGAAATGGGATGAGTGCCCGGCAATAAATCAATACCAAAATCAATATCTCTATTGGGAGGCATGCCCGAGAGATCAGCTGGGAATACATCAGAGAAATCACGTACCACTGGAATGGAATCAATAGAAGGAGTGTCAATACTGGCATCCCGCACATAAGCTAGATAAGCAGCACACCCCTTCTCAACCATACGCTGAGCTTTGAGAAAGGAAATAACACGGCTGGGGGTGTGATCTAGAGTACCACTCCACTCTTACGTGGAATGCCTGGCATAGCCAGCGTCACGGTCTTGGCGTGACAATCAAGAATAGCAAAATGGGGCGACAACCAGTCCATGCCCAGAATAATATCAAAATCGACCATCCCGAGCAACAATAGATTCGCTCTGGTCTCAAAACCACAAATAGTAACCAAACACGACCGATACACACGGTCCACAACCAAAGAATCTCCCACCGGAGTAGAAACATTTACTCAAAGAATCCCGAGGCACACCCAGTTGTGAAGCAAAATAAGATGACATATATGAAAAAGTGGAACCAGGAACGAATAGAACCGATGCCTCTTTGTGACTAACCAAAATAATACCTGTGATAACAGAATCAGTTGGCACCTTGATCCACGCCCTTGGCTGGCTGGGCGGGTGGAGTTGCAGCTGGGGCTGGAATGATGGCCTGCTGGCCTTGCGAACCACGCTGAGGCTGCGAAGTCCGTGGAGGTGCTCCTCTCCTACGTTTGGGGCACTCCCTAACTAGATGGCGAGGGTCCCCGCACTCAAAACAAGCTCTAGGAGGATGCGGTGGCTGTGACTGACCAACCTCGCCCCCACTAGTCTGACCCCTGGAGGTACCCCGCGCAGGAGGCGCACTAGAAACTGGGGGAGCATAATAAGGCTCCTGAGGTGCTGGAAGAGATGGAGTACTACCGGCTGCTGGCAATGCTGAATGAACCGGACGACCGGAATAACCCCTGCCAAAACGACCGGCTGCTAAAGTGCGGGCACCAGAGAAATGACCCGACTCACGAGACCTCTTAGCCTCCCTCTCTCCCCTCTCTCTAGAGAGCATACTCTCGATCCTCCTGGCAATGCTCACCGCCTGCTGATACGGTATATCTATCTCCAATTCCCTAGCCATGCTGGACCGGATCGGCGGAATAAGGCCCTCAATAAATCTCCGCACTCTCTCCCGGACCGCGGCTACCAAGGCTGGTGCATGCCTGGCTAGACGGGTGAAACTAATAGCATACTCCGATACTGTCATGGAGCCCTTTCGTAACCGCTCAAACTCTGATCGCCAAAAATCCCTAAGGCTCTGGGGAACAAACTCCCTCAAAAACATATCAGAAAAGTGCGTCCAGGTCAATGAAGCAGACTCATCTGGACTATCCAACTCATACGTGCGCCACCAATCATAAGCGGCCCCATGAAGCTGAAAAGCAGTGAAGGAAAAACCACTGGTCTCCACTATCCCCATGGTACAAAGGATACGATGACACTCCTCCAGAAAACCCAATGCATCATCTGTAGCCAAACCACTGAACACTGGAGGATCATATTTTTTGAACCTCTCTAATCTATGCTGCTCATCCTCGGAGGCAGCTGGCCCACCTCTGGGCTGTACTGTGGCGGCAAGAGGCATAACAATAATCTCTGGAACCTGCTCCACGGGCACTCGCGGCTCAGGTGTAGCGGCTGCAGGAGTCTAGGCTCCTCCCCATACCTGAGATGTAGCTGCAGTGAGAAGAAGTAACCCTGCCTGAGATAAAGTAGTATACATGCTCATGAACTCGGCCAGGGTCTCCTAGAGTGCTGGAGTACTAGCAGCTGTAGTCGGTGTACCAGGTGCCTGCGCTCCAACCTGATCCACCAGTGGTGCCTCAGCGGTAGCGCGTGCGGGTGCTGTGGCTGCACCTCGGGCGCGTCCTCGTCCTCTACCACAGCCCCGGCGTCTGGAGGCGACGGCAGGGGACGCGTGTGCATGATCCTCGCGAGTAGCACGTGTTCTCACCATCTATGAGAGAATAGAAAGCAGAAGTTTAGATTTGGTGCCAAAAATGTCGCATGACAAGGAATCCAACAGAAATGAAGAGTTTCCTAAACAGTTACATAGCCTCTCGTAGATAAATACAGACGTCTCTGTATCGATCAACGAGATTCTAAGTAACCGGTATGTGTCCCGTGACTCCTATGAACCTAGAGCTCTGATACCAACTTGTCACGTCCCTAGTTCACCAATCGTGAACATGTCATGATGGCACCCAGCCTCCACGACTAGGTAAGCCTAACACGATGCGGAATGTACAATTTCATGAAACAAGAGATAAAATAATAGCGGAATGATATAAAAGAAATGTAATAAGTGCCGCTTGGCACATACACTTCGCCAAAACACACTAAATAGCATACTACCAAGACTCGGAATTCCACGGGCAACATAGACTAAAATATGAGTACAATTGTGGATCTATACATCAAGAATGTCTAAACAACGAGAATAAGGGAAAGTACTGCTATCACTAATGAGAATAGAAGGAGACCCTCCGGATCCGCGGACGCAGCAGATCATACCTCAAGTCTCCTAAAGTGCTACTAAATCACCCGAGATGAGCCTGACCTGATGTACCTGGATCTGCACAACAAAAGTGTGCAGAAGAGTAGCATGAGTACACCACGACGGCACTCAGTAAGTGCCAAGCCTAACCTCTATGGAGTAGTGACGAGGAAGGTCAGGGCCCTACTGAGAGATAATAACATAATGATAATAACAATAATAAGCAGTTTTAAATAATATTTAGTCTGAAATAGCAACAATAAAGTAATTATTGCAACCGTCTACGATTAAGCTGACAACAAGTAACCAACACAACATAAAATCAAATCAACAAGTCCAGGACCTATGTGAATTGAACCCACAGTCCCTCTTTATATTCAACAACTCAGGATCTCCGGGAATTTAACCCACCGTCCCTACATCAGTATCTCTGGGTCTCCGGGAATCGAACCCGCAGCCCTAGGATCTCCGGGAATTGAACTCGCAGTCCGTACCTCAATATCTCAGGATCTCGGGGAATCAAACTCGCAGTCCGTGTCTCAATATATCAATAAACTCCGGGTCTTCGGGAATCGAACCCGCAGCCCTTGGATCTCCGCGAATCGAACCCGCAGTCCACAAACACTACAACTCCGAGTCTCTGGGAATTGAAACCGCAGCCCTTGGATCTCCGGGAATTGAACCCACAGTCCACCAACACAAACAATAAAAAGGAAAGAAAAGAGAAATATGACATACATAACTACAATTACACCAAAGCCAGTATCAACAAATATCAAGAAGTTCAAGTAAGACAATTAGGCACTTAGACAGATAAGTTCTATCTAACCATGCTTTTCTAACGAGTATCACGTAAATGTTACAATTTAATAAGCTAAAGAATATAAATATCACGATTTGAACAGTTCAAGTAAGGTGGTTTCCAACAATCTACGCATGTACATGCCCGTAGGGGTGTTCAAAACTGATCTGAAACCGAAAATCAAACCGAAGCGAAACTTAATGGCTTACTGGTAACGGCTTAACGGCTTAACAGACGGGGAATAGATTGAATTTTTTTAATTAACGGCTTATCGGTTTGGGGACGGATTATTCAATTTTCTTAACGGGTAATCCGTTAATCCGTTAAGATATATATATATATATATATATATATATATATATATATATATATATGTGTATATATATATATATATAAATATATAATTTAAAACCATTGAAAATAAATAATAAAAAAAACACGTATAACAATTAACATTTAACACCTGTATATTCTAACTCTAAAGAGTAAAGAGTAAAGTCTTTGTCTAAGTGTCTATGTCTGTCTATTCTAATAACAGTTAACACATACACAATTACACATTCCTAATTCTTATTTCCTAATTCTAGAGAAAAGTAAGAAACCCTAATTCCTAAAGCAGCAGGCAGCAGCAGCCACCCAGTCACCCCCACCTAAAGCAGCAGCCACCACCGGCACCCACGCCTAAAGCAGCAGCCACCGCCCGTTGATCTCCCTCTCGCAGTCGCAGTCGCAGTCGCAACTCGCGGGTAATAATTTCACTCGTAGTCGCAACTCGCAGTCGCAACACACCCCTTCTTGCAAAAATGCTCTTTTCTTTGAATTTCTCTTTGCTACTGTGTTGGGTAGTATTGTTGGCTTCTTTATGGTTTATGTCTATGCCTTGTTCTTTGGATTAACTTTGATGGACTGCTGTTAGTTTAAATTATGTAGCTTGAAGACATTGTTGTTCTTGATTAGTTTAAAACTTGATGTCTTTATTCTCATTCCTTTTCTTTTGTTGTTGTAGTGACTTACATGGATGAAAGTATACAAAGTGATAAGGTGATGATGGGTGAAAGTGGGGCTTCTAATTCAAATGCAATAAGTCATGCTCAAACAACGGAGTCAAATATAACCAAAAAAAGGAGAAAAAGGTCAATTGTGTGGGATCATTTTACAGAAATTATTACTTCTGAAGGGAATACAAAAGCAAAATGCGACTATTGCTCGCTTAAGTATGTATTTAAGACCTAGGACGGTACGTCGACACTTCTTAATCATATGGTTAAGTGTCCTAAACGCCCTGCTATTATTGATAAAAAAACAATCAAATTTAGGCTTTCAATCTGCTCCGGGGGTAGTCAGGGTGACGTAGTTGTTGTTACTTGGAAATTTGATCAAGAAGAATGTAGGAAGGCATTATGTCGTATGGTAATAGTTGATGAGCTTCCTTTTACCTTTGTTGAGAAAGAAGGTTTTAGAGACTTTATGAAAGTAGCTCAACCTTATTTTCGGATCCCTTCCCGTAGTACTGTAACTAGGGATTGTTTTGATCTTTTTAATGAAGAAAAGTAAAAGTTGAAGAGGTTTTTTATGGAAACAAAACAAAGAGTATGTATTACCACTGATACATGGACATCTATACAAAGAATCAATTACATGTGTATCACTGCCCATTGGATTGATAGTGAATGGAATATGCATAAGAGAATAATTAATTTTTGTCCTATTGTTAGTCATAAAGGTGAAGATATGGCAAATGGTATTGGTAGGTGCTTACGTGAGTGGGGGATAAATAAGATCTTCACTGTCACAGTTGATAATGCAAGCTCAAATGATGTGACAGTAAAGGAATTGTCTAAGCAATTAACAAAAATGGGAACTAATATGATGAATGGCACTCACCTTCATGTGAGATGTATGGCTCACATCATGAATCTTGTGGTCCAGGATGGTTTAAAAGAATCTTCAGTGTCTATTGAACGTGTTAGGCATGCCGTGAGATATATTAGGCAGTCTCCTGCAAGGTTGAAGAGGTTTCAAGATTGTTTTGATGCTGAACAACTCAATTCTAAGAAAACTTTATGCTTAGATGTTCCAACTAGATGGAATTCCACCTACTTGATGTTGCGTAGGGCTGTTGAATTTGAATATGCATTTTCACATTATGCTTCTAGTGAAATTGGCTTGAGACATTATCTTGAGCATTCTTATATTGATGTTGGAATTCCTACAGGTGAACTTTTGAGTAGTGATTGGGAGAGTGTAAAAAGAATTACAAAGTTTCTTGAAATCTTCTATCTTCTTACTTTGAAGATATCTGGGTCACGTTATGTAACATCGAATATTCATTTTCTTGAAATTTGTGCCGTAGCTGTCTATTTGAAGCAGTTGATAGCAAATGAAGATATAGTTTTAAGTGAAATGGCAAAGAATATGAAAGAAAAGTTTGATAAGTATTGGGGTGATCCAGGGAAAATGAACAAGATAATTTTTATCTCATGTATTTTGGATCCACGTTAAAAGATCGAATCAGTTGGCTTTGCACTTGTAAAGATGTTTGGTGTTGGTCCGGGGGCAACTATACAAGTAGAAGTGACGAAGTACATGGCTTCGTTATTCAGTGAGTATGTAAAGTCCACCTCAAAAGGTGTTGTGCTTGCTTCATCTTCAGATTGTTCTTCATTAGATACTTCGACTTCCGGGCTTTCTGGTAGTCAAGCAAGCATCCAACAAATAGGACTTTTAGAATCACTCGTGGAAGATATAAAAAAATATAAAAGTGGGAGTGGAGGTGTTGATACTAGAACAGACTTGGATAAATATTTAGGTGAAGAAACCGAGGGTGACAGTAAAGAATTTGATGTTCTTCTTTGGTGGAAATTGAACTCAGGTAGATTTCCTATTCTTGCGGAGATGGCTCGTGATCTATTAGCTGTTCCGGTTTCAAGTGTGGCATCCGAATGTGCGTTTAGTACGGGAGGACGTATTCTTGATTCATTTAGGAGTTCATTAACTCCTAAATTGGTGCAAGCTCTAGTGTGTCTTCAAGATTGGCTTCGAAATGAAAAATTAAAACAACCCATTAGTATTGAGGCAAGGTAATAATATTGTTACTATATTTGTTGTATATAAGTGTTGTTGATATGCTTATATTTATCGCACAACTCATTATTTTAATTTTTTTTTCAGATTTAGCTAGCAATGGAAAAGACCCTTCTGTAATTGACGTATAGTGTTAATATATTTGGTAAGAGTATTCATCATGTACTCTGTCTTCTATTTCCCTGTTTTGATGATAATTGGTAAGAAATTATGTTGTCAATCTCCTTTGTAATGTAGTTGTAGTCTGTTGCAATGTTGAAATCATACCAGTGAGATTTCATATCTTCAAAAACTATGTTTGTGTTTATATATGTTTTCAATTTTGATGATTTTATTATGTTTTTCATGTAATTGAAATTGAAGAAAAAGTGAAGATGGAAGTTGGAACTCCAGCTGGACAGTGGATGTGTCGGCCGCATTAGTCATCACTAGCATCATTCGAAGAACGAACAAGAAAAGGGTTACTGTTTAGGATAGATGGATGTGGCCCAATGGCTAAAGCTCTGCGCAGGAACAATTGCAATTTGCAAATTTGCAATAACAAATGTGTACAATTTTAAAATGGACAATGCTCATTTTAATTTTGCTTTTGGGTTTGAGATGTACTGTAGCGTACAATTTATTATGCTAGGATAAGGACGGTGCTCATTTACATTCTGCTTTTGGGTTTAAAATGGACAGTGCTCATTTACAATTGTGTTGTGCTTTTTCACTCATTATTATTATGTAGGCAGACCAGTAGTTTGGATTTTTATATGTAGACTCAATGTGTAATTTCGATTTCTGAATTTCTATGCTAGGCTGTTAGCGAACAATTAATGCACGCAATATAGGTTGAATTAGGCCGATAAACCGCCCAATAACTGCCCAATAAGAGGTAAATCGTTACCAATCCGCCTGATATTTTATCGGGTGGCTAGCGGATTAATACATTTAAAATTCGATAACCATTAAGCCAAACCGTTAAGAGTAAATAACTGCCCAATCCGCCCGATAAGCAGCCCTACACGCCCGTCACCTCGCGTACAAGGCATTTAAATTAACACATAATATCCTAGGGGAGAAGGTTCCCCCACACGAGGTTAGACAAGCCACTTACCTCGATTCCGGTACGAAACCGCTATGAGACAACTCTCTTGCCATGAGTATCGGCCTCCACAGGTATAGAATCTGATCAAAATCAATAGAAATACATCAAAATAGGCCAATTAGGCATTACCCAATCGAAACAATTCGAATTACCCCAAAAACCACAAGTTGCCAAAATCTGACTTTCGGTACGCTTCTCGAAAAATTATGAAAATTACATATTCAGGTTCCTTATCTCAACACGAGTCTATGCATATAAAATTTACCAAAATTGGACTCCGTTTGCCCATTCAAATCGACGATTTACCATAATTTAGGCCTAGGGCTAAAATTCCCCGTTAATCTTCCATTAACAAAGATTCCATGATAAAATAACGTAATTAGGCCATAAAACTTACCTCCGATGAATACCCGATGAATTCCCAGCAATTTCCCGTGAGTTTCTCTCTCTAAGACTCAAAAATGGTGTTTTTGTGTATGAAACCCGCGACTGAACTGTTCTGGAATTTAATTCACACCAGTCCAATTAACCCTACGCGTTCGCGTTACTATTCACGCATTCGCGATGCACAATCGATCTTCCTCTACGCGAACGCAACTCCCTCGACGTGAACGCGATGACCAATCCTGCCTTGCCTACGCGAACGCGGCCAGAGCCACACGAACGCGAAGGTGTGACGACCCAAAGGGTCATCACTTGTTTTATTAATTATTCCGAGCTTTTTAGGTCTTGAAAACCTCATTTATAGTTTCCTCGATTTGCGTGCACAGTCCGGGCACAAAACTGGAAAATAGTTATGTTGAAATATGTGAAATATGTGAAAAAAAGTTGAAGAATTTTGATATTAATATTGATATGGTTGACTTTGGTCAACATTTTTGGTAAACGGACCCGGATCCGTGATTTGACGGTCTCAGAAAAATTCGTAGTAAAATATGGAACTTGGGCGTATGCCCGGAATTGAAATCCGAGGTCTAGAACCCCGGTAAAAGAATTTTTCTGTTAAATTGTTTTCTGAAAATGTTTAAGGAAAATGAAACTGATTTTTATTAAAAAGTACTGGTATCGGGCTCGTATTTTGGTTCCGACGCCCGGTACAGGGTCATATATATTGGTTAAGCGCTTCCTGTAAAGTTTGGTTGAAAACGGACGTCGTTTGACGTGTTTCGGCCTTAAATTGGAAAGTTTGGAAATTAAGAAATTTGAAAGAATTCTTGAGTTTTAAGGCTCAATCCATTGGTTTTGATGTTATTTTAGCGATTTGATCGCGCGAGCAAGTTCGTATGATGTTTTTGAGTTAGTGTGCATATTTGGTTTGGAGCCCGGGGGGCTCGGGTAAAGATTTGATAGGCCGTTGGATGAAATTCTGAATTTTTGCACTGCTGGTTTTTCACCCAGCTGTTGTCTTCGCAATTGCTAAGTATTTCTCGCAATTGCGAAGGTGGCAGGTCAAGGCAGGGTTCGCAAATGCGAACCCTTGGTTGCAAATGCGAAGGTGCCCAGGACCAGTTGGGTTCGCAAATGCGAACCAAACCTCGCAATTGCGAGGCCTTCAGTAATTGCCTGTCTTCGCAATTGCGAAGAATGTGTCGCAATTGCGAAGAAGCCCAGAAGCCTGCTGGTTCGCAAATGCGAACCTTATTTCGCAAATGCGAAAATCCCTGGAAGCAACCTAGTTCGCAATTGCGAACATATGTTCGCAATTGCGAAGACCCCAGATTTGCCTTGGCTTCGCAAATGCGAACAAAAGTTCGCAAATGCGAACTTCCCAGCCTTAGCTTATTTTTCAAACTCCAGAAATTGGTCGGGGTTCGCAATTGCGAACCCATGTTCGCAAATGCGAACACAGAGACCTGTAAAACACGATTTTCAGGTCATTTCTTCACTTTTTACAAAACAAAAACACCCATTTGCGATTCTTCACGGATTCCTTCTTCATCAAAACAATTGTAAGTCACTTTTTACTTAATTCTTTCAATTCCTAACATCATTAAACATGTTTTTCATTAGAAATCAAAGGTTTTCATGGTAGAGTTTCTTGTTTTTGTTAGAATATAGGTTTTTCATAAATTGGGAAATTGGACCTCGAATTGAGGTCCGATTTTGAAACAAATCATACACATGAACTCGTGGGTGGATGGGTAACCGAATTTTGGTCCTAACCCCGAGTTCCGACCATGTGGGCCCGGGGTCGAAAATTACTATTCCGGGCAAAATGTTGTAAAAGATGTAATGGGTCTTAGGAATTAGTTTGTTGAGTAGTATTGATGATATTAAATCAATTGTGTATAGTTACGATTGGATTGGAGTCAAATTCGAAAGGAAAAGGCATTGCTACGGATTGAATCATTCGTAAACTTTCGAGGTTAGAGTTTGTTCTATCCTAGCTTGTAGGAATAGAAATTCAGTTATGAATAAATTGTTGATTAAGAGTTATTGGTGTTATACCGGTAATGAAGATAAATTGTTGAAATTATTATCAATTATTGGTTTAAAACCGGTAATTATAAATATTGTTGATATAGAGATTATTGGCTAAATGCCGGTAATATATATATTTATGAATTGGGATCGTGTGGCGCGCCGACCACACACACATATATATATATATATATATATATATATATATATATATATATATATTCATGAATTGGGATCGTGTGGCGCACCGACCACTTGTATAATAAGAAATGGGATCGTGTGGCACGTCGACCACAAAATGATTTAAATCTTGGCATTGGCCATAGTTGCCGGTAGCCTATTGACATAGTTGGGAGCGGGTGGTACGCCTACCACAAGATATAATTATTGAGATATTTGGGAGCGGGTGGTACGCCTACCACAAGATATAATTATTGAGATATTTGGGAGCGGGTGGTACGCCTACCACAAGATATAATTATTGAGATATTTGGGAGCGGGTGGTACGCCTACCACAAGATATAATTACTGTGATAGTTGGGAGCGGGTGGTACGCCTACCACGAGATATGAAATGAGAGAGGAATTGAGACATGAAAGTAAGATTTATTATGTTGATTAGATTATTCTGGATATCGTGAGTTATTGACTGTTATTTCAGAGCAGAGTATTTCCTTATAAATGTATTGTATATATATATCTATATTGCAACTGTACAGGTTTAGGTGGGTGACTGGCCTTAGCCTCGTCACTAGTTCGCTGGGATAGGCCAGGCACTTACTAGCACATGGGGTCGGTTGTGCTGATACTACACTCTGCGCTCTTTTGCGCAGATACAGGTTACGGACAGCAGCGGCGGCAGTAGCGACTTGTGGATTTTCTGACTACAAAGACTACGAGGTAGCCTTGCAGGCGTCCGCAGGACCCGTTGTCTCTTCTATCTATGCTTTTCATTCTGTCATCTCATGTAATCGAGATAAACAGCTTGTATTTTCTTTCAGACAATTATGTGTATTATTCTTAGAAGTTCGTGAGGATTGTGACACCAGTCTTGGGTAGTGTATCATGTTTGGATTTTCTTTATCATATTTGACTAAGTCTTCCGCTAATTTTGATTATTCCGCTGTAATTTATATGTTTTAATAATAAGAACTTGGTAATTAATGGAGGTGTAATTAATATTTGGCTTGCCTAGTTTCCATTTAGTAGGCGCCATCATGACCCCCGATGGTGAGAAATCCGGGTCGTGACAAGTTGGTATCAGAGCACTAGGTTGCACAGGTCTCACAACTCACGAACAACCTTAGTAGAGTCTGAATGATCGGTACGGAGACGTCTGTATTTATCCTCCAGAGGCTACGGAGTTAGGAAAATATTCCCTTTATTCTTTCCGGTCGTGCGACTTGATCTTTTAAATGTTAATTGAACTTCTACTCTGTTCTTCCGCAGATGGTAAGGACACGTGCATCCTCATCTACTGACCAGCAGCCCGAGGTCCCAGCAGCGGCAGCTCCCGCTAGGGGTAGAGGCCGAGGTCGAGGTCGTCCTAGAGGACAAGGTAGGGGCAGAGCTCAGCCCCGAGCAGCAGCACGAGTGGCAGAACCTCATGTTCATATCGAGGAGGAAGTTCCAACCCCAGCAGCTCCAGTAGGCCCAGCTCAGGTCCCAGGAGGAGCTTTGTTTTCACCGGATCTTCAGGATGCTTTGGTCCGGATAGCAGGTTTTATGGATCATATCACCAGAGCAGGTTTATTACCGGTAGCACCAGCCACTTCTCAGGCTGGAGGAGGTAATCAGACTCCTGCTACACGCACTCCGGAGCCAGTGATTCCCCAAACTCAGGTTCCTGTGATTCAGCCAATTGAGGCAACTCGGCCTATTATTGCGACTCCGTCTAATGATGGTACAGCCATGTCTGCTGACGCATTGTGGAGATTGGACAGGTTTACCAAGCTGTTCACTACCACATTCAGTGGCACTCCTTCAGAGGATCCACAGGATTTCCTATACAGGTGCCACGAAGTTCTCCGTACTATGGGTATTGTGGAGACTAATGGTGTGGATTTTGCTACTTTTCGGTTATCCGGTTCCGCCAAGACTTGGTGGAGAGATTATTGTCTAACCAGGCCAGCGGGATCGTCATCTTTGACTTGGGAGCAGTTTGCAGAATTATTCTTGGAGAAGTTCCTTCCAGCAACTCAGCGGGAGGCTCTGCGCAGGCAATTTGAGCGTCTTCATCAGGGTTCTATGTCTGTCACACAGTACGAGACTAGGTTCGTGGACCCGGCTCGTCATGCTATTATCATACTTCCCACAGATAGGGAAAGGGTGAGAAGGTTTATTGATGGCTTGAATCATCCAATTCGGCTACAGATGGCTATGGGGGCAGGAACTGAAATCACTTTTCAGGAGGCGGCTAATACAGCCCGCCGGATCGAGATGGCTCTGTCACGGGGAGCGAGACATGGATCGGATAAGAGATCTCATAATTCGGGTAGATTCAGTGGTACCTCGTCTGGAGATAGAGATTTTTATGATAGAGGCCATCCTCCTAGGCCTTATCGGTCAGCTCTTCAGGTTTCTCATGATGCTTCAGGTGATCGTAATTCTCAGCCACGCTACTCTGATCAGCAGCCTATCAGTGCACCACCACTTCGCTATTTTTAGCAGCCGAGGGCTTGTTTTACGTGCGGTGATCTTAGGCACATTGCAAAGTATTGCCCTCGAGCTTTTGACAGATCTCAGCAGCAGGGTTCTCGTGCCATGATTCAGGCCCCAGTTCCCCCATAGCCTACCCAGCCAGCTAGAGGCGGAGGTAGAGGACATAGAGGTGGAGGTAGAGGTCATAGAGGTGGAGCTCAGACCGATAGAGGTAGAGACCAGCCAGCAGCTGATCGTCCAAGAGATACTACTCAGGGTGGTGGGGCACAGCCCCGATGTTATGCACTTCCCGCCAGACCAGAGGCTGAGTCTTCTGATGCCGTCATTACATGTATTATTTTGGTTTGTGATAGAAAGGCATCGGCATTATTTGACCCTGGGTCTACATATTCGTATGTGTCTTCCTATTTTGCACCATACTTGATTCAGCCCAGTGATCCACTGAGTGTTCCTGTTCATGTGTCTACACCAGTAGGCGACTCTATTGTGGTTGATCGAGTTCATCGGTCATGTATTATAGTAATTGAGGGTCTCGAGACCCGTGCTGATTTATTACTCCTAAATATGGTGGACTTTGATATTATACTAGGCATGGATTGGCTATCTCCGTATCATGCTATTTTAGATTGCCATGCCAAGACTCTGACTTTAGCCCTGCCGAATTTGCCTCGTATAGAGTGGAAAGGAATTTCAGGTCATACTAGCCGTAATGTTATTTCTTATGTTAAAGCTCGGCGTATGGTTGGAAAGGGATGCTTGGCTTATTTGGCCTATGTCCGTGATTCTAGTGCTGAGGTTCCTTCTATTGACTCTGTGCCTGTGGTTCGCGAATTTCCTGAAGTATTTCCTTCAGACTTGCCAGGTATGCCGCCCGATAGGGACATTGATTTTTGCATTGATTTGGCTCCGGGCACTCAGCCCATTTCCATTCCCCCATACCGTATGGCTCCGCCAGAGTTAAATGAATTGAAGGAACAGTTGCAGGATTTACTTGAAAAGGGTTTCATTAGACCCAGTGTTTCGCCGTGGGGTGCACCTGTATTATTTGTAAAGAAGAAAGATGGTTCGATGAGAATGTGCATTGACTATCGACAGTTAAACAAGGTGACTATAAAAAATAAATATCCACTTCCGCGAATTGATGATTTATTTGACCAGCTTCAGGGTGCCAAGGTATTTTCAAAGATAGATTTGAGATCTGGCTATCATCAGCTGAAGATTAGGGCATCCGATGTCCCTAAGACAGCGTTCCGCACTCGGTATGGACATTATGAATTTCTGGTCATGTCTTTTGGGTTGACAAATGCTCCAGCAGCTTTTATGGAATTAATGAATCGGGTGTTCCAGCCATATCTAGACTTGTTTGTAATAGCCTTCATTGATGACATATTAATATATTCCCGCAGTCAGGAGGAACATGCGCAACATCTCAGAGTGGCCTTGCAGACTCTGAGAGATAGCCAGCTATATGCAAAATTTTCAAAGTGTGAATTTTGGCTAAGTTCGGTTGCATTCCTGGGTCATATTGTGACGGCAGCAGGTATTCAGGTTGATCCGAAGAAAATTGAGGCAGTCAAGAGCTGGCCTAGACCGACATCAGCCACGGATATTCGGAGTTTCTTGGGGTTAGCGGGTTATTATCGCCGATTCGTAGAAGGATTTTCGTCTATTGCAACCCCACTGACCAGATTGACCCGGAAGGGTGTTCAATTTGAATGGTCCGATGAATGTGAGGCGAGCTTTCAAAAGCTCAAGACAACCTTGACCACAGCACCGGTATTGGTTTTACCCACAGGTACGGGACCTTATTCTGTTTATTGTGATGCTTCCCGTATTGGGCTTGGTGCAGTGGTAATGCAGGATGGCAAGGTTATTGCCTATGCTTCGAGGCAGTTGAAGATTCATGAGAAGAACTATCCAGTGCATGATCTAGAATTGGCGGCGATTATTCACGCATTGAAGATCCGGAGGCATTATTTGTATGGTGTAGCATGTGAAGTATACACCGATCATAAGAGTCTTCAGTATTTGTTTAAGCAGAAAGAGTTGAATATGAGAGCAGAGAAGGTGGCTAGAGTTGCTAAAAGACTATGATGTTACTATTTTATATCACCCGGGTAAGGCCAATGTGGTGGCCGATGCATTGAGTAGAAAGTCTGCCAGCATGGGTAGTCTTGCATATATTCCGGTCAGTCAGAGACCATTAGCTATAGATGTCCATGCCTTAGCTAACCGGTTCGTGAGATTAGACATTTCTGAGCCTAGCAGGGTGTTAGCCTGCACGGTCGCTCATTCTTCCTTATTTGAGCGTATCCGTGAGAGGCAATTTGATGATCCTCATTTGCGTGAGTTGAGAGATACGGTACAGCGGGGAGGTGCCACACAGGTAAATCTAGATGATGATGGGGTATTGAAATTGCAGGGTCGAGTTTGTGTGCCCAATTTCGAAGGGATTCGAGAGTTAATCTTAGCGGAGGCCCAGAGTTCGCGGTATTCTATTCACCCGGGCGCCGCGAAGATGTACCAGGACTTACGGCAGCACTATTGGTGGCGCAGAATGAAGAAAGATATCGTTGCGTATCTCGCTCAGTGTCTAAATTGTCAGCAGGTCAAATATGAGCACCAGAGACCTGGTGGTGTATTCCAGAGGATTGAAATTCCCGAGTGGAAATGGGAGCGGATCACTATGGACTTCGTTACTGGACTTCCTTTGACTCGGAGGAAATTTGATGCTATTTGGGTCATTGTTGATAGGCTGACCAAATCAGCACACTTTATTCCAGTATCTGTCTCCTACTCGTCGGAGAGGTTAGCGGAGGTTTACATTAGGGAGATTGTTCGTCTCCATGGAGTGCCGGTATCTATTATCTCTGATCGGGGTACGCAGTTTACCTCGCGGTTCTGGAGAGCGGTCCAGCAGGAGTTAGGCACCCAGGTTCAGTTGAGTACAGCATTTCATCCTCAGACGGATGGCCAGTCCGAGAGGACTATTCAGGATTCTAGAGGACATGCTTCGAGCCTGTGTTATTGATTTCGGAGGCTCGTGGGACCGGTTTCTGCCATTAGCAGAGTTCGCCTACAATAACAGTTACCAATCTAGCATCCAGATGGCTCCGTATGAGGCGTTGTATGGTAGGCGATGTCGATCACCAGTTGGATGGTTTGAACCGGGAGAGGCTCGGTTGTTAGGTACAGACTTAGTTCAAGAGGCCTTGGATAAGGTCAAGACTATTCAGGAGAGATTGCGTTCAGCTCAGTCCAAGCAGAAGACTTATGCGGATCGTAAGGTTCGAGATGTAGATTTCATGGTTGGCGAACGAGTATTGCTCCGAGTGTCGCCTATGAAGGGTGTGATGAGGTTCGGGAAGAAGGGCAACCTCAGCCCTAGATATATTGGCCCATTTGAGATTCTAGACAGAGTGGGAGGGGTGGCTTACAGATTAGCTTTGCCGCCTAGCTTATCAGCCGTGCATCCAGTTTTTCATGTATCTATGCTTTAGAGATACCACGGCGATCCCACACATGTGTTAGACTTCAGTACTGTCCAATTGGACAATGATCTATCTTTCGAGGAGGAGCCGGTAGCCATTCTAGACCGGCAGGTTCGACAGTTGAGGTCGAAGAGTTATCCTTCTGTGCGTGTTCAGTGGAGAGGTCAGCCTCCTGAGGCATCGACCTGGGAGTCCGAGTCTGATATGCGGAACCGCTACCCATATTTGTTTCCTGACTCAGGTACTTCTTTCTTTTGTCCGTTCGAGGACGAACGGTTGTTTTAGAGGTGGAGATTGTGACGACCCAAATGGTCATCACTTGTTTTATTAATCATTCCGAGCTTTTGAGGTCTTGAAAACCTCATTTATAGTTGCCTCGATTTGCGTGCACAGTCCGGGCACAAAGCTGGAAAATAGTTATGTTGAAATATGTGAAATATGTGAAAAAGTTGAAGAATTTTGATATTAATATTGATATGGTTGACTTTGGTCAACATTTTTGGTAAACGGACCCGGATCCATGATTTGACGGTCTCAGAAAATCCGTAGAAAAATATGGAACTTGGGCGTATGCCCGGAATTGAAATCCGAGGTCTAGAACCCCGGTAAAAGAATTTTTCTGTTAAATTATTTTCTGAAAATGTTTAAGGAAAATGAAACTGATTTTTATTAAAAAGTACTGGTATCGGGCTCGTATTTTGGTTCCGACGCCCGGTACAAGTCATATATATTGGTTAAGCGCTTCCTGTAAAGTTTGGTTGAAAACGGACGTCGTTTGACGTGTTTCGGCCTTAAATTGGAAAGTTTGGAAATTAAGAAATTTGAAAGAATTCTTGAGTTTTAAGGCTCAATCCATTGGTTTTGATGTTATTTTAGCGATTTGATCGCGCGAGCAAGTTCATATGATGTTTTTGAGTTAGTGTGCATATTTGGTTTGGAGCCCGGGGGGCTCGGGTAAAGATTTGATAGGCCGTTGGATGAAATTCTGAATTTTTGAACTGCTGGTTTTTCACCCAGTTGTTGTCTTCGCAATTGCGAAGTATTTCTCGCAATTGCGAAGGTAGCAGGTCAAGGCAGGGTTCGCAAATGCGAACCCTTGGTCGCAAATGCGAAGGTGCCCAGGACCAGTTGGGTTCGCAAATGCGAACCAAACCTCGCAATTGCGAGGCCTTCAGTAATTGCTTGTCTTCGCAATTGCGAAGAATGTGTCGCAATTGCGAAGAAGCCCAGAAGCCTGCTGGTTCGCAAATGCGAACCTTATTTCGCAAATGCGAAAATCCCTGGAAGCAGCCTAGTTCGCAATTGCGAACATATGTTCGCAATTGCGAAGACCCCGGATTTGCCTTGGCTTCGCAAATGCGAACAAAAGTTCGCAAATGCGAACTTCCCAGCCTTAGCTTATTTTTTAAACTCCAGAAATTGGTCGGGGTTCGCAATTGCGAACCCATGTTCGCAAATGCGAACACAGAGACCTGTAAAATACGATTTTCAGTCATTTCTTCACTTTTTACAAAACAAAAACACCCATTTGCGATTCTTCACGGATTCCTTCTTCATCAAAATATTTGTAAGTCACTTTTTACTTAATTCTTTCAATTCCTAACATCATTAAACATGTTTTTCATTAGAAATCAAAGGTTTTCATGGTAGAGTTTCTTGTTTTTGTTAGAATATAGGGTTTTTCATAAATTGGGAAATTGGACCTCGAATTGAGGTCCGATTTTGAAACAAATCATACACATGAACTCGTGGGGGGATGGGTAACCGAATTTTGGTCCTAACCCAGAGTTCCGACCATGTCGGCCCGGGGTCGAAAATTACTATTCCGGGCAGAATGTTGTAAAAGATGTAATGGGTCTTAGGAATTAGTTTGTTGAGTAGTATTGATGATATTAAATCAATTGTGTATAGATACGATTGGATTGGAGTCAAATTCGAAAGGAAAAGGCATTGCTACGGATTGAATCATTCGTAAACTTTCGAGGTAAGTGTTTGTTCTATCCTAGCTTGTAGGAATAGAAATTCAGTTATGAATAAATTGTTGATTAAGAGTTATTGGTGTTATACCGGTAATGAAGATAAATTGTTGAAATTATTATCAATTATTGGTTTAAAATCGGTAATTATAAATATTGTTGATATAGAGATTATTGGCTAAATGCCGGTAATATATATATTTATGAATTGGGATCGTGTGGCGCGCCGACCACATATATATATATATATTCATGAATTGGGATCGTGTGGCGCGCCGACCACTTGTATAATAAGAAATGGGATCGTGTGGCACGCCGACCACAAAATGATTTAAATCTTGGCATTGGCCATAGTTGTCGGTAGCCTATTGACATAGTTGGGAGCGGGTGGTACGCCTACCACAAGATATAATTATTGAGATATTTGGGAGCGGGTGGTACGCCTACCACAAGATATAATTATTGAGATATTTGGGAGCGGGTGGTACGCCTACCACAAGATATAATTATTGAGATATTTGGGAGCGGGTGGTACGCCTACCACAAGATATAATTACTGTGATAGTTGGGAGCGGGTGGTACGCCTACCATGAGATATGAAATGAGAGAGGAATTGAGACATGAAAGTAAGATTTATTCGGTTGATTAGATTATTCTGGATATCGTGAGTTATTGACTGTTAATTCAGAGCAGAGTATTTCCTTATAAATGTATTGTATATATATGTATATATTTTAACTGTATAGGTTTATGTGGGTGTCTGGTCCTAGCCTTGTAACTACTTCGTCGGGATAGGCCAGGCACTTACCAGCACATGGGGTCGGTTGTGCTGATACTACACTCTGCGCTCTTTTTGCGCAGATACAGGTTACGGACAGCAGCAGCGGCAGTAGCGACTTGTGGATTTTTCGACTACTTAGACTACGAGGTAGCCTTGCAGGCGTCCGCAGGACCCGTTGTCTCTTCTATCTATGCTTTTCATTCTGTCATCTCATGTAATCGAGATAAACAGCTTGTATTTTCTTTCAGACAATTATGTGTATTATTCTTAGAAGTTCGTGAGTATTGTGACACCAGTCTTGGGTAGTGTATCATGTTTGGATTTTCTTTATCATATTTGACTAAGTCTTCCGCTAATTTTGATTATTCCGCTGTAATTTATATGTTTTAATAATAAGAACTTGGTAATTAATGGAGGTGTAATTAATATTTGGCTTGCCTAGTTTTCATTTAGTAGGCGCCGTCATGACCCCCGATGGTGGGAAATCCGGGTCGTGACAGAAGGCTTAAAGTTCCTGCACAGAATCTGCAATTTTTCTGCAGATTTTCTAAGTTCCAAATGCCCGGATGATGGTCCGAATTTACCACGAGGCCCCCGGGACCCCAACGAAAACCACCAACATACTCTAAAACACGATACAAACTTGTTCCAATCATAAAAACACGTCATTAAACACAGAAATCATCGAATCAAAGCGGATTCAAGCCTAAGTTTCATCCAAAACTTCCGAAACCTGCATGCTATCGAAAAACCCAACCAAACGATGTCAGAATGACCTAAAAATTTGCAGACATATCCAAAATCACCTAACGAAGCTACTGCAACTATCGGAATTCCATTCCGATGTTCGGATCAAAATCTCACCTATCGATCGGATTTCCAAAAATTTCGGCATTTCGGCATTTCAAGCCTAATTGAGCTACAGACCTCCAAAATACATTCCGAACGCGCTCCCAACCCCGAAATCACCTAACGAAGCTAGTGGAACCATCGGATTTCCGTTCCGAGGTCGTCTTAACACTGTTCTAAATACGGGCCATTTTTCAACTATAAAGCTCTCATTTAAGGAATAAGTGTCCCAAAACGCTCCAAATTCTAGAACCGAACCTCCCGCCAAACTATAATAGCAGAAATGAACTTTGGGGAACAGTTAAATTGAGGATCAGAGCCGAAATTTCAAGAACGACCGGCCGGGTCGTTACAACTGCATTTTATTTTTGAAATTCAGATGTTGTTGATGGCTCAAGCCAGAGTGTATTCAAGAATAGTGAATCAGATAGCGAAGGGAGTATTGTTTTACCCTAGTAAATAATGCCTACCCAATGATAAAGAAATGACTCTGTTTGATCATTTGGAGGATTTGCGTCACAGACTCTTTGACTTTATTTTCGTCGTTGGTGCTGCTATACTGGGATGTTTTGCCTTCTCAAAATAAATTATCTTGATTCTTGAAGCCCATATTCTACCACAAGTTATTCGATTTTTGCAACTACGTCCAGGAGAGTTCTTTTTCACTACTTTAAAGGTTAGGAGAAAATGTTTCATTTAATCTTCTTCATCACTCATTCCGGTCACTAATTATTTTCACAAAGGTTTGTATCTTATATATGCAGGATTCTACTAAAGAGAACGAGTTAATCGATATTGCAAATACACTTGTCAAGATAAGTTTAACTAACGCCGCAAGAATGGTTGAAGAAGACCCAAATACACAGTTATCAGGAAATAAAATGAAGAGAGTATTTAAGAAGAAGAAAATAACATAAGGTGTTTGTAAATGTAACACTTGAAGAAACCAAGAACTGCCTGTCTGATCGAGTCACTTATGTTCCTTTCGGTGAGTAACAAGTGTTCATAGATATTTATATTGTTCAGTCAAGCCAATGGTTGGGGAAGTAACATAGAAAAATAATATGGCAGCAACTATCTTATGCTTGAAATATTGACATAAAAGTTAGTCACTCTGTTAAAGTCCCATAATTACTTTAACGCAAATTTTGTCGTTAAAATTTATATTATAATATTAAGAACAACAGAATAATATTTAAAATAAAAAAATATTTCAACAAATCTTCTCATATATGACAAAAAAAGCGAATATTAAATATTGGTTAATACAATAAATAATATATAGAACAAAAAAGTTATTCACTAACTATATAAGTACCTTTGATTTAATAGAGATTTCATTAGTGGGTATAGCGTAATGACAAGTAACATGACAATTGTCCCTTATTAGAGCAATACAATCTACTAGAATCAAACAAGCCTGATCATAATTAATTTAATTAATACTTTTTAATACTTACCGCGCATCGCGCAGGTACGACTACTAGTTAGATTAGTAATAGAAATTTTTAAGAGGTATATCTTAAAATTAATAGGATTATTTGACTAAAAATGTCTCTACGTTGAAAGTTTATAAAAAAGAAACATAATAACATGCTATTAGGTAACAAAAGGAATGCTAATAGGAAGGATACATGCTAAAATTATTAGTTAACAAAAGGAACGCCAATAGGATACATACTATTAGTATAGTTATACTAATAGTATTCTTAAAGATAGTACCTAAAACTAATAGGATTATAAGGCTAATATCTAGAATTCCAGTTATGTCCTTTTATTATGCTTAATATTATAAGGTTATTTTCGTAAACCGACACTATATTCATGTTTTTATAATAACTATTTTTTTATGAACGTGCGTTGCACGATAACAATTTCACGTTGATTTTTGATCGCTAAAATGTTGGCATACATATTTTTCAAGTAAAATATCAATTAATTATTTATAGATATTATGGAACCAAAAATTAAATTTACCTAAAATATTATCTATATGAACGTAATAGTTGATATGGAAGAAAACGTAACAATCTTCAAAAGTTACAACACTTACATTATATTTGAATTTAAAATAATTCGACATATCATCAACCTGCAGATGATATAAGTATTCATAATAGAGAAATAAAAAAATATAATCATATCTTACCATATACTTCTTTATATACAATTATTTTTGTGTTTGTTCCTTTGTGATTGTGACGACCCAAAGGGTCATCACTTGTTTTATTAATCATTCCGAGCTTTTGAGGTCATGAAAACCTCATTTATAGTTGTCTCGATTTGCGTGCACAGTCCGGGGACAAAGCTGGAAAATTTTTATGTTGAAATATGTGAAATATGTGAAAAAGTTGAAGAATTTTGATATTAATATTGATATGGTTGACTTTGGTCAACAATTTTGGTAAACGGACCCGGATCCGTGATTTGACGGTCTCAGAAAATCCGTAGAAAAATATGAAACTTGGGCGTATGCCCGGAATTGAAATCCGAGGTCTAGAACCCCGGTAAAAGAATTTTTCTGTTAAATTGTTTTCTGAAAATGTTTAAGAAAAATAAAACTGAATTTTTATTAAAAAGTACTGGTATCGGGCTCGTATTTTGGTTCCGACGCCCGGTACAGGTCATATATATTGGTTAAGCGCTTCCTGAAAAGTTTGGTTGAAAACGGACGTCGTTTGACGTGTTTCGGCCTTAAATTGGAAATTTTGAAAGTTATGAAAATTTGAAAGAATTCTTGAGTTTTAAGGCTCAATTCATGGATTTTGATGTTATTTTAATGATTTGATCGCGCGAGCAAGTTCGTATGATGTTATTGAGTTAGTGTACATATTTGGTTTGGAGCCTCGAGGGCTCGGGTGAGTTTCGGATAGGCATCGGGGTGGTTTTAGACTTGGAAAAACTGCAGAAAATCTGCAGCAGACATTCCTTCTTCGCGTTCGCGTCCACCTGGTCGCGTTCGCGAAGGCTTCTCTTTCCTCTTCTACGCGTTCGCGTCCTTAGGATCGCGTTCGCGTACAACAACATGGACCCCAGCCGTTTTCCTCTACGCGTTTGCGTGAAAGCTCCCGCGTTCGCGGAGCCTGGCCTGCCTCTTCTACGCGTTCGCGTACGGCACGCGTTCGCGTAGGCCAAATTGAAATCCCCAGAATTTTCTTCTTCGCGTTCGCGTCAAGCCCCACGCGAACGCGATGTGTAAAACTTCTTCTTCATCGCGAACACGACCGGGGTGTCGCGAACGCGATGAACAAATTCACGCCCAGTGAATTTAAGACAGAAAACAGAACAGAAACGGGATAAAAATTCTATTTCTGTTCAACTCTCTTCTCCACAGCTCCTTGGACGATTTTTGAGCGATTCTTCATCAAACTTCTTGGGTAAATGATTCTTAACTCGTTTTCTTCATTTTCCATCAATATTATTTGAATTCCTAAGCCTAATTAGGTGTAAATGGGTAGAAAAATTGAGAATTTAGTATAGTAAGGGTTTTCAAAGAATTTGCGATCTAGAACTCGTTTTGGAGTCGAACTTAAGAGCAAATTTTATATTTGAACTCATGGAAGATTGGGTGAACTTATTTTGGTTCGAAACTTGAGTTTCGATTATGTGGGCTCGGGGTCGATTTTTACTATTCCGGGCAGGAATGTTGTAAAAACCATATTTAGCAATATGAACTAGTTTGTTAAGTAGAATTGATGATATTAAATCAATTGTGTATAGATACGATTGGATTGGAGTCAAATTCAAAAGGAAAAAGCATTGCTACGGATTGAATCGTTCGTAAACTTTCGAGGTAAGTGTTTGTTCTATCCTAGTTTGTAGGAATAGGAATTCAGTTATGAATAAATTGTTGATTAAGAGTTATTGGTGTTATGCTGGTAATGAAGATAAATTGTTGAAATTATTATCAATTATTGGTTTAAAACCGGTAATTATAAATATTGTTGATATAGAGATTATTGGCTAAATGCCGGTAATATATATATTTATGAATAGGGATCGTGTGGCGCGCCGACCACTTATATATCTATGAATTGGGATCGTGTGGTACGCCGATCACAAAGTGACTTAAATCTTGGCATTGGCCATTGTTGCCGGTAGCCTATTGATATAATTGGGAGCGGGTGGTACGCCTACCACAAGATATAATTATTGATATAATTGGGAGCGGGTGGTACGCCTACCACAAGATATAATTACTGTGATAGTTGGGAACGGGTGGTACGCCTACCACGAGATATGAAATGAGAAAGGAATTGGGACATGAAAGTAAGAATTATTCTGTTGATTATATTAGTCTGGATATTACGAGTTATTGACTATTATTTCTGAGCAGAGTCTTTCCTTATAATTTATTGTATATATATATATATATATATATATATATATATATATATATATATATATATATATATATATATATATATGTATTGTAACAGGTTTATGCGAGTGACTGGCCTTAGCTTTGTCACTAGTTCGCTAGGATAGGCCGGGCACTTACCAGCTCATGGGGTCGGTTGTGCTGATACTACACTCTGCGCTCTTTTTGCGCAGATACAGGTTACGGACAGCAGCAGCGGCAGTAACAACTTGTGGATTTTTCAACTACTGAGACTACGAGGTAGCTTTGCAGGCGTCCGCAGGACCCGTTGTCTCTTCTATCTATGCTTTTCATTCTGTTATCTCATGTAATCGAGATAAACAGCTTGTATTTTCTTTCGGACAATTATGTGTATTATTCTTAGAAGTTCGTGAGTATTGTGACACCAGTCTTGGGTAGTGTATCATGTTTGGGTTTTCTTTAACATATTTGACTAAGTCTTCCGCTAATTTTGATTATTCCGCTGTAATTCAGATGTAATTAATATTTGGCTTGCCTAGCTTCCATTTAGTAGGCGCCATCATGACCCCGATGGTGGGAAATCCGGGTCGTGACAAGTTGGTATCAGAGCACTAGGTTGCACCGGTCTCACAACTCACGAACAACCTTAGTAGAGTCTGAAGGATCGGTACGGAGACGTCTGTATTTATCCTCCAGAGGCTACAGAGTTAGGAAAATATTCTCTTTATTCTTTCCAGTCGTGCGACTTGATCTTTTGAATGTTAATTGAACTTCTACTCTGTTCTTCCGCAGATGGTAAGGACACGTGCATCCTCATCTACCGACCAGCAGCCCGAGGTCCCAGCAGCGGCAGCTCCTGCTAGGGGTAGAGGCCGAGGTCGAGGTCGTCCTTGAGGACAAGGTAGGGGCAGAGCTCAGCCCCGAGCAGCAGCACGAGTGGCAGAACCTCGGGTTCATATCGAGGAGGAAGTTCCAGCCCCAGCAGCTCCAGTAGGCCCAGCTCAGGTCCCAGGAGGAGCTTTATTTTCACCGGATCTTCAGGATGCTTTGGTCCGTATAGCAGGTTTTATGGATCATATCACCAGAGCAGGTTTATTACCGGTAGCACCAGCTACTTCTCAGGCTGGAGGAGGTAATCAGACTCCTGCTACGCGCACTCCGGAACCAGTAATTCCCCACGCGCAAGATCCTGTGATTCAGCCAGTTGAGGCAGCTCGACCTATTATTGCGACTCCGTCTAATGATGGTGCAGCCATGTCTGCTGACGCGTTGTGGAGAATGGACAGGTTTACCAAGCTGTTCACTACCACATTCAGTGGCACTCCTTCAGAGGATCCACAGGATTTCCTATATAGCTGCCACGAAGTTCTCCGTACTATGGGTATTGTGGAGACTAATGGTGTGGATTTTTCTACTTTTCGGTTATCTGGTTCCGCCAAGACTTGGTGGAGAGATTATTGTCTATCCAGGCCAGCGGGATCGTCATCTTTGACTTGGGAGCAGTTTGCAGAATTATTCTTGGAGAAGTTCCTTCCAGCAACTCAGCGGGAGGTTATGCGCGGACAATTTGAGCGTCTTCATCAGGGTTCTATGTCTGTCACACAATACGAGACTAGGTTCGTGGACCTGGCTGGTCATGCTATTATCATACTTCCCACAGATCGGGAGAGGGTGAGGAGGTTTATTGATAGATTGAATCAGCCAATTCGGCTACGGATGGCTATGGGGGCAGGAACTGAAATCACTTTTCAGGAGGCGGCTAATGCAGCCCGCCGGATCGAGATGGCTCTGTCACAGGGAGCGAGACATGGATCAGATAAGAGATCTCGTAATTCGGGTAGATTCAGTGGTACCTCGTCTGGAGATAGAGATTTTTATGATAGAGGCCATCCTCCTAGGCCTTATCGGTCAGCTCTTCAGGTTTCTCATGATGCTTCAGGTGATCGTAATTCTCAGCCACGCTACTCTGATCAGCAGCCTATCAAGTGCACCACCACTTCGCCATTTTCAGTAGCCGAGGGCTTGTTTTACGTGCGGTGATCTTAGGCACATTGCAAGGTATTGCCCTCGAGCTTCGGACAGATCTCACCAGCAGGGTTCTCGTGCCATGATTCAGGCCCCAGTTCCCTCATAGCCTGCCCAGCCGGCTAGAGGCGGAGGTAGAGGACATAGAGGTGGAGGTAGAGGTCATAGAGGTGGAGCTCGGACCGATAGAGGTAGAGACCAGCCAGCAGCTGATCGTCCTAGAGATACTGCTCAGGGTGGTGGGGCACAGCCCCGATGTTATGCACTTCCCGCCGGACCAGAGGCTGAGTCTTCTGATGCCGTCATTACAGGTATTATTTTGGTTTGTGATAGAAAGGCATCAGCATTATTTGACCCTGGGTCTACATATTTGTATGTGTCTTCCTATTTTGCACGATACTTGATTCAGCCCAGTGATCCACTGAGTGTTCCTGTTCATGTGTCTACACCAGTAGGCGACTCTATTGTGGTTGATCAAGTTCATCGGTCATGTATTATAGTAATTGAGGGTCTCGAGACCCGTGCTGATTTATTACTCCTAAATATGGTGGACTTCGATATTATACTAGGCATGGATTGGCTATCTCCGTATCATGCTATTTTAGATTGCCATGCCAAGACTGTGACTTTAGCTCTGCCGAATTCGCCTCGTATAGAGTGGAAAGGAATTTCAGGTCATACTAGCCGTAATGTTATTTCTTATGTTAAAGCTCAGCGTATGGTTGGAAAGGGATGCTTGGCTTATTTGGCCTATGTCCGTGATTCTAGTGCTGAGGTTGCTTCTATTGACTCTGTGCCTGTGGTTCGCGAATTTCCTGAAGTATTTCCTTTAGACTTGCCAGGTATGCCGCCCGATAGGGACATTGATTTTTGCATTGACTTGGCTCCAGACACTCGGCCCATTTCCATTCCCCCATACCGTATGGCTCCGCTAGAGTTAAAAGAATTGAAGGAACAGTTGTAGGATTTACTTGAAAAGGGTTTCATTAGGCCCAGTGTTTTGCCATGGGGTGCACCTGTATTATTTGTAAAGAAGAAAGATGGTTCGATGAGAATGTGCATTGACTATCGACAGTTAAACAAGGTGACTATCAAAAATAAATATCCACTTCCGCGAATTGATAATTTATTTGACCAGCTTCAGGGTGCCAAGGTATTTTCAAAGATAGATTTGAGATCTGGCTATCATCAGCTGAAGATTAGGGCATCTGATGTCCCTAAGACAGCGTTCCGCACTCGATATGGACATTATGAATTTTTGGTCATGTCTTTTGGGTTGACAAATGCTCCAGCAGCTTTTATGGAATTAATGAATCGGGTGTTCCGGCCTTATTTAGACTTGTTTTTAATAGTCTTCATTGATGACATATTAATATATTCCCGTAGTCAGGAGGAGCATGCGCAACATCTCAGAGTGGCCTTACAGACTCTGAAAGATAGCCAGCTATATGCAAAATTTTCAAAGTGTGAATTTTGGCTAAGTTCGGTTGCATTCCTGGGTCATATTGTGACGGCAGCAGGTATTCAGGTTGATCCGAAGAAAATTGAGGCAGTCAAGAGCTGGCCTAGACCGACATCAGCCACGGATATTCGGAGTTTCTTGGGGTTAGCGGGCTATTATCGCCGATTCGTAGAAGGATTTTCGTCTATTGCAACCCCACTGACCAGATTAACCTAGAAGGGTGTTCAATTTGAATGGTCCGATGAATGTGAGGCGAGCTTTCAAAAGCTCAAGACAACCTTGACCACAGCACCGGTATTGGTTTTACCCACGGGTACGGGACCTTATACTGTTTATTGTGATGCTTCCCGTATTGGGCTTGGTGCAGTGTTAATGCAGGATGGCAAGGTTATTGCCTATGCTTCGAGGTAGTTGAAGATTCATGAGAAGAACTATCCAGTGCATGATCTAGAATTGGCGGCGATTATTCACGCATTGAAGATCCGGAGGCATTATTTGTATGGTGTAGCATGTGAAGTATACACCGATCATAAGAGTCTTCAGTATTTGTTTAAGCAGAAAGAGTTGAATATGAGAGCAGAGAAGGTGGCTAGAGTTGCTAAAAGACTATGATGTTACTATTTTATATCACCCAGGTAAGGCCAATGTGGTGGCCGATGCATTGAGTAGAAAGTCTGCCAGCATGGGTAGTCTTGCATATATTCCGGTCAGTCAGAGACCATTAGCTATAGATGTCCGGGCCTTAGCTAACCGGTTCGTGAGATTAGACATTTCTGAGCCTAGCAGGGTGTTAGCCTGCACGGTCGCTCGTTCTTCCTTATTTGAGCGTATCCGTGAGAGGCAATTTGATGATCCTCATTTGCATGAGTTGAGAGATACAGTACAGCGGGGAGGTGCCACACAGGTAAATCTAGATGATGATGGGGTATTGAAATTGCAGGGTCGAGTTTGTGTGCCCAATGTCGAAGGGATTCGAGAGTTAATCTTAGCGGAGGCCCACAGTTCGCGGTATTCTATTCACCCGGGCGCCGCGAAGATGTACCAGGACTTACGGCAGCACTATTGGTGGCGCAGGATGAAGAAAGATATCATTGCGTATGTCGCTCGGTGTCTAAATTGTCAGCAGGTGAAATATGAGCACCAGAGACCCGGTGGTGTATTCTAGAGGATTGAAATTCCCGAGTGGAAATGGGAGCGGATCACTATGGATTTCGTTACTGGACTTCCTTTGACTCGGAGGAAATTTGATGCTATTTGGGTCATTGTTGATAGGTTGACCAAGTCAGGCACACTTTATTCCAGTATCTGTCTCCTACTCGTCGGAGAGGCTAGCGGAGGTTTACATTAGGGAGATTGTTCGTCTCCATGGAGTGCCAGTATCTATTATCTCTGATCGAGGTACGCAGTTTACCTCGCGGTTCTGGAGAGCGGTCCAGCAGGAGTTAGGCACCCAGGTTCAGTTGAGTACAGCATTTCATCCTCAGACGGATGGCCAGTCCGAAAGGACTATTCAGATTCTAGAAGACATGCTTCGAGCCCGTGTTATTGATTTCGGAGGCTCGTGGGACCAGTTTCTGCCATTAGCAGAGTTCGCCTACATTAACAGTTACCAGTCTAGCATCCAGATGGCTCCGTGTGAGACGTTGTATGGTAGGCGATGTCGATCACCAGTGGGATGGTTTGAACCGGGAGAGGCTCGGTTGTTGGGTACAGACTTAGTTCAGGAGGCCTTGGATAAGGTCAAGACTATTCAGGAGAGATTGCGTTCAGCTCAGTCCAGGCAGAAGACTTATGCGGATCGTAAAGTTTGAGATGTGCATTTCATGATTGGTGAACGAGTATTGCTCCGAGTGTCGCCTATGAAGGGCGTGATGAGGTTCGGGAAGAAGGGCAAGCTCGGCCCTAGGTATATTGGTCCATTTGAGATTCTAGACAGAGTGGGAGGGGTGGCTTACAGATTAGCTTTGCCGCCTAGCTTATCAGCCGTGCATCCAGTTTTTCACGTATCTATGCTTCAGAGGTACCACAGAGATCCCACACATGTATTAGACTTCAGCACTGTCCAATTGGACAATGAACTATCTTACGAGGAGGAGCCGGTGGCCATTCTAGACCGGCGATCCCACACATGTGTTTTCCTTCTGTGCGTGTTCAGTGGAAAGGTCAGCCTCCTGAGGCATCGACCTGGGAGTCCGAGTCTGATATGCGGAGCCGTTACCCACACTTGTTTCCTGACTCGGTACTTCTTTCTTTTGTCCGTTCGAGGACGAACGGTTGTTTTAGAGGTGGAGATTGTGACGACCCAAAGGGTCATCACTTGTTTTATTAATCATTCCGAGCTTTTGAGGTCATGAAAACCTCATTTATAGTTGCCTCGATTTGCGTGCACAGTCCGGGCATAAAGCTAGAAAATTTTTATGTTGAAATATGTGAAATATGTGAAAAAGTTGAAGAATTTTGATATTAATATTGATATGGTTGACTTTGGTCAACAATTATGGTAAACGGACCCGGATCCGTGATTTGACGGTCTCAGAAAATCCGTAGAAAAATATGGAACTTGGGCATATGTCCGGAATTGAAATCCGAGGTCTAGAACCCCGGTAAAAGAATTTTTCTCTTAAATTGTTTTCTGAAAATGTTTAAGGAAAATGAAACTGAATTTTTATTAAAAAGTACTGGTATCGGGCTCGTATTTTGGTTCCGACGCCCGGTACAGGTCATATATATTTGTTAAGCGCTTCTTGGAAAGTTTGGTTGAAAACGGACGTCGTTTGACGTGTTTCGGCCTTAAATTGGAAATTTTGAAAGTTATGAAAATTTGAAAGAATTCTTGAGTTTTAAGGCTCAATTCATGGATTTTGATGTTATTTTAGCGATTTTATCGCGCGAGCAAGTTCGTATGATGTTATTGAGTTAGTGTACATATTTGGTTTGGAGCCTCGAGGGCTCGGGTGAGTTTCGGATAGGCATCCGGGTGGTTTTAGACTTGGAAAAACTGCAGAAAATCTACAGCAGACATTTCTTCTTCGCGTTCGCGTCCACCTGGTCGCGTTCGCGAAGGCTTCTCTTTCCTCTTCTACGTGTTCGCGTCCTTAGGATCGCGTTCGCGTACAACAACATGGACCCCAGCCTTTTTCCTCTACGCGTTCGCGTGAAGGCTCCCGCGTTCGCGGAGCCTAGCCTGCCTCTTCTACGCGTTCGCGTACGGCACCACGCGTTCGCGTAGGCCAAATTGAAATCCCCAAAATTTTCTTCTTCGCGTTCGCGTCAAGCCCCACGCGAACGCAATGTGTAAAACTTCTTCTTCATCGCGAACGCAACCGGGGTGTCGCGAACGCGATGAACAAATTCATGCCCAGTGAATTTAAGACAGAAAACAGAACAGAAACGGGATAAAAATCCCATTTCTGTTCAACTCTCTTCTCCACAGCTCCTTGGACGATTTTTGAGCGATTCTTCATCAAACTTCTTGGGTAAGTGATTCTTAACTCGTTTTATTCATTTTCCATCAATATTATTTGAATTCCTAAGCCTAATTAGGTGTAAATGGGTAGAAAAATTGAGAATTTAGTATAGTAAGGGTTTTCAAAGAATTTGCGATCTAGAACTCGTTTTGGAGTCGAACTTAAGAACAAATTGTATATTTGAACTCATGGAAGATTGGGTGAACTTATTTTGGTTCGAAACTTGAGTTTCGATTATGTGGGCCCGGGATCGATTTTTACTATTCCGGGCAGAATGTTGTAAAAACCATATTTAGCAATATGAACTAGTTTGTTAAGTAGAATTGATGATATTAAATCAATTGTGTATAGATACGATTGGATTGGAGTCAAATTCAAAAGGAAAAGGCATTGCTACGGATTGAATCATTCGTAAACTTTCGAGGTAAGTGTTTGTTCTATCCTAGTTTGTAGGAATAGGAATTCAGTTATGAATAAATTGTTGATTAAGAGTTATTGGTGTTATGCCGGTAATGAAGATAAATTGTTGAAATTATTATCAATTATTGGTTTAAAACCGGTAATTATAAATATTGTTGATATAGAGATTATTGGCTAAATGCCGGTAATATATATATTTATGAATAGGGATCGTGTGGCGCGCCGACCACTTATATATCTATGAATTGGGATCGTGTGGTACGCCGATCACAAAGTGACTTAAATCTTGGCATTGGCCATAGTTGCCGGTAGCCTATTGATATAATTGGGAGCGGGTGGTACGCCTACCACAAGATATAATTATTGATATAATTGGGAGCGGGTGGTACGCCTACCACAAGATATAATTATTGATATAATTGGGAGCGGGTGGTACGCCTACCACAAGATATAATTACTGTGATAGTTGGGAACGGGTGGTACGCCTACCACGAGATATGAAATGAGAAAGAAATTGGGACATGAAAGTAAGAATTATTCTGTTGATTGTATTAGTCTGGATATTACGAGTTATTGACTATTATTTCTGAGCAGAGTCTTTCCTTATAATTATTGTATATATATATTGTAACTGTACAGGTTTATGCGAGTGACTGGCCTTAGCTTTGTCACTAGTTCGCTGGGATAGGCCGGGCACTTACCAGCTCATGGGGTCGGTTGTGCTGATACTACACTCTGCGCTCTTTTTGCGCAGATACAGGTTACGGACAGCAGCAGCGACAGTAGAGACTTGTGGATTTTTCGACTACTGAGACTACGAGGTAGCCTTGCAGGCGTCCGCAGGACCCATTGTCTCTTCTATCTATGCTTTTCATTCCGTTATCTCATGTAATCGAGATAAACAGCTTGTATTTTCTTTCAGACAATTATGTGTATTATTCTTAGAAGTTCGTGAGTATTGTGACACCGGTCTTGGGTAGTGTATCATGTTTGGGTTTTCTTTATCATATTTGACTAAGTCTTCCGCTAATTTTGATTATTCCGCTGTAATTTATATGTTTTTAATATTTGGCTTGCCTAGCTTCCATTTAGTAGGCGCCATCATGACCCCGATGGTGGGAAATCCGAATCGTGACAGTGATACTTTGGCTCCTTGTTATGATTAGAACTCTTATTGTCGTTATTGATATCCTTTGAAAATGTGACATATAATCAACGTAAAAAAATATGTTAGCATCAAATATAGTCCAACACTTGAAATTATTTGACTATAAAATTTATTTATTGTTATTGCAGTACACAAGCAAACATGCAATTATTGTTGGACCAATTTAAGAGGATTTATCATTCATTTTCTATAGTAAAAGGTGAATTTTATGTAAGGTTCCCGTAAGTGTTTCATCCCAAATAACTAATTTTGCTTCCTAATATTTAGCACCACCACTGAATAATATTGCTAGAGAAATTGCATATATTTATAATCTTAGAGCTCCACGTGGAGTTAGGAACATAGTACAACTTATGTTTGAGCAATAGCTTTCTGCTAGGGATGCTATTTGAATAGCCGAGATGTATCTAGATAAAAGTTGTGATCACTTAGTTATGATTACGTGTTTCTTCATGATGATTGATAAAATAAATTTAGTTACCAAAAAAAATATTCTTTTTTAATTCAAAAAAGACTATTTTAAGACAAAATTAGAGCAATATGAAAATGGAAGCAATTGATTTTTTTCTAAAATATCTATTTAATATTTTCGCTAAAATAGTTCACAAAGTTTAAGTGACGTCCTAAAGCTGCACAATCAAAATTTGATTTGTAAAATATATTTCTTACATCAAATTTTAGTTTTGAATCATTTGCGCGCAATGTATTCTAACTATATGATTCTTTTAACTTTCTTTCACTCCAATATTAATTTTCTATATAATCATTCATTTATTCAGTTATATTAGGTAAGAAGATCGAAAGAAACACTAATCTTAATAAATGAATAATAATGCCAAAAAATCTATATCTATATTCTATCTATATTATATATTATATCTTCTATATTATATTAAAAGGAGAGTAGTATGCATTGTGGTTAAGCCAAGTGGCATATTAAAAAAATGACACTTGGCACTTCTAACAAAATCAAAATAGATTTTAGACAAATTTAACAAGGATTAAGACAAACTAAATTTAATCAGATTTTACATGGTTACTGGATTTGTCTTTGACTAGATATCATTTTTCTAAGATTATGCACGTTTGAGTTATTATGTAAGGAAATAATAATTTATTTTTGGTTTACTAAAAGAAAATTACCGACCCATATATCCTCATTACTGCTACATTAAAAATAATTGGATTATATGTAAGGAGAAAAAGAGTCAGGTTTGGTTTAGAATGGGAGAACTTAAATTTAGTATTAGAATAATCATGAGTTTTGGATTTTTGTGAATATAACCAATATCTTGGTTTTAATCTTAGTTTTGTTGACACAATCGCATTTTTTAACTTTTTAAATTAAATATTGAGATTAGAATTGTACATTACAACGTGTTAATTACTGAAATATTTGCAGTTCAAATATTACCATATAAGGAATAAATTATATGACAAAGAATATGTATAATTTCCTTCAAAGTGAGGAACTCAAGGATGCATGGCAAGGGTGATTAAGAAATATTGTTGGAAAGTGAATAATCATGCAATAATCACGAGTCATATTTGGAAAAGAATATTGTGACCAAGAGTCATTCCAAAATAAAAAACAATCAAGCTTTGAATTTATTCAAAAGTTGTTCTCTGCCAAAGGAAAGGTCATTGATGATTGCAGACACCCTTAACGATAGACTCTAAACCCTAATAAAACGTCCGCTACTTTATAAATATTACCTAGAATACTATATTATTTTTCGAATGTAATCCTATAATACATTACAACTTCAACCTTTAAAGTATACATCATATGAAAAAAACTAGGTTGAACCCATTACTTCCTTCAAAAAAAGTTATACGAAAACTAACCTCCTCAATTATATATCCGATACAAAGATGCTATGGATTTTAAACGTTTTTGCGTGTGATTATGGATTGTTCCAGATCGCAAAGGACATAATCCATTTTAATTGGAGTTTATACTGCAGGATGAGAAGGTATTTATATCACAATACTCGATTCATTTTCTGGAGTTTATGCGATGAGAAGCATGTTATGGACTTACAACATAAATGCGTATTCAATAATTACTGTACAAGAATGCTCGGGGCTTTTTAAAATATGTCTACGCTATAGGTATTTTTTGGTTTGTACAAATATACAAGTTCAATGCTTGCACTATGCAACGTTTTCATAATTTATTCAGATGCTTTACTTGATAAAATTAGCATTTAAGTTTTTCTTCTAAATCTTTTTTGCTTTATATTGCCAGAGTCAATGACAGCATCATACAATTAAAATTAAATTACAATAAGATCAATACTATGATACTATCAAAGAGAATGATATGATCTCTACTTATTTCTTTGATTCTGCAATTATATGCTCACGGCCCGTGACTCACGGATAATACATTATTTTTTCTGGAGCCAGAAATAAAATGATGAAAGTATCACTTAATTTTGTTGCTTTTTGCATTGTATATGTATTAAGTTCAAGCATGAAGATAGTGGCACAACCAGCTTAAAGAATATGCTTGACATTGTGTCACGACCCGGATTTTCCCCCAACATCGGGATCGTGATGGCGCCTACTCGTGGTAGCTAGGCAAGCCACTGTATTCATACTATCCTGTTTTTAACAAAATTTTTATTAAATAAATGCGGAATAACAAATCACACGGTGAAAATCATACTGAAATCCTCTACCCAAGACGTGGAGTCACCAACTCACAAACTACTTTGGAATACTACACATAAAAGTCTGAAAGAAATATAACATAATTCTGTTTGTCTCGGAACAATGAGACTACAGCTATTAACATAAATAAAGAAAGAGACGTCGGGCCTGCGGACGTCTGCAAGCTACCTCGGTCTCAAATGTGATCAACTCCCACGCAATCTATTTACTGCTGCTGCTGCTCCTGATCGTAACCTGGACCTGTGCAAAAACGCACAGAAGTGTAGCATCAGCACAACCGACCCCATGTGCTTTGGTAAGTGCCTGGCCTATCCCGGCGAAGTAGTGACAAGCCTAGGACCAGACACCCACATAACCTGTGCAATTCAATATATATATATGTGTACCACAAAATAACAAGAAATAATCAAGTATTAACACGATAAGGAATATCTTAAAGAATTCAACAATTAACCACAGTTAATAATTTCACAAGGAAAAACAAAGTGTAATGTAAACACAAGTAATATCAATTGAAGAAATAGCAGACGGTTGCACGGCATCACCCTTCGTGCTTTTACTCTCATCCTCACCAAATAAGCAAATAAAGTACACGGCATCACCCTTCGTGCTTTTACTCTCATCCTCACATCCATGGTACGGCATGATCCTTCGTACATGGTTCAATAAACATGGCACGGCATGATCCTTCGTGCATAAATAAATAAATAAACATGGCACGGCATCACCCTTCGTGCATTATCACTCTTCCTCACCCAAATAACAATCACAGGTTAAGGGCAGAGAAAGAAACAACAATTCATAAATCGTCCCATCAAGGGCAATCAATAATTATCTTCACAACAAATCCCAACAAGGGAGAACAATAACAATTCACCTGTAATATATCTCAAAATATCATTTTCCAACGACTCACGGTCATACTAGACGCCGGTGTATGGATGCTCGTCACCACAGCCCATACACCGCACTCGATCACATAACACATAGCACATAATCCTATTCCCTCAAGCTAGGATAGAACAAACACTTACCTCGAATGCTTATGAACAATCCAATCCGTAGAAATGTCTTTTCTTTCAATTTGGCTCCAATCCAATCGTATCTATACACAATTGATTTAATATCATCAATTCTACCCAACAAACTAATTCTTAATACCAAATAACACTTTTACAACATTCTGCCATGAATAGTAAATTTCAACCCCGGGCCCACATGATCGGAATTCGGGGTTAGGACCAAAATCCGGTTACCCATCCCCCCACGAGTTCACGTACATAATTTGTTTCAAAATCGGACCTCAATTCGAGGTCCAATTCCCCAATTTATGAAAAACCCTATTTTCTAACAAAAACAAGAATTTTACCATGAAAACATTTGATTTCTAATGAAAAACATGTTTAATGATGTTAGGAATTGAAAGAATTAAGTAAAAAGTGACTTACAATCGTTTTGGTGAAGAAGAAATCCTTGAATAGTCGCAATTGGGTGTTTTGGTTTTGTGAAAAATGAAGAAATGACTGAAATTCGTGTTTTTCAGGTCTCTGTGTTCGCATTTGCGAACATGGGTTCGCAATTGCGAACCCCGACCAATTTCTGGAGTTTGAAAAATAAGCTAAGGGTGGGAAGTTCGCATTTGCGACAAAAGGTTCGCATTTGCGAACAAGGCTCTTCGCATTTGCGAAGAAATCTTCGCATTTGCGAAGCATGGCTGGGCAGGCTCCTTCGCATTTGCGATCAGGGGTTCGCATTTGCGAACCCTGCCTTGGTCTGTCACCTTCGCAATTGCGAAGAAATCTTCGCAATTGCGAAGCCAACAGCTGGGTGAAAAAACCAGCAGTTCAAAATTCAGATTTTTATCCAACGGCCTATCAAATCTTTACCCGAGCCAACAGCTGGGTGAAAAAAAACCAGCAGTTCAAAATTCAGATTTTCATCCAACGGCCTATCAAATCTTTACCCGAGCCCCCCGGGCTCCAAACCAAACATGCACACAACCTCAAAAACACATTATGGACTTGTTCGTGCGATCATATCGCCAATAACACTTCGTTTCAATCAAATCAAGCCCCAAACTCATGGTTTTCATAGTTTTGATTTTCAAAACTTCTTAACTTGGAACTCAAGGTCCAAAACATCTCAAACGACATCCAAATGTCACCAAACTTTACAGAAATCACATATATAATATTTAAGACTTGTACCGGGCGTCGGAACCAAAATACGAGCCCGATACCAATGTCTATCAATTTATTTCCTTTAATAATTGTATCAAAAACAATTTCACATAAAAATTCATAACTTGGGCTCTAGGCCTCAGAATTCGACTCCGGACACATGTCCAAGTCCCATATTTTCCTACGGACCTCTCGGGACCATCCAATCTCGGGTCCGGATCCGTTTACCGAAAATGTTGACCGAAGTCAACCATATCAATATTAATATCATTTTTATCCACATTTCTCATAAAATTCATATTTTCTATCACAAAATCTTTCCGGCTACATGCTCGGATCGTGCACGTAAATCGAGGCAACATAGAATGAGGTTTTCAAGGCCTCGGAAGTGCGGAACAAATGAGGAAAGCAGGTGATGACCTTTTGGGTCGTCACATCCTCCACCTCTAGAACAACCATTCGTCCTCGAACGGACGAGAGAAGGAAGTACCTGAGTTGGGGAACAAATGAGGGTAGCGGCTCCGCATATCGGACTCGGACTCCCGGGTCGATGCCTCAGGAGGCTGACCTCTCCACTGAACACGCACAAAAGTATAACTCTTCGACCTTAACTGTCGAACCTGCCGGTTTAGAATGGCCACCGGCTCCTCCTCGTAGGATAGATCATTGTCCAATTGGACAGTACTGAAGTCTAACACATGTGTGGGATCACCGTGGTATCTCCGAAGCATAGATACGTGAAAAACTGGATGCACGGCTGATAAGCTAGGCGGCAAAGCTAATCTGTAAGCCACCCCTCCCACTCTGCCTAGAATCTCAAATGGACCAATATACCCAGGGCTGAGCTTGCCCTTCTTCCCAAACCTCATCACGCCCTTCATAGGCGACACTCGGAGCAATACTCGTTCACCAACCATGAAATCTACATCTCGAACCTTACGATCCGCATAAGTCTTTTGCCTAGGCTGAGCTGAACGCAATCTCTCCTGAATAGTCTTGACCTTATCTAAGGCCTCCTGAACTAAGTCTGTACCCAACAACCGAGCCTCTCCCGGTTCAAACCATCCAACTGGTGATCGACATCGCCTACCAATAGTGTTGCCGTAAGTCCTGGTACATCTTCGCGGCGCCTGGATGAATAGAATACCGCGAACTGTGGGCCCCTGCTAAGATCAACTCTCGAATCCCTTTGACATTGGGCACACAAACTCGACCCTGCAATTTCAATACTCCATCATCATCTAGATTCACCTGTGTGGCACCTCTCCGCTGTACTGTATCTCTCAACTCACGCAAATGAGGATCATCAAATTGCCTCTCACGGATACGCTCTAATAAAGAAGAACGAGCGGCTGTGCAGGCTAACACCCTGCTAGGTTCAGAAATGTCTAATCTCACGAATCGGTTGGCTAAGGCCTGGACATCTAGAGCTAATGGTCTCTGACTGACTGGAATATAAACAAGACTGCCCATACTGGCTGACTTCCTACTCAAAGCGTCAGTCACCACGTTTGCTTTTTCCCCGATGATATAAAAAGGTAACATCATAATCTTTCTGCAATACCAGCCACCTTCTCTGCCTCAAATTCAACTCTTTTGTTTAAACAAATACTGAAGACTCTTATGATCGGTGTATACTTCACATACTACACCATACAAATAATGCCTCCGGATCTTCAATGCGTGAATAATCGCCGCAAATTCTAGATCATGCACTGGGTAATTCTTTTCATGCATCTTCAATTGCCTCGAAGCATAGGCAATAACCTTGCCATCCTGCATTAACACTGCACCAAGCCCAATACGGAAAGCATCACAATAATCAGTATAAGGTCCCGCACTTGTGGGTAAAATCAATACCGGTGTTGTAGTCATGGCTGTCTTGAGCTTTTGAAAGCTCGTCTCACATTCATCTGACTATTCAAATTGAACACCTTTCTGTGTCAATCTGGTCAGTGGGGTTGCAATAGATGAAAACCCCTCGCCGATAATAACCCGCTAATCCCAAGAAACTCCAAATCTCTGTGGCTGATGTTAGTCTAGGTCAGTCCTTGACTGCCTCAATCTTCTTCGGATCAACTTGAATACCTGCTGCCGTCACAATATGACCCAGGAATGCAACTGAACTTAGCCAAAATTCACACTTCAACATTTTTTGCATATAGTTGGCTATCTTTCAGAGTCTGCAAAGTCACTCTGAGATGTTGCGCATGCTCCTCATGACTGCAGGAGTATGTCGATATGGAAACAATGAAGACTACAACGAACAAGTCTAAATAAGGCACGAACACACTCATGTGTATGCACATATCCATGACTCTGAAGTCTGGCCATAAGAGTTATTATTAAATTACAACATTGTCAATTAACCCTGTTATCAAATACCTTATTCTACAAATCCCACTTTACTCAGAATGAGGTATGGTGACCTCGTGATTATTTTCCCGAATTAATGCGTCATATTTATCCTTACCTGGTGCTCGTCTCAAAGGCTAAGCTCAACGGTTTCAAAATAGAAATGGCTAATATGAATAGAAACTATACAAGAATTGTCAAATAGTCCTAACGGGCATGACTCTTATTTACGAATGCAATACGAAAATATTAATTTCATAAAAGAAGAATTTTAAACACATAAACTCTTACTACCAGGACCTAGTCCTCATATGTTATCCACCGCCGCTTGAAGCTCGGCTTAGAAATATTTCACATTATGCCAAAAATTGGAGGATCTCATCCTCAACTCTGAATCACAGTGCTTGCACATCATATAATCTGAAATTTTTCATTTCATTTCTTTCTTCCTTTCAATAATTGTCCGTCAAAGATAATCATGACACAAAATGAACCCCCATACTGATAGGGCACACAATTAACGATTAAAATTAGTTATCCCGAAAATTATATCAAAACCCACTCTGTAATAAGTAATATAAAGTCACTCTTAGCCTCATGGATATTTTAGTGACTAACACCTAATAATAGGGATGTCTATCCTCGTGTAATATCTCAACGTGAGTATTTCCCTAAGTAGGTTTGATGATTACGATGCTCGCTCATGAATGGAGCATGTTAAAAGGACTCGCCTAAATTTTCTTTCAAAAACCAAATTAAATTAAGGGAAAAATTATTATGTCTATAACAATCTGAATTATACGTGTGATGACCACATTTGGTGTAGTGACCTCCCTCGTATCATAAAAATTATATCAATGGCTGGGTCTCCACCTCTAGGATTTTCACCTCCACCTCTAACATCATAACCTCTACATATGGCTGGCCATGTAGGATAATTATTAACTGCAATGGAGCGTGTAGCCTGAGTGCTTTCCTAAAATTGTATTTCTCCAATAATTCCACATTCACAGCAATTCCTTTAAGGCTCAGTTAACTTGTTGTTCATGACAATATATATTCGAACACGGTCATTGTGACTTGGTACAACCGTTCAGATCACACATACTACATATTGCAGAGAATCTCGGGGTGACGTCTTCGGAACATTTTCTTAAAATAGAGTTTAGTAGATAGCGTTGCGTTGGCCGGCTTGCCCTCTTCGTAGGCTTGACACAAACATTGACGGCCAATTCTTAACACTGTTGAGCTACCCCATTTACTCATATACTCTTCGTCATTCTCTGGGGGCGATCCTTACCCCATGAAAAGAACCAACCTTAAATATGTATAAATTATTTGGAGGACATTTCCATACCATATATATATACATTCCAATAACTCATCATATTTGTCCTTCACAACTCCAACACATCGACCGGACGTCAAGGTCCGTTGAAACCCAACACGATTTATTAGGTGATCTCCTGATATAATTGCGTCTTCCGTTGGGACCATAACTTGTGTGGTAAATACATTATCTTCCCACTACTTATGTGTGCCTTCCGTAGCACAGTAAAATGAACTCCTCGCATTCGACTATTCCCACGTTCTGTAATTCCTCATAAGAACTGTCAAGCACAATCTCGTGGGTTCTCAAAAGATGCACCGCTGAAGGTGGCGGCGAAGACTTTGGTGAAACTTGTCCTCTGTAAAACTTTTGAAGGCATAGTTGATCTATCACCAGCCTGTGCCATTGTTCGGCTAGATAAGCGGTACGTGACTACGCCATTCGTGGGAAGACAAGAGTGGAAATTTAACTTAACACTTTGAAGAACAAATTCGCATGATAAGAAAGAACAAATGAGAGACTCTTTCCTAACTCAATAGACTCTGGAGGACAAGTACAGACGTCTCCGTACCTACCTCTCAAACTCTACTAAGCTTGTTCGTGAGTGGTGAGACCTATGTAACCTAGAGCTCTGATACCAACTTGTCACGACCCGGATTTTCCCCCAACATCGGGATCGTGATGGCGCCTACTCGTGGTAGCTAGGCAAGCCATTGTATTCATACTATCCTGTTTTTAACAAAATTTTAATTAAATAAATGCGGAATAACAAATCACACGGTGAAAATCATACTGAAATCCTCTACCCAAGACGTGGAGTCACCAACTCACAAACTACTATGGAATACTACACATAAAAGTCTGAAGGAAATATAACATAATTCTGTTTGTCTCGGAACAATGAGACTACGGCTATTAACATAAATAAAGAAAGAGACGCCGGGCCTGCGGACGTCTGCAAGCTACCTCGGTCTCAAATGTGATCAACTCCCACGCAATCTATTCACTGCTGCTGCTGCTCCTGATCGTAACCTGGACCTGTGCAAAAACGCACAGAAGTGTAGCATCAGCACAACCGACCCCATGTGCTGGTAAGTGCCTGGCCTATCCCGGCGAAGTAGGGACAAGCCTAGGACCAGACACCCACATAACCTGTACAATTCAATATATATATATGTGTACCACAAAATAACAAGAAATAATCAAGTATTAACACAATAAGGAATATCTTAAAGAATTCAACAATTAACCACGGTTAATAATTTCACAAGGAAAAACAAAGTGTAATGTAAACACAAGTAATATCAATTGAAGAAATAGCAGACAGTTGCACGGCATCACCCTTCGTGCTTTTACTCTCATCCTCACCAAATAAGCAAATAAAGTACACGGCATCACCCTTCGTGCTTTTACTCTCATCCTCACATCCATGATACGGCATGATCCTTCGTACATGGTTCAATAATAGGGCACGGCATGATCCTTCGTGCATAAATAAATAAATAAACATGGCACGGCATCACCCTTCGTGCATTATCACTCTTCCTCACCCAAATAACAATCAAATAAGTTCACAAGGAAAACAAGGTATAATGGAAACACAAGTAATATCAAGTCAAGAAATGGCAAACAATTGCACGGCATCACCCAAATAAAATATAATGGAAAAACAAGTAATATCAAGTCAAGGAATAGCAAACAATTGCACGGCATCACCCAAATAAAATATAATGAAAAAAAAAACAAGTAATATCAAGTCAAGGAATAGCAAAGCAATTGCACGGCATCACCATTCGTGCTTTTACTCTCATCCTCACCAAATAAACAAATAAAGTACACGGCATCACCCTTCGTGCTTTTACTCTCATCCTCACATCCATAGTACGGCATGATCCTTCGTACATGGTTCAATAAGAGGGCACGGCATGATCCTTCGTGCATAATCAATAAATAAACATGGCACGGCATTAACCTTCGTGCATAAATAAATAAACATGGCACGGCATCACCGTTCGTGCATTATCACTCTTCCTCACCCAAATAACAATCACAGTTAAGGGCAGAGAAAGAAACAGCAATTCATTAATCGTCCCATCAAGGGCAATCAATAATTATCTTCACAACAAGTCCCAACAAGGGAGAACAATAACAATTCACCTGTAATATATCTCAAAATATCATTTTCCAACGACTCACGGTCATACTAGACGCCGGTGTATGGATGCTCGTCACCACAGCCCATACACCGCACTCGATCACATAACACATAGCACATAATCCTATTCCCTCAAGCTAGGATAGAACAAACACTTACCTCGAATGCTTATGAACAATCCAATCCGTAGAAATGTCTTTTCTTTCAATTTGGCTCCAATCCAATCGTATCTATACACAATTGATTTAATATCATCAATTCTACCCAACAAACTAATTCTTAATACCAAATAACACTTTTACAACATTCTGCCATGAATAGTAAATTTCAACCCCGAGCCCACATGATCGGAATTCGGGGTTAGGACCAAAATCCGGTTACCCATTCCCCCACGAGTTCATGTATATAATTTGTTTCAAAATCGGACCTCAATTCGAGGTCCAATTCCCTAATTTATGAAAAACCCTATTTTCTAACAAAAACAAGAATTTTACCATGAAAACATTTGATTTCTAATGAAAAACATGTTTAATGATGTTAGGAATTGAAAGAATTAAGTAAAAAGTGACTTACAATCGTTTTGGTGAAGAAGAAATCCTTGAAGAGTCGCAATTGGGTGTTTTGGTTTTGTGAAAAATGAAGAAATGACTGAAATTCGTGTTTTTCGGGTCTCTGTGTTCGCATTTGCGAACATGGGTTCGCAATTGCGAACCCCGACCAATTTCTGGAGTTTGAAAAATAAGCTAAGGGTGGGAAGTTCGCATTTGCGACAAAAGGTTCGCATTTGCGAACAAGGCTCTTCGCATTTGCGAAGAAATCTTCGCATTTGCGAAGCCTGGCTGGGCAGGCATCCTTCGCATTTGCGAAGAAAGCTTCGCATTTGCGAAGCCTGGCTGGGCAGGCATCCTTCGCATTTGCGAAGAAAGCTTCGCATTTGCGAAGCATGGCTGGGGCAGGCTCCTTCGCATTTGCGATCAGGGGTTCGCATTTGCGAACCCTGCCTTGGTCTGTCACCTTCGCAATTGCGAGAAATTCTTCGCAATTGCGAAGCCAACAGCTGGGTGAAAAAAAACCAGCAGTTCAAAATTCAGATTTTCATCCAACGGCCTATCAAATCTTTACCCGAGCCCCCCGGGCTCCAAACCAAACATGTACACAACCTCAAAAACACATTATGGACTTGTTCGTGCGATCATATCGCCAATAACACTTCGTTTCAATCAAATCAAGCCCCAAACTCATGGTTTTCATAGTTTTGATTTTCAAAACTTCTTAACTTGGAACTCAAGGTCCAAAACATCTCAAACGACATCCAAATGTCACCAAACTTTACAGAAATCACATATATAATATTTAAGACTTGTACCGGGCGTCGGAACCAAAATACGAGCCCGATACCAATGTCTATCAATTTATTTCCTTTAATAATTGTATCAAAAACAATTTCACATAAAAATTCATAACTTGGGCTCTAGGCCTCAGAATTCGACTCCGGACACATGTCCAAGTCCCATATTTTCCTACGGACCTCTCGGGACCATCCAATCTCGGGTCCGGATCCGTTTACCGAAAATGTTGACCGAAGTCAACCATATCAATATTAATATCATTTTTATCCACATTTCTCATAAAATTCATATTTTCTATCACAAAATCTTTCCGGCTACATGCTCGGATCGTGCACGTAAATCGAGGCAACATAGAATGAGGTTTACAAGGCCTCAGAAGCTCGAAATTATTAATAAAATAAGTGATGACCCTTTGGGTCGTCACACATTGTATATCTTTATATATCTTCTGTATGTTTATTTTGTAAAATCTATTCAACTCCAAACTTACAAACTTTTGAATTTAAAAAAATAAATAGATCAAATCTTATTCAAGTTTTTAAATTTAAAATGAAAACTCCAATTACCCAAAAAAATACCTTGAGATTTTGGTGGATGACGTATGGGCATATGCATATTTTTTGTATACCTATTATTGGATTAAATATTAGATGAAATAATTATATAAGAATTTATAATAGGGGAAAACAATATAGAAAAAGGGGGATCGACATAGTGTGAGAGAATTATATGTTAAATTACTTTAAAAGATAAAATAAATAAATTTAAACAATGGAATAATTTAGCGAAATATTCATACAAGATAAATTTAAGTTAAATTTCAGCATAAATTAATAGAAAATTATATTGATTGTATTATATTAAACTGGTAAGTTACTAAAAATTCATGTGACAATTTAATAATACTAATTAATGACCATATGAATTATGCTTTTTGTATTCTGACCCGATAGCGAAAATCCGAAGTAAAACGGCGCACGTTAATCGTTGCTCTCGGCGCATGATAGCAAGAATTGCAATTGTGATCGGAAACATTGGCTCGTCGCCTGAAGAATACTTTAAAAAAAAATTCAAACAATAGCGTAAAAATATATATACTAATTAAATTTCTCATGTAGGAAATTTTAGTTAATAAATAGAACTCATAATTTCATAATAAAAAATTAAAAATATAAAGAGAAATTATATATATATATATATATATATATATATATATATATATATATATATATATATATATATATATATATATATATAACACTTATCTCTTTATAGTTTTGATAATTAAAAATTACAATTAAAACGACTATTATGTTATAAACATACGAAAAGGAGGGGGATAAAGTAAATGCTAGGATATTTATATTATGAAGTAATTAAAAAAAAGTATAAATAAATAACACTAAAAAAAGAAGATACTTTTGTCAAATTATTCGCGCATCGCGCGGGTTCTCACACTAGTATCTATCTATATTATATTAAAAGGAGAGTAGTATGCATTGTGGTTAAGCCAAGTGGCAAGCTAAAATGAAGCCACTTGGCAATTTTGGGACAATATTCATAATTAAAAATTATATATAGAAATATAATTAATGGAAGTAGTTTAATGAATCTTATACATAATATAAATAGATCTTAGGTAAATTATATATATAAACTTGTACATAATCTAAATAGATCTTAGGCAAATCCAATATTTATATTTATATGTATATATATATTGATCCACCCATAGATTTTCTTCTATATTTATAGAAATATGGAGGTAAAAAATTAATAAAATAGAATAGAAAAAAATAAAAATATAGAAAGACGTAAATTGAGATTTTTCATAACGTATACAAATTATTTATAAGGTAAACAAATTAAATATCAGCAAAATATTTTAATAACAACAATAATAAAGTCATATTAATATTGATAAATCACGCAAACAAATATTTTATACATAATATTACTACGATATTTAGATATAATATGTACAAATAATTAAAAAAATATTTTTCTCTGATTAATATTTGAATTGCGTGCGGTTAATTTAAATTTGAAAGCATAACATATTTTTTTGAAAATGCAGTCCAAATTAGAAAATAGAATGATAAAAGTTATTTGAATTTGAGATGAGAAAGTTTTTAATTTTTATCTATATTATATTAAAATGAGTGTGGTATAAATAGATATTAAATTCAAACAAGCTAATAAAATCCGCATGACAATGTAATAATATTATTTATTGAATAATATAATATTAAAAATAAAGAATAAATAGAGAAAAATAAAAATTCATAATTTTTTATCATAGGGAAGAGGCTAAAACTTATTTAAATTTGAGATGAGAAAGATTTTTATATTATGATAAGAAAAGTCATAATATGGAAAAGTTCATATAACTCAAGTCTAATAGATAAAATCAAAAATTAAAATATCTATATTATTAATAAATTAAAGATAATGTGAGGAAATTTGAAAATCATAAGTTTATAAAATAAAGTAAACATAAATATACAATACCTAAAAATATTATTAAAGTTTAAAATTGTCGAGAAATATTTTTAAAATAAAATAAATATTAACTTTATGATTACAAATTATATATTCATCTAATAAAAAGCCACATATTAGAAACGAAAGGGAAAGTCTATTTGAATTAGAGATTAGAAATATTTTAAAACTAAAATGAGAATGATCAAACTATGGAGAATACAGCAAAACTGAAGTCTTATTTATGAAAATAAATAAATAAAATTTTAAAAATACATAATATAGATGCTAATGAAAATTGAAAATTAAATTTGTATCTTAAAACTATAATAAAAAATATGTAAATAAATAAAGGGACAATGAAAATATTACTATAACATTTAGATATAATGTATTCAAAGAATTAAGAAAATATTTTTCTATGATTAATATCTAAATTGAGTGCAGTTAGTTTAAGTTTGAAAGCATAACATAATATTTTAAAAATGCGGTCCACTTTACAACATAGAATGATAAGAATTATTTGAATTACAAAAAGCCTTTGACTCTGTTGAATGGCCATTTGTGAGACGGATGTTAGTTGAGCTGGGATTTCCTGATCAATTTATATTATGGATAATATAATGTGTGCAAACTGTAAATTACACTGTGGTGGTCAATAGGGAGCAAAGTAAACCTTTTGATGCAGCTAAGGGGTTAAGACATGGAGATCCAATATCTCCATTCTTATTTGCAATAGCCATGGAGTACTTGAGTAGATTGCTCAATGATCTGAAGAATGAAAAGAGTTATCAATTTCATCCTAAATGTGCAAAACTAGGTGTGACACACCTAAGTTTTGCTGATGATTTGGTGTTATTTGCCAAAGGTAACCTGAGCTCTATTTCTGCACTCTATGACTGCTTCAAAACATTCTCTACAGCCTCGGGACTTCAAGAAAACATTGGGAAGAGCAATGTGTATCTTGGAGGTGTCAAGAAGGAAGAACATGAAATTTTTTTGAATCATTTGGGGTTTGTTCATGGCAAATTGCCTTTTAAATACTTGGGAGTTCCTCTATCTACTAAGAAGATTACTTTGATGCAATGGCAACCTCTAATTGAGAAAATAGTAGCTAAAATCACTTCCTGGACAACAAAAAAGTTATCTTATGCAGGGTGAACACAATTAGTGAAATCGGTTCTGTTTAGAATGCAAACATACTGGTCCCAACTATTCCCTATTCCTGCTAAAGTATTAAAGATGATAGACGGCTAATGCAGAAGCTATGTGAGGTCAGGCAGCGACTCAATCACCAAGAAAGCCTTGATAGCTTGGGATAGAGTATGTCTACCTAAATCTATAAGAGGAATAGGACTCATTAACATGAAACTTTGGAATAAAGCAGCTCAAATCAAGACATGCTGGGATATTGCTCACAAGCAAGATAAGGTGTGAATAAGATGGATCCACACTTACTATATAAAAGGGAAGCCACTTCTGGAAATAACAATTCCAAAGCAAGTAGCTGGATTACTAGGAAGCTCTTTGTCACGACCCTAGTTCACCAATTGTGAACATGTCGTGATGGCACCCAGTCCCTACGACTAGGTAAGCCTAACACGTTGCGGAATCTATAAATTATAATTACGTAAATAAGAAACAGCGGAAAATAACATAAAAGATATGTAATCCGTGCCACTTGGCACATACATCCGTCACACAATAAATAAACACTACCAAGATCCGGAACCCCACGGTAACACGGACTAAAAGGGAAATACAACTGTGGCTCTATGTGTAAAGAGTATCTAACAACGAAATGAAGAAAATGTCAACTAGTAATACTAGAATAGAAGGGAAGCCTCCGGATCCGCGGACGTAGCAGATCATACCTCGAGGTCTCCAGAAAAGCTGCGGAAATCACCTAGCACGAGCCTGCTCTGATGTACCTGGATCTGCACAACAAAAGTGTGCAGAAGAGTAGCATGAGTACACCACGGCGGTACTCGGTAAGTGCCAAGCCTAACCTCGATGGAGTAGTGACGAGGTAGGTCAGGGCCCTACTGAGAAACAATAATATAATGATGAAAACAAAATAAACGGTTTATATGATAATAATTTCCGAAATAACAACATTATGATAATTACTGCAACTGTCTACAATTAAGCTAACAACAATTAACCAACTCAAATAAACAAACCCAGGATCCGTGGGAATTGAACCCACGGTCCCATTCTCAGTACCTCTGGGTCTCCGGGAATCGAACCGCAGCCCATGTCTCAATAATATCTCAATAACTCGGGATCTCCGGGAATCGAACCCGCAATCCACATCTCGATAATATATCAATAGCTCAGGATCTCCGGGAAATCGAACCCGCAGTCCATATCTCAATAACTCAGGATCTCCGGGAATCGAACCCGCAGTCCACAAACAATATCACTCCGGGTCTCTGGGAATCGAACCCACAGCCCTGGGATCTCCGGGAATTGAACCCGCAGTCCACAAACAATATCACTCCGGGTCTCTGGGAATCGAACCCACAGCCCTGGGATCTCCGGGAATTGAACCCGCAGTCCACCAACACATCAAATAAAGAAAACACACAGAGAGAATATAATATGTTAAATTACAACTTCACCGAAATTAGTGCCAACAATTTATCAAGAGTTCAAGTAAATCAACTAGGCAATTAAACATGTTGAATCCTAGCTAATCATGTTTTTCTAAGTAATACCGGGTAATGGTAACGCTTTTATCAGCTAAGAGCAGGAATATCACTAATCGGACAATTCAAGTAAAGTGTGTGTTACAACAACCAGCGCATGTACACGCCCGTCACCTCGCGTACAAGGTATTTAAACTATCACATAATATCCTAGGGGTGAAAGTTCCCCCACACGAGGTTAGACAAGCCACTACCTCAATTCCGGTACAAAACCGCTAAGTAATAGCCCTCTTGCCACGAATGTCGGCCTCCACAAGTGTAGTATCTGATAAAGTCAATAGAATCACGTCAAAATAGGCCAATTGGGCATTACCCAATCAAAATAACTCAAAATTCACCAAAACCCACAAGTTGCCAAAACCCGACTTCCGAGGTACGCTTATCGAAAAATCACGAAAAATATATATTCGGGTTCCTTATCTCAATACGAGTTTGTGCATATAAAATTTATCGAAATCGGACTCCGTTTGCCCATTCAAATCAAAGATTTTCTAACATTTAGGCCTAGGGCTCAAACCCACCTTTAATCTTCCAATTTCGGTGAAATAATCATGGATTTCATGATAAACCAACGAATTAAGGTCAAGAAACTTACCCCCGATGATTTCCCGGTGATATCCCAGCGTTTCCTCTTCAATTCCCTCTCTTGGAGCTCAAAAATGGCATTTTTGTGTATGGGGTCGCGGCTGAAATGTTTCTGGACTTAAAGTCACTGCCAGGCCAATTTACTCTACGCGATCGCAGCACTGGGCTTGCGATCGCGATGCACAAAATATGGGCGACCTATTTTCCTCTACGCGATCGCGTGGTCCAGGACGCGATCGCAGTGCTCAACCTGACCATTCAACGCGATCGCATCACCTCGACCGCGATCGCACCGCTTTCGATTAACACCCTACGCGATCGCATCCCCCGCGTCGCGATCGCGAAGAACAACTACCGGTCCTCACTCCTCTACCCTACGCGATCGCAGACTCTACCTCGCGATCGCAGAGCTTCCCAAATTCACCCTACGCGATCGCGGACTCCCCCTCGCGATCGCAGGGCCCAATAATTTCCTCTTATGCGATCGCATGAGCAGCTTCGCGATCGCGAAGCACAAAATTTCTCTGCAATATTGCAGCAGAACCAGCAGTGCAATTGGCACCAAAATGGTCCGTTTGGACCCCCGAATTCATCCCGAGACCCCGGGATCCCAACGAAAACCACCAACCTATTCCAAAACATGATACGAACTTATTCTAATCATCAAAACACGTCTAACAACATCAAAACCCATAATTCACATCGAATTCAAGCCTAAATTTCATAAAACTTTCCGAATTGCACATTCGATCTAAAACCCGACCAAACGACGTCCGAATGACCTGAAAATTTGCGGACATATCCAAAATCATATAACGAAGCTACAAGAATTGTCGGAATTCCATTCCGACCCCCGGATCAAAATCTCACCTATCGTTCGGATTCGCCAAAATTTCAACCTTCGGCATTTCAAGCCTAATTGAGCTACGGACCTCCAAAATACATTCCGAACGCGCTCCTAACCCCGAAATCACCTAACAGAGCTAATGGAACCATCG
>JASVEL010002028.1:0-47691 GCA_032618575.1 Nicotiana noctiflora | reverse complement strand
AGAAATTGAAAATGCAGAAAAGTATTCCCTCAGTTTGATAACTGGGTGTAACTTTGAAAAATAAAAGATAATACCTCCCTCGTTGTTCGTGTAGGTTCCTGATTATTTATTTTTCCATTGTGGATTCTTTCCTTTATTGCTGCTTCCTCTTGATTGTTTCTCCCACATTGGTCACATTCACTTTAAAGTGATTACTATGAATTTGAATCTTTTGTCCCTGTCTTAATCAGTGAACAATTTTATTAGTTATAAAATGATGGTTAGCAACTGGCATTTTGTTGGCCTTGCTTCCACCGTCTGCCTCATCTTCCTTTGTACTGCTTTGCCATTCTTTCTTGATCGTACTTCCATTTCTTCCTTGTAATCCCCTTTTGTTTTTCTCTTTTGTTTCTTTTTCTCTTTTATTCCCTTTGGCTATATGATCGCCATGTGTTATTTTATTTTCCCTTGTTCTTTGAAGGACCCAGTATTACCAGTATTATTGTGCCATCCAACATGAGAAGCTGGTAGTTAGCTTTCAAATGGCAATGGGTTTTGAACAAACAAAGTTGAAATGCAATAACCTGAATTTAGGATAGGGATATTTGTTTTTGAAGAAAAGACAGAACTTATCTGGGTAGGAAGGCTGATTCATTTGACCATGCCATGCATTTGGATATTCGACCCAGTCTGTCCAACCAAATCTTTGTTGACTTTGATTTCTCTTTTATCAACCCAAACCTTACTTGCCGTCTTCCTTTCACCAGGTGATTCCTCACTTTCGCCTTATGGTGCCCGTGAGGGTTTTCACCAATAAAACTCTCTCATTTTTATTTTCTCTCAACTCACATTCACCTTATGGTGCCCGTGAGGGTTTTCACCAACAAGACTGTCTCATTTTTATTTTCTCTCAACTCACATTCGCCTTATGGTGCCCATGAGGGTTTTCACCAATAAGACTCTCTCATATATTTTCTTTATTTTTTCTGTCTCCAAACTCCTGGGTACTATCTATAATATGTTTTCCTTTATTTCCATTGCATTGTCATTCTCTGGAGATTAATCAGAAGTCTTCCTTTGGACCGTAATATGGCTTTTGGATAGATTTAGGAAGAAGGGTATAAAGGCTCAAATTTAAAATGTGGGTTCAAAATAATTACAACTGTCGAAATCATAATAGCATAACTTCTGCCCCAATTTCAATTTTGGGGAAACTTGGATTTTATTTCTATCGTGATTGAACCTCATTGAGCCTGCCTACGTACCCTTTCGGGATCAAGTCAGACGTAGTTCATACCCTAAGGTTTTTCGTCGTTTGACTTTTCCCAATTTCTTCTTTTGTTTATATTTTTTCTTTTTTTTTCATCATTCATTTTTTTCATTCTATTTTTTTCTTTTCTTTTCATTCCATCATTCATTTCGACCTCATCGTTGATTCCGAGAGAGGGATATGAAAGAATAACACAATAAGGCTCAAGAGGGGTAGCAATGGGTAAAGTGTTTGGATAGAGAAACAAAATGCCTTCATCATTTCAATCTCAAAATTATGACAAATACAATTGTATACATGAAAGGAATCATACATAATATCTCTTGACTGCATTAGAGTTGATGGCAGTCTCTTCACATTTCCCTTCCACATCTGTTTGATATAAAGCTTCATTGGACAATACCCGAGATACCATAAACGACCCTTAGCAATTAGGCGTAAACTTTCCTTTTGCTTCGGCCCAGTGTGGTAAGATACGTCTTAACACCAATTGTCGAACCTCAAATTTTCGTGGACGTACTTTCTTGTTATATGCTCTGGCCATCCTGCATTGGTACAACTGTCCGTGACATACTGCTGCTAATCTGTTCTCATCGATCAGGCTCAACTGCTCTAACCGGGCCTTTACCTATTCATCATCATCAATTTTAGCCTCAGCTATAATTCGGAGGGAAGGTATTTTAATTTCTGCAGGTATCACTGCCTCCGTTTCATACACCAATGATTAAGGGGTTGCACCAATTGAAGTACGCACAGTAGTACGATAACCCATTAGAGTAAATGGTAATTTTTCATGCCACTGTCTCAACTTTTCTGCCATTTTTCGAAGAATCTTCTTAATATTCTTATTTGCAGTTTCAACTGCCCCATTTACTTTAGGCCGATAAGGTGTAGAATTACGGTGCAAGATTTTAAACTTCTGACATGCTTCTGCCATGAGATGACTGTTAAGATTGGCTCCATTATCCGTGATAATCACTTTGGAAATTTTAAAGCGGCAGATGATGTTTGTATGTACAAAATCCACTACTGCCTTCTTTGTTACTGCTTTAAATGTCTTCGCCTCCACCCATTTAGTGAAATAATCAATGGCTACTAGGATGAACCTGTGCCCGTTAGATGCTGCGGGTTCTATCAGATCGATGACATCCATGCCCCAGGCGACAAAAGGCCATGGTGCTGACATTGTATGCAACTCGTATGGTAGGGAATGAATCAAGTCCCCGTGTATCTGGCATTGATGGCATTTCCGTACATATCTAATGCAATCTCGCTCCATAGTGAGCCAATAATATCCAGCCTTAGCATCGTCTTGGCCAAAACATATCAACTCATATGAGGTCCACAAGTTCCTGCATGTATTTCAGCCATGATTGTAGTGGCCTACTGTGCATCTATACATCTCAGTAAACCCAAATCCGGGGTTCTCTTATATACAATCCCTCCACTGAAGAAGAATCCACTCGCTAGTCGCCTTATAGCCCTTTTCTGATCTCCCGTAGCTTGTGGTGGGTACACCCACACCCTCAAATATTCTTTAATATCATGTAACCACGGTTCACCATCAAGTTCCTCTTCTACCGTGAAACAATAAGAATTTTGATCACGAACTTGTATTTGTAATGGATCTATATAAGCTTTGTCCGGGTGGTGCAACATAGATGACAATGTGGCCAGGGGATCTGCAACTTCATTGTGTATTCTTGGCATATGTTTGAAATCTATGGACTGAAACCTTTGAGATAGTTCATGTAGACACCGCTGGTATGGCATAAGCTTCAAATCCCTTGTCTCCCATTCTCCCTGAATTTGATGTATCAAGAGATCCGAGTCACCCATGACCAAAATCTCTTGAACACCCATGTCTATTGCCATTATTATTCCCAATATACATGCTTCGTATTCAGCCATATTATTAGTACAGAAAAATCGGAGCTGAGCGATAAAAGGATAATGTTGACCTGTTGCTGAGATGAGCACTGCTCCAATTCCGACTCCTTTTCTATTGACAGCCCCAACAAAGTATAATTTCCAGCCCAGCTTTTCGTTTTGTTTCAATTCATCAATATTTATTGTCTCCTCATCAGCAAAGTATGTCTTCAGCGGTTCATACTCATCATCAACTGGATTTTCTGCCAAATGATCAGTGACTGCTAGTGCCTTCATTGTAGTGCAGGTTACATAAACAATATCAAACTCCGTAAGCAGAATTTGCCATTTAGCGAGCCTTCCTGTGGGCATAGGCTTCTGGAAGATGTACTTTAGTGGATCCAAACGAGATATAAGATAAGTCGTATAAGCAGACAAGTAATGTTTCAACTTCTATGCAACCCATGTTAAAGCACAACATGCCCTTTCCAGCTGAGTGTATTTTACCTCGTAAAATGTAAATTTCTTACTGAGATAGTAATTGCTTGCTCTTTCTTCCCTGTTTCATCATGCTGCCCCAATACACAGCCAAAAGAATTATCCAGTACGGCCAAATAAAGGATCAAGGGCCTTCCGGGTTATGGAGGAACCAATACAGGAGAATTGGCCAGATATTCCCTGGATTTTTAAAATGCATCTTGACATTCCTCAGTCCAATTTACTGCAGCATCTTTCTTTAATAATTTGAAAATGGGCTCACAGTGTGATGTTAGCTGAGCAATAAATCTACTAATATAATTCAACCTGCCCAAGAAACTCATCACCTCTTTCTTGCTCTTTGGTGGAGGCAAGTTATAAATTGCCTTTAACTTTGACGGGTCTAGTTCAATACCACGACGGCTTACCAAGAACCCCAATAACTTTCCTCATGGTACTCAAAAAGCACATTTTGCTGGATTGAGCTTGAGATTGTATCTTCGAAGCCTCTGGAAGAACTTCCTCAAGTCTTTGACATGATCACACTGCTTTTTAGATTTGATAATAACATCATTCACATACACTTCGATCTCTCTATGTATCATGTCATGAACCATAGTGGTCATTGCTCTCATATATGTAGCTCCATCATTCTTAAACCCAAACGGCATTACTCTGTAGCAATAGGTTCCCCAAGGTGTGATAAAGGTTGTCTTTTTTGCATCCTCTTCATTCATCAAGATCTCATGATAACCCGCTTAATGATAATAGGTGAATTTGACTATAATTACGACCTAAATAATCATGCTTTATTGTTGATTTGATATTGTTTATGATGAAAAAAATGCTTTTATTAGTGTTTTTGGTGTGTTATAGGTACACATGAGCCATTGGAGACTAAAACGGCAATTTTCGAGTCATAGGGTGGTAAAAAGGCCAAGTGTAGAGCAAGAGTGAAGTTTGCATTACAAAATAGGAAGAAGAACCCGCGATACTGTTCATCCGTAGTCCATCCGCGACCGCGGACGAACCACGGAAAAAGAGGCTTGCGGAACCTCAACAGAATCAGAGGATGTGATTATTCGCGGTCCATCCACTACCGCGGACGGACTGCGGACGACGCCGAATTTCTGAAGGCCAAACTTGTAAAAACTCAAATTTTATAACCTAAACCCTCTATATAAGTATATGATTCGCCCAAGAGAGGCAAGTGCTGTATTATTCATTACTTTTGCAAGAAAACTAGTAAGAGATAACTCTCTCAACATCTTTCTTTCTTTTGCATTTAATCTTTAATTATGAATTCAATTATCTATCTTGTTTCTTTGATTATGAGTAGCTAATTCTTTATCTAAGGTTTTGATGGAACCTATTGAGTAATGAACTTCTAGGTTATGCGATTACAAATTGTTAGCTAGATTCTATTTGTTCAACTTCGTTCTTGTTGTAGTTAATTGGTAGGATCCCTAATTAGCTGTGCCTATTTAGTGTGTATAACTTGGAAAAGAGTGCATATTTAGGTATATTGTTGAACAACACCACACCTAGATTATTGGAGGAATCTATAATTTTATGCGTAAAGGTGGGATTAGGAAAAACGAAGCCTTGGGTGCAATCTAAAGTGAACTATTCAAATTAAAGCTAGCTAGGGTAGCTCGGGAGAGTGCACTAGTAAAATTATTGTAGTTGATCCAGAGATTATTCCAGTAGAAATAGCGTTCATGATTGATAGAATAATATTGACAATTTGTATGAGCATAAATAGAAGGGATTCCATCAATAGGGGAAATCAATACCTTAGTCTTTCTCTTTATTATTTAACCAACATTCAATTCTTTCTTTTAAGTCTTTAATTCTTGCAAAAGTTAGTTGTTAGAAAACCTTCACAAAAATATACTCAAAGTTTGGGAAGCTTCTTCAGAAGTGTTCTTGGGTTGTGGAAGTTGCAGTTGGTAGGTTAATTCCCTGTGGGATTGACTCTGGACTTAATTGACCGGATTATATTGACTCGACCGTTGCTTGGACGTGAATCAATTTTGGTATCGTTGCCTGGAAATTAACGGAATTATCAATTTCCATTGACAAAACTACAAGATTCTTGTGTAGTCAGATTCTTTCTACACTTTACATTGAAATTTTTGACGGTTGTTGAATTGAGTACTTAAGTGCATACCTAGAAAATCTGCAAGGACTGGAGAACTAATTGAATTACTCTCAGACCCATAGCAAACTTTCCGGGTACGTAACAGGGCAATTAAACAACTTCAGCAATCTCAGCAACTAATTAAACTAGATTTCGACATGGGAGACGTGAACGACCGAAACCAGCAAGCTGGGTTGAACGCACAAGAGGCGCAGGAGGCGCATGAAGGTGCATTATTTGACTGGGTATAACCAACATCGGATAATTTGGCAACTGCCATTATTGTGCTAGCGATTCAAGCTGATTCATTCCAAATTACTAACAACATGCTACACTTGTTGCAAAATAAGGGATTATTCTCTGGGACTCAGGTTGAAGATCCACAACAGCACCTGAAGAACTTTCTCTCTATATACAAGACACAGAGGCAACGAAATGTGACACCGGAAGCCATCAGACTATTGCTATTTCCGTTCTCAGTTACAGGGGCTGCGCAAGTTTGGCTAAACTCACTCCCTATAAACTCTATTGCAACTTGGGATGAGTTGGTCAAGCAATTACATAACAAGTTTCATCCACCTAACAATACAGCTCAGCAAATTGATGAAATTGTGAGCTTCAAGCAGAAACCAATGGAGACATTACATGAAACTTGGGCAGATTCAAAGGTATGCTTATTACGTGTCCTCACCACGGGGTTCCTGAGTAGATGTTGGGTCAAAGGTTCTACATGGGGCTTTCATACAAGATGAAGAATATAGTAGATGCCTCAGCAGGTGGGGCTTTTCTTAGCAATACTTGGAGAGAAGGCCAAAATTTGCTTGACAATATGGCTCAAAACTCAGGGTGGACGACCAGGAATGCTCCTATCACTCCAGTGGTACACTCTGTACCTCTAAATCCTTTCAACACTCTAGAAGAGAATGTGGCAACTTTACTGACACAAATGAGCATCCTGATGAAGAAGGTGGAAGAATCTGGGGTCAAGCAGCAAGTTCATATTGTAGACACCACCAATGGTGGTTTATGCACATCTTGCATTAGCCAACCCATATGTAATCCATGGTCTACAAACCAAGAACATCATCATCAGCATGAAGACATGAATTATGTGGCTAATTATGGAGGGCAGCGACAGGGTAACCAGAGTTGGGGCCAGCAGACTCCACAGCAGTACAGGCCTCCTCAACCACAGTATAATGCAGTAGATATGAGGCCACCAAACAACATGGCTCCATATCCTAGACCTCAGAATTTCAACAATCAGCAGCATAGGTATCATCCACCTCCACCACAGCATGGGGGTATACATGACGATGGGTTCGCAGAGTTGAAAGCTATGATGCAGCAGGTAATTGGGTCACATGCCAAAACCAATGAGAGGATAGATGCACATGACACATCTATCAAGCATATTGAAGTACAGGTGGGCCGGATTGCTATGTCACTTAACAATCGTCCTCAAGGGACATTGCCTGCAGATACACAAACAAACCCAAAGGATCAAATCCCAAAGCAGCTTGATGGCAGTTAATCTGAGAAGTGGAAGAGATCTTGATGCTGAGCAAGAAAGAGAGAGAAGCAATTTGCAGTATGAGACACTCACTCCAGTACCCATTGAACTGGATGAGTCCACCGGGTTGACAAAAGTTATAGTCTAGCCACTAGCTGAAATTAAAGATGTGCAGCAGGGAACAGAGAAAGTAGCTGAACCGGTAGAGCAGCCGGTTGAAGAGCAAGTGATAGAGAAAGAAAAGTCCCAAGTGATTGGGAAGAAGAGGCCTCCAGCACCATTCCCCCAAAGGTTGACCTAGCACCAGAAAGAAGAGCAATAAAAAAGGTTCTTTGATATGCTCAAGCAAATCCAGGTAAACATTCTTTTAATTGAATCTTTGAAAGAAATGCCTAGGTATGCTAAGATGATGAAAGATTTGATGTCGCGGAAATTTGATTTCCAAGACTTGGCCACCATGACTCTTACTCAGACTTGTAGTGCAGTGGTTTCTAGACCCATTGCTAAAAATCTATCTGACCGAGGTAGCTTCACCATTCCATGCACTATAGGAAACTTTTCCTTTGCGAAGGCATTGTGTGATTTGGGGGCAAGCATAAATCTTATGCCCTTGGTGATTTATAAGAGTCTGGGCATCGAGAGAGCCAGGCCTACTTCCATGTTATTACAGCTTGCTAATAGGACGGTTAAGCGTCCATTTGGTATATTGGATGATGTGCTCATCTAGGTGAGGAAATTTATGTTTCCCACCGATTTTGTTATTCTTGACTACAAGGTGGACGAGGAAATTCCTATAATCTTAGGAAGACCATTCCTAGCCACAGGGAGAGCATTGATTGATTGTGAGACTGGGAACTCAAGATGAGGTTGAATGATGAGGAGATCATATTCAATGTGCAAAAATCCATGAGGCGCCCTAGTGAGTTCGTGAATTGCTCTCTCATTAATGCGGTGGATGTGATAGTGGAGACCGATGATGTAGAATTGACTACTGAAGATCCACTTCAGGCATGCCTAATGAACTTAGAAGAGGCAAATGGTGAAAGCCTGGAAGAGTGGGTGCTATCTCTGGAAGGTAAGGGGTTTTGGGATAGAGAGTTGGAGTTTGAACCTCTACATTTAGAGAAGAGAGAGACTCCTCCAACAATACCATCCATAGAAGAGCCACCAAATCTGGAGCTTAAACCACTACGATCTCATCTCAGGTATGAATTTCTAGACCCTAACTCCACTTTACTTGTTATTATCTAATATGGTTTGCTAGATGTGGATGCTCAAAAGCTTATACAAGTACTTAAAGAATGCAAAACTACCATTGGGTGGACAATGGTAGACATAAAGGGGATCAGCCCCGCGTACTGCATGCACAAGATTCTCCTGGAAGAGGGGCACAAACCTTCTAGGGAACATCAAAGAAGCCTGAACCCAAACATGAAGGATGTGGTGAATAAAGAGGTAATAAAGTGGCTAGACGTGGAAATTATTTTCCCAATTTCTGATAGTATCTGGGTTAGCCCAGTTCAATGTGTGCCAAAGAAAGTTGGCATGACGGTGGTGAAAAACGAGAACAACAAATTGATATCAACAAGAACTGTCACTGGGTAGAGAATATGCATGGACTACAGGAAGCTGAATCTAGCCACCCGCAAGGTCCACTTCCCACTTCCCTTCATTGATCAGATGCTTGACAGGTCGGCAGGGAGGTCACACGTTTGCTTCCTGGATGGGTACTCGGGGTACAATTAAATTTCCATAGCCCCCGAGGATAGAGAGAAGACCTCCTTCACATGCCTATATGTCATTTTTGCCTTTAGGAGGATGTCATTCGGACTATGCAATGCACCTGCCACATTCCAAAGGTGCATGATGGCTATATTCACCGACATGGTGGAAGATATTATGAAGGTGTTCATGGATGATTTCTCAGTGGTAGGGAATTCATTCGATGTATGCCTTGTCAATCTGACAAGAGTGCTAAAACGGTGCATGGAGACAAACTTAGTGCTAAACTGGGAGAAGTGCCATTTTATGGTACAAGAAGGTATAGTTTTGGGGCACCAGTTTTCGAGCAAAGATATTGAGGTAGACCGAGCTAAAGTGGATGTCATTTCAAAGTTGCCTCCACCAATATCCGTCAAGGCCATTAGAAGATTTCTTGGACATGCCAGTTTTTACCGGAGGTTGATTAAAGACTTCTCCAAAATCTCAAACCCTCTTTGTAAGTTACTTGTAAAAGATCACCCTTTTTATTTTCTGATGAGTTCAGGACTGCATTTGAGGAGCTGAAGAAGAGGTTGGTCATAACACTTATCATTATTGCCCCCAACTGGGAGCAACCTTTTGAGCTCATGTGCGATGCAAGTGATTACGCAGTGGGGGGGGGGGGGCAGTGCTTGGCCAAAGGAAAGACAAGCTGATGCATCCAATCTACTATGCTACTAGAACATTGAGTAGAGCACAGCTGAACTACACAGTGACGAAAAAGGAGATGCTGGCGGTAGTGTTCGTGTTCGACAAATTCAGGTCCTATCTCATAGGATCTAAGGTAATAGTATACACTGACCATGCAGCATTATAATTGATAAAAAGGACATTAAGACGCGCCTAATTTGTTGGGTGCTGCTTCTACAAGAGTTCGACCTTGAAATCCATGACCGGAAGGCACCGAAAATCAAGTCGCTGATCATTTGTCACGACTTGAACCCTATTTGTTTAGGATATGCCTCGATAACATGATCCGGAGATGCATCCCCGAGATCGAAAATCTTCTGTTATGCAGGCATGTCATGCTTCCGTATATGGTGGCCACTTTGGAGGAGTGCGAACAACTTCCAAGATACTTGAGGCCGGGTTCTACTGGCCAACGATGTTTAAAGATGCACACTTGTGGGTGAAAGGATGCAACGAATTTCAATGCACCGGGAACATTTCCCAGCATCATGAGATGTCGATGAACCCAATTCAACTAGTGGAAGTGTTTGACATTTGGGGAATAGACTTAATGGGTCCTTTTGTCAGCTCATACGGTAATAAGTACATCCTTGTTGCGGTAGACTATGTATCCAAATGGGTGGAAGTGTTAGCATTACCCACCAATGATGCTAAATTGGTGGTGGGATTTCTGAAGAAGAATATTTTCACCCGTTTTGGGACTCCAAGGGCAATCATTAGTGATGAGGGTACGCATTTTTGCAACCGGGCATTTGAGAAATTGTTGGCCAAATATGATAAATACCGGGAGGCTACTCCATATCACCCGTAGACCAGCGGGCAAGTTGAGGTCTCCAACAGGGAGATAAAGAGTGTATTGACAAAAAATGAACGCCACGAGGACCGACTGGTCCAGGAAGCTCGATGATGCATTATGGGCATATAGGACAGCATTCAAGACACCAATCGGCATGTCACCATACAAATTGGTGTTTGGGAAAGCTTGTCATCTACCTGTGGAACTAGAGAACAAAGCATGGTGACTACTAAAACAATTCAATCTCAGCTGGGATGAAGCGGGAAAATCTAGAGTGATCGGGTTGCATGAGATGGAAGAATTCCGGTATCTGGCTTTCGAAAGCACAAGACTATACAAATAAAGGATGAAGCGGCTTCATGACCAGAATATCATAGAGCGTAACTTCAAAACCGAGGACAAGTTACTTTTATATAACTCAAGATTATGATTGTTCCCGGGCAAATTAAAATCAAGGTGGTCAGGCCCTTTCCGGGTAATTGAGGCATTACAATCGGGCGCTGTGGAAATCCAAACTATTGATGGCTCACGCACATTCAAAGTAAATGGACAGCGGTTGAAACTATATGTTGGCATGGATGACATCGATGTGAAGGTGGAACTACGGTTAGAGGAACCTCAAAGGTCTAGTGAGCCTTGAAATGCGCTACGTTGAGTCGCGCCGCGACGTTAAATCAGGCGCTACATGGGAGGAAACCCACGAAACTGTTGTAAGTGTAATCATTATAGTTAGTCTACAAAAAAAAAATTTCTACTGCTGCGAGGCGAAATAATCTGAGAGACTGATTTTTCGCGGTCCATCCGCGGTCGCGGACGGACCGCGGTAAAATAGTCCCTCTGAATCTCACCTTTCGCGGTCCATCCGCGACTGCGGAGGAACCATGGTCAGACCTGCCAAGCCCGGAAAACAAAAAAAAATGGAAACAATAATTCCCCCCCTCCCCATAATTACCGTAACTCCTCCCCCCTCATATTTTTTCATAACAGCCGCCCTCTTCCCCTATTCTCTCTCTAAAATCTCTCAACTCTCTCCTCCTTCTCTCTACTCAATCTCTTCCAAAACCACCATACTCCTCTACCATTTTTCTTCTCCATCTTCATCTTCTCCACATCCCCACCATACACTAGTAAGTTTTTCTTCTTTTATCTTTCTTTTTTTTAGTTTTTCTCCTTAGTTTGTGTAGAATTAATTAGTTTAGATAATTTTAGTTTAACACACTTTAATTGTAGAATTACTACCTTGCTAGTATTTAGTAGAATATATAGAAATTAATTTTTTTAGTATATTACTAGTATGATTGTTGTATATTATGTTCGGGATGTTGGTATATTTGGTATTGCTGGGTCTCCAATGTGTTTAATTGTGTTACTTATGTTGTCTTGGAGACCCAATATGGTGGTTGATTTATTTGGTGATTGGGTTGGCCAAAGTTGGCAAAAATATGTTGTAGTATTTGGGTGTTGTATTTTTGGGGGAGATATTGCCTAAATTTGTGATTGTTTGTTGTTGTTAACAATTGGAGATGGTGTATGTTTAATTGGGTCATATTGGAATGCCACAAGAAATAAGTGTGGGGTCCATTAGGTAACTTGGCAAAATTATTAGATAATTGGTCAATAGTAGGAATTATGGGATGATAGCACTAAAGGAAATATTGTTGTAGTCCACAGATGGTGAAGTCTGAGACCACGGATGGTGAAGTCTGAGTAGCCAACCGATGTACTAACGTGATGGAAATTTTGGTTATTTCTCTTTGTGCAGGATTATGGCTCCTAAAAGATCAAGGAATGTAGCAAGCTCGTCTAGGTGACAGACCTATGACGAGTCTCGATTCACAGGCGAGGAAGCGGAAGCAGACTTTCATGCCAAGGCTACTAAAGCTTGGCTACAGGAGATTGAAATCGACAGGATGGCTATTCGGGCTTAAAAGCCCGATATGTACGAGGAGATCCAACGTAGAGAGATGGAGTTCCTGTTCGATGAACCAACCCTCATCAACAAAATGCTAGTTAGGGAGTTCTATGCGAATGTACCCTACAGAATGACCAGAGAAGTCTTCATCCGAGGTAAGTATGTTTGGGATCATGTACAAACTATTAGGCAGGCTCTTAGATTGCCCGCTTTTACTGGTGACGTGAACTTTTACCACGATAGGCCTGGTGTCACTTGGGACACCTTGATTGAGGCCTTATGTGTCAATGGTCATCCAGTCTGGATAAGACACAACACAATGCATTCTCACAGTTTCGCCCATACTGCTAAGTGCTGGTTCACGATTATATGTAACCGGTTTCTGCCCTCAAGCAACACAACTGATGTGAACTTTAATAGGGCATTGCTGACATGGTGCTTTGTCACCCAGCGGGACGCTGACATTGCCCGCGTGATAGGTGACAAGATGGGGCTGAGGGGACACCTCAAATCCAAGGGTTTTTACTACCCGTCTCTTGTCATTACTATGTGCCTCGGCCATAGGACCCCAGTACTACCTACGGATGGTGAGCTTCCTCTAAAAGCTCCATTAAAGGCCTCTCACATCCGGGTGGGTCGAGGTAATGACCCAATTGATTTAGATGCTGAGGATGACCCTGTGCCGGTTGTCTAGTCCCGGCATTCCACAGACTCTGCCGGACCTTCTAGGCATGCTCATCATGGAGCAGGCAGATCTAGTTCCGAGTCCATTAGACCTATGCTTAGGTCTATGGAGGAGGAGGTCGCGTATTTATGCACCTTAGTGGATGGTTTACACATGCGCATGGACGCGATGTCCCAAAGGCAAGCTGGGACTGAAAATAGGTTCATGGCATGGTTTCGAGCACTAGGTCGAGCGTGTAATGTCGACGCCGCTATCTTCTCCGACTCTGAGTGAGTCACAGGTAAGTTTTCTCACCCTTCTGAGCTATACTTGTATTATTATGCCATGAGGACATGACATAATTTTAAGAGTGGGGTGGGAAACTTATCTTGTATATGTTATACATAGTAGTTGTAGTTATAAATCATATTAGCTGGCTTGGCTCGATGATGGACACTTGGCGATGGGTTTCTTAAGGGTCTAAGTTGGAATAAAAACACACAAAAAATCAAAAAATTGAAAAATCCAAAAATATGAGTAGAGGACTCTTCCTGATGACGGACTATTTGGACAAGTACTCTTGAGGGAAGTAGTCCACGTAGGAATTTTTTTTCTTTTATTTTCTTTTTCTAAGTAATGTATCACCTCCCCCTTGGTTTTTCTTTTGACCACGGTTCTTTTCCAAGGGTTTTTATTGAACCCGGTTAGGTAGTTTTTTCTTTTTAGGATTAGAGGGCAAAGGTTAACATGCAACCCCAAGTATGCACATTAGCAAAACTTAATTGAACTTGAGAATGTTTTATCTAAGCTTGACTGTAGATTCTAGGATATGCCTTAAATTGCATAATACAACTTGCTTGAACATTGATAGGACTTTGTAGATGAACCCGATTCAAAATGAGTTGTATGCTAAGTGTGTGTGAGATTTTACTTACATTATATGTTTTACATGATACCTAGAACTTTTCCTGTGTGTTTGCAAAGCGAAATAGAAGTTGTTTGGTTGTAGAGATGATAGAGGCATTTCTTTGTGTAACCCCATAAATAAATAAGACATGAATTCACCGGTACATAATATCCTAGTTAACCCCTTTGAGCTTAAAGCCTATTCTTTGATAACCCTTGAATGTTCATAAAAATCGAATTTGTATATTGTTCTATTTTACCTTCTAGAAGCACTTGTGTTGTAATGAATATGCAGAAGTCTAAGTGTGGGGTGAAGGGAAGTTGAAAAAGGGAAAATCAAGAATGAATGGTAAAAATGGTGAACTGGAAAAATAATGTAAATGCGTTGCAAAGCAATGATAAAAAAAAATCAAAGTATATATGTGGAATAAAAAGTCCAGTCACACCAACAGAAAATTGGGGATTAAAAGTGAACAAACGGTGAAGGAATGTTTAGGGGAAGCATAATGAAAAAGTTTGAAGGGATTTTGTGAAAATGAAAGTGCTTAGGGAGGTTAGCCACTATAACCAAAAGTATCCTACCCGTCACTTACCCAATATTACAACCCTTAAAGACCTCTTGATCTATGATTGAATAACTCGATTAGTGGAGTATTACACTAGGGACAAGCCTATGGTGTATCTGTATGCATATGAATGTTCTTTGTTGAGAGTGAGTGAATTTTTCCTATATCTATAAGTTCCATGTTCTAAATTGTTTATGTGTGGGAACTTCTCTCAATAAATTGTGTGAGGTCATGTAACTCAGGAAGAAGAAGGTAAATTTGCAAGTTTGTGATAATAACTAGAGTAAGAATAATGTGTTGGCATTTGAGTTTACAGTTAGGTAAGGATTGTGCATGTCTTAGGTTAATCATGAATGATAGCTTTTGTGACAAATTTTGGGGGAGACATTAATAAAATTGGCCTAAAGTGTGATTAAGGTTGCTCGAGGACGAGCAAAGGTTTAAGTGTGGGGTATTGATAATAGGTGAATTTGACTATAATTATGCCCTAAATAATCACGCTTTATTGTTGATTTGATATTGTTTATGATGACAAAATGCTTTTATTAGTGTTTTTGGTATGTTATAGGTACACATGAGCCATTGGAGACTAAAAGAGCAGTTTTGGAGTCATAGGATGGTAAAAAGGGCAAGTGTAGAGCAAGAGTGAAGTTTGCATTACAAAATAGGAAGAAGAACCCGCGATAATGTTCATCCACCGTCCATCGTGACCATGGACGAACCGCGAAAAAAGAGGCTCGCGGAACCTCAACAGATTCAGAGGATGTGATTATTCGCGGTCCATCCGCGACCGCGAACGGACCGCGCACGACGCCGAATTTCTAAAGGCCAAACTTGTAAAAACTCAAATTTTGTAACCTAAACCCTCTATATAAGTATAGGATTCGCCCAAGAGAGGCAAGTATTGTATTATTCATTACTTTTGAAAGAAAACTAGTAAGAGAGAACTCTCTCAACATCTTTCTTTCTTTTACATTGAATCTTTAATTATGAATTCAATTATCTATCTTGTTTCTTTGATTATGAGTAGCTAATTCTTTATCTAAGGTTTTGATGGAACCTATTGAGTGATGAACTTCTAGGTCATGCGATTACAAATTGTTAGCTAGATTCTATTTGTTCAACTTCGTTCTTGTTGTAGTTAATTGGTAGGATCCTCAATTAGCTGTGTCTATTTAGTGGGCATAACTTGGAAAAGAGTGCATATTTAGGTATATTGTTGAACAACACCACACCTTGATTATTGGAAGAATCTATAATTTTAGGCGTAAAGGTGGGATTAGGAATAACGAAGCCTTGCGTGCAATCTAAAGTGAACTATTCAAATTAAAGCTAACTAGGGTAGCTCGGGAGAGTGCACTAGTAAATTATTGTAGTTGTTCGGGAGAGAATTATAGTAGAAATAGCGTTCATGATTGATAGAATAATATAATATTGACAATTTGTATGAGCATAAATAGAAGGGATTCCATCAATAGGGGAAATCAATACCGTAGTCTTTCGCTTTATTATTTACCCAACATTCAATTCTTTCTTTTAAGTCTTTAAATCTTACAAAAGTTAGTTGTTAGAAAACCTTCATAAAAATATACTCAAAGTTTGGGAAGCTGCTTCAAAAGTGTTCTTGGGTTGTGGAAGTTGCAGTTGGTAGGTTAATTCCCTATGGGATCAACTCTGGACTTAATTGACCGGATTATATTGACTACGACTGTTGCTTGGACGTGAATCAAATAACAATCCACAAAAGAACCAATCTCTTGTTTGGAACAATTGTCAATCAATATGTGGATGTTTGGCAATGGAAAATCATCCTTCGGACTATCTTTATTAAGGTCTGGTTTTTTCGTCTTTCTTCGGAACCGGTACAACATTGGCTAACTAGGTGGGATACTTGGTGACCCGTATGACCTTTGCCTTAAACTGCTTGTTGACTTCTTCTTTTATTTTCACATTGATATTCGTTTTGAACTTTCTTAACTTTTGCTTAACAGGGCGGCATTCTAGATAAGTGGGTAACTTATGTACCACCAAGTCGGTACTGAGCCTGGGCATGTCATCATAAGACCAAGCAAATATATCTTTGTACTCATGTAATAACCTGATCAAGTCTTCTCTGAGTGAGGCCTCTAGGTGCACACTAATCTTTGTTTCCCGAATATTCTCCTCATTTCCCAAATTAATAGACTCCGTCTCATTCAAGTTTGGTTTGGGTTTCTCTTCATAGTGGCTCAAATCCTTACTAATTTCCTCCAAAACTTCCTCATCCTCATATTCCACTTCATTATCATTTTCAATTTCTCGTATAACTATCTGATTATCAAGCCTGGACCAGAAATCCTTCATGCATGACACATCATTGAAATCAGCAAAAACTGGACTGTACAAGAAAAGAAAAGAAAAATAAAATAAGGTACAAAAATAGAGGAAGAAAGAAATTGTATTTCATTAAAATTTTGAAAGGTAACAAGGTTTGGATACATCTTGACTAGACGGAACATAGGATTACAATTTTTGAAACAAGACAGATTTAGGAATGAAACATTAAAAGCTAACTACCACAACCCCATCCTGGTTGGAAGAGGAGTAGCTTCCTTGTTATTTAGCCTGATCTAGGGTCTAACAAACTGAACATCCATCTTTCTTATTCCCTTTGCTGCCTCTATCATATTCATACCTTAAAACAACCTCTTAAACCTTGCTAATAGCTCTTCATCTGGCCTTATCTCTGCATGACCCGGCATGCCAGTCGCCGGACGTCTTTGTGTACCAGGCTTGACGAAAGAGTAGGACAGTTTAGGGATAGTGTAACGACCCGGCCCGTCGTTACAGGAATTACCACCCCGTTACCTTGAATTTACATATTTTATGCTTTTAGATCAGTATTAGAGTATATCGGGTGAGTTAGGAGTAATTCGGGTTGAAAATGAAACAAATAGCATGTTTGAAGGAAGCTTGAATATGGGAAGTCAACCTAGAGTTGACTATTGAGTTAGAGTGCTCGGAATCAGATTCTGATGATTCGACTAGTTTCGGGGGACCATTTAGGAATAAGGAGAGCAATCAGAATCGAATTCGGAGGTCCGGTGTAGTTTTAGGCTTAAATTGGCTAAGGTTGAATTTTGGCGAAAACCGGATGGTAGGTGAGATTTTGATCCAGGGGTCGGAATGGAATTCTGACAATTTTTATAGCTTCGTTATGTGAATTTAGATATTTCTGCAAATTTTCAGGTCATTCGGACATCGTTTGATCGGGTTTTAGATTGGATGTTAGTTTCGGAAGTTTTGAAGAAACTTAGGCTTGAATCCGTGTGAAAATTGTGATTTTGATGTTTAGGATGGTGTTTTTATTGTTGGAACAAGTCCGTATCATGTTTTGGAGTATGTTGGTGGTTTTCGTTGGGGTCTCGGGGGCCTCGGGATGAATTCGGACCATCATCCGGGCATTTTTGAGACTTAAAAGTCTGTTGGAAAGTTGCAGAAATTGCAGAAAAAATTTAACCTTCGCGTTCGCGAGGGCAAGGCCCGCGTTCGCGTAGGCTGAGGAAAAATGAGCATCGCGTTTGCGTTGCTGGGAGACGCGTTCGCGTAAGAGGAAGGCTGTGAGCATCGCGTTCGCATGGGTAGGCTCGCGTTCGCGTAAGAGGAAAAAGAGAAGCCACGCGTTCGCGTGGACTGGGACGCGTTCGCGTAGAGGAACAATCCGGGGCTGGGGAGAATGGCCTTCGCGGACGCGTGACTTCATGTCGCATTCGCGATGAAGGAAAGGATCAATGCATCGCGTTCGTGTGAGGGACATCGCGAACGTGTAGAGTTAATTTCCCAGGCAGTGAATTAAAAACCAGAACAGAACCAGCCGCGGGTTTCACACCCCAAAACACAATATTGAACCCTAGAGAGAAGAAATCATGGGGAAAACGTTCGGGAATCATCGGGTATTCATCGGAGGTAAGTTTCTTGACTCAAAAACATAATTCTATGGTAGAATTAACATCAATCTTCATGAATTTGGGTAGAAATTATGAAGAATTGTGGCCTAGGTATTGAAAACGGGATTTTGAGTTTTTAAAGGCCATTCGAACTCCGATTTTGATAAAATTTATATGCACGGACTCGTGGCGAGACAAGGATCGCATTGGTATAATTTTTTGAATTTTTCGGACAGCGGGCCCGGGGTCGGGTTTTTACCAACTTAGAGTATTTATGCGAATTTCATGTAAATTGAATTGGGTTATGATTCTTTGACCCGTATTTGATATAATTATCGTGGTTTAACTAGATTCTACGCATGATGCGGCGAGTTTCAAAGGTAAAGGCATCGCGGACGAGTCTTCGACCGGCTAGAGGTGAGTAGTTTGTGTATATGGTAGCCTGGTAACGTCCAATTCCACCGCTAAAAAGCAATGGACACGGTCGTATGCAATATATTTACCCAACTATGAGTCGGGGTCAAATCCCACAGAGAACAATATGTAGGCGATTAGGAATGCAAGAAAATTATCGCTAGTCGCGCTAAGCCAAACACTTAAGATTTTGGGTTGAAAAGATTTCTATATCTAAATGCGTAAATGTAAACTAACCTAGAAAGAAAATAAAATGATCAATGACTACAAGTATGAATGCATCAGGGATTACACTCTAGTAACGATCCAATGTATTTCACGATTTTTACAAATATGAGTGAGTTTATGTTAATTAGCCACGGATAATAATTCTTAATTAGCTTCTTCTGAAGACTAACAAGACTTCCTAATTGAATTATCCCTAATCACAATTAGAAGATTAAGCGCACCCGATAGGCTACAAGTAGTCAATCTTATCCCTAGGTTGAATCTATAAAGTGAGGGTTGACGCCTCAAGTTCTTGTTAATTAATCTTTCCCAACTCCGAATTATCTTTCCCAAAATTAATTCAAAGTAAATGGGCGAGTCCCAGAGTTAGCTAATCTCTTTGGAAACATTAAAGAACAAGAATAATTAAAGTAACAATAACTCAATTCATAAATATACAAAAATCATTAAATACATAAGCACAACAAGGTATTTAATCCACACTTTAAATATGAATATTCCCAAAAATAAGATTCAAGTGTTGGAAATAAATACTACACACTTAGATATACAATACAAAGCAAGGAAATGAAGGAATAAACATAAATGGATAAGAAATCCTTAACCACAAGCTTTAATCTTCATGACCCACCATAGCCTTCAAACTTGTTCTCTCTAAGCCAAAGACTAAAAGATATTCCAAAAGTGTAGAAAGTAATGAGAGATCCAGAGAGTTTTCTACAATGTCTGTTTGGACGAGTATATAATTGATTTAGGGTAAAAACTTGTGAAATGCCCGTTCTGTCCAGGTCTGATGCTCAATTTTCGCACCTGCGGAAAGTACCTCGCAGGTGCGCCTCCGCTTAAGCGGAATTTATCCGCAGAAGCGACAAAGTGCCTCCTGTTAAGCCTTCGTAGAAGCAGACAACTGGCCGCTGAAGCGACATCGCTGAAGCGCATACTCTTTCGCAGAAGCGAAATTCTTCCGCAGGAGCGATCCATCACTCGCAGAAGCGATCACGCTTCTGCGTCTTTATCTCCGCAGAAGCGGAAATGGCTGGTTCTTTGACAATTCACAAAGTGACCCAAATCTCGCAGAGGCGACATCGCTTCTGCGATCAAAATTCGCAGAAGCGAAATGCCTGACAGTTTTGCAATGTTTCCTCTCTTTTTAGCTCAATTCCTTGTCACTTCAACCCAAATCTTCTACTAGCATCATTTACCTGAAAATCTAGCAATAACCACCAAAAGCAACCTCATTTCATATTAAAAAGGCATAAAAAGCTAAGCAAAAGAGGCTACAATGAGTGGTAAAATCACCACTCATCAACACCCCCAACTTAAGCTTTTGCTTGTCCTTAAGCAAATCAAAACCACAACTTTAATGAGGCTTCACCATTTACAAAACAAGTGTCATTGCGATTATGAACATATCACCACATCCCCAACTTATCTCATTCAAACACCATACTTATGGATTTGGTTGATACTAACAATTAGGCTCAAGTATGTATATCTTTTCTCGAATAACTCCCTCCTAAAGAAAATCAACTTCAACAATGTGCAAGGGAGTTCCAAAACAATCAAGTGACAAAAATAAGCCTCAATAAGTGACTCAAAGGCACTAGTTCACTATGATTGCTCACTTTACTCAATTTCACCGGTCTTTTCTAATTCATGCACCCTCACAAGAAAGAAAGTCCCAACAAATAACATTATATTTACAACACAACACAAGGGACAAAGTTTTCGAAAACACTCGCTCTCACAAAGAAACTTCAAGTGTTACGACACCTCATACCATAAGCTTGCCCTTATTTTAATTCAATGCTTATTCAAGAATGCTTAGTTGGAGGTCCCATAAGGACTTTTTAAGCTTGAAATGTAGGTTTAGGGAAGGTTGGATAAACATTTTGGGTGCAAGTGACTTCATCCTCCTTGAACACTACTCACAAGGTTCATCCTTTTGCACTTTGATTCTCTTTTAGCTCACATAGCCTCATTGGCACCTAGTTCCCAATATAGAACCACTTTACATACCTCTCCCAAATTTTTTTTTAAGGCTCCACAATATATATATATATATATTTTATTACATTTGGAGCTTGAATTACTTTGATACAAATACTTTGAGGCATGTGGATACTCAATGCACAACCTTACCAATCTCCTTTTTGACACCACCCCCAACTTAGGCTTTTAGCCTCATTCTCAGTGTTTAAAGAGGGACAGGTTCAAGAGAGGGAATTATTTTACAAAAAGGGAAAGGTTTGTAATGAGTTGGCCAAAGAAAGGTTTAAAGGCTCAAAATGGGTACTAGTGACATTATTTATGCAACGGTAGGCTTGTAAGGCTAAAGAGATTTTTAAAATTAAAACAAAGAATGCCTAAGATCATTCCTCCAACCAAATGTACTATCATTAGCATTGAAAAACTAACCGGGCAAGTTCTAGATGATGGAAGTAAACACAAGATTTATTTCAACACTCGCTAACACACATGGCACATGAATTAATGAAGACGGATAAATTCTATCAAACTAGTGAGCTAAGAGTCACTAAAAGAGCCAAAAAATTATCACCAAAATTGTTTTACACCATGCAACTTACTTGTGTTTAACACTTTAATACAAATTTTTGGAGGGGTATTCTTAACTCATAGTTTACATACAAGAGGCTAATTTTTATTAGTATCAAATAATCCAAAAGCCTCATCCTAACAAAATAAGAGTAATTCCCTTAAGAAGGTTGTCACACTATCTCTCATCGGGAAAAGTCGCCCGGTTCACTAAATTGTTCCTTGGGAAAGAACCGTAGCATGAAGAAAACCCAAGGAGTAATAAAAGGAAAGAAACTACTCTACATAATACTAAAACCAAAAAATATAGGCTAATAAGAAGAAGTATAAATAAGAAAAGCACAATACTAACACAAATATGACTAATCAAACCAAGCCCAGCTAGGGCACACAGTGTATAGAACATCAAAGTCAAAAACTACACAGCATAGTCACAAGCTACAAAAGCCACCCCCAACTAGAATATTGCAGTGTCCTCACTGCATAATATCATAAAAAGTACTCCTCACCCCAAATGTAAAGCATAAAAAGTTTGAGGGTCTCCCTGAGGTCTGCATCGGGCTAGCAGACTGCGGGAGGAAGGCGGATCACTGCTGAGCTGAGCTCATGGCTCCATCATCATCGGTCTCCTCATCATCATCGTCATCATCATCATCATCTCCAGCACACTGTGTCATGAAAGAGTACTCCTCACTGTCATCCTTGGTCGCCACTGGGATCTTCTTATCTGGGTTTCCCCATTTGAAGATTGCCTTGATGCCTCTCCACATCTTGATCATCAGCTTGCCCTTCTTCTTGTTCTTTTTCTTCTCTTCCTCAAAGTCGGACTGAAGGGTGGCATGGGCCTTAGCCAGAGTTCTGTATGCTCCCTCCAGTTTAGTCACTAACGCTGCCATCTTCTTCATGTTATCATTTTGGAGTGTCTGGGCATCCAAGTAACTCTGCATGTCTTCCCTGGAGAAGTAAGAGGGCCCATGCTATGAGGAGGATGGCCCACTAGGAAGCTGTGATACTAACTCCTTAATGGTCTGAAGCTCGGAGTTAAGAATCATAAATGGCCCCTGAGTAGCTGTCTGTGAAGAGGACTCTGAACCGGTGGCTGTGAAGGTCATTTTCCTCTTCTTGCTTTTAACCACACTCCCCTCTCCCGTCACTCTCAATGGATGAAAAGGTTTGTCCGCTGGTAGCCACCGATCGGTGCTACGGACATCAACCTCTGCCCTGGTGCACAACTGTGTGATGAGAGAAGGGAATAGCAGACCTGCATCCTTGTTGCTTGAGTAGTCTCTCAAGTACTGTCTCATCTCCTGTAGAATGTAGTATCCTACATTCACCGATGTGCCATCTAAAATGCATACTATGATCAGTGCTCGGGTGTAGGAAACATCGGTCATGTTGCCACAAGGAGAAACTCTGTTGTTGAGGATGTATAGCCACATTTTAGCCTCAGCTGTGAAGTCGGTAGATTTGAACCCTTTTCTTCTGGTTCCCCATTTTTCTCTCAGCTGTTGTGGAAAGAGCTTGGATACAAGCCATGCTCCATTTTCACAAGTATCCTTTTCCCGTACTTGGTCCACCGGAAAGTTGGGAATTCCAAGAGTATCATTGATTTGTTCAATTCCAAACCTCACTAACTTTCCTCGGATGACTATCTGTGGGCTATCAAAATTTGCCCGCCTGAGGTTAGCATAGAATTCACGGACCCACTCCTCATTGGCTTTGCAAGGAGTGGGGATAAAGCAGGACCATCCCGATGATTCGAGTCGAGCATAGAAGTCCGGAAGCTTTTCTGCCAACTTCTCTTCATGAATTCCTTTTTCAAGGATAATCTTCTTGTGGATGAGGTCGTCCAAATATCGCCGCTCACACTCAGTGGACATGAAGCGTGTATCATCATATGATTCATTGATTTCTTCTTCGATTTCTCTCCGTTGTCCGCTTGTGGTTGCGTCCATTTTCAAATAAATCACCTACAAAAATTCAACAAAACGTCAATTGGGAAGTTGAACCATATTACGAACTTCAAAACACTGCAATTTAGCCAAAAGTTTGGATTGAACAGGCCCGGCAAGGAGCAATTGCAGAGCTACTGGAATTTGCAAAAATTCCCAGTTTCCGCTTCTACGAACAAAAAGCCGCAGAGGCGGATCCGTTTCTGTGAAAATATTTTCGCTTCTGCGGTGATATTCGCTTCTGCGAACAAAGAGCCGCAGAAGCGGCTCCATTTCTGCGAAGAAGTTCTCGCTTCTGCGATGAGAATCGCTTCTGCGTGGCTTCTTTCGCAGAAGCGATTTCGCTTCTGCGAAGAAAGTTCGCTTCTACGGTCTTCGACCTCTTCTTCATTGCCCAGCACTTTTATCAAAATTTTTGCTTATTTTTCAATGTCCAAACAAATTTTTGGCTTGTATTAGTGCAGTAAAAGGGTTTATGATTCAATTAAATCCCATTTGCGATGTAAAGCCACAATACTTCATTGAAAGAATGTGACAAACATCTTGCGGGCAATTCAATTTGACCTCTCTTTGAACAACATTTTGGTACTAGAATTCCCAAAATTTGTTCATATTATCAGCACACACTACCTACACTCAACCAATTCCTCACTTCCTAAAACAATCAAGAATTTAAAAACTAAAAGAAGGAAAGAAAAATCAAGACATATTACCTACAACCAATGTTGGATATGGAAATCACATGGAATGGGAAGAGATTACCTGAAGTTTGCAGAAGAGAAGGAGACTACACGAGATGCTTTTGACACTTTGCTAAGAAAATTCGGAATTTTGGGGTTTTGGGTAGGGGAGACGGTTTTTAGTGAAGAGGGTTAACCAAAAGACTCAATTCCCTCTGTTTTGAAATTAAAACCTGGACAACTTTCGCTTCTGCGAAAATTATTCGCTCCTGCGCAACCGCTTAAGCGGGTTATGGGCCGCTTCTGCGAACGTGGCCGCTTTTGCGGTTTGAAACCCGCTTCTGCGATGTCGCTGATGCGAAAGATATGCCGCATTTGCGGTCAGCCCGCTTCTGCGATGCAGGTATCGCTTCTGCGGGACCGCAGGTGCGAGCTTTGTATCGCAGAGGCGATTCTAGCAGAATTTTGTTGCCATTTTTCTTCAGCTACTGGTTTGGCTTCTATGAGTCATCCCGACCTGCTCAAATCAACTCCAAAAATTCTCAAATTTGGCAGATTAGTTCAACATAATATTCTAAGCTATTCTAAAAAAAACTATTTCAAAAATGACAATAATTTTGTAAAACAATGGGTTGCCTCCCACCCAGCGCCGCATTTAACGTCGTGGCACGACGCAAACAACATTACCACTTTTCTCGCCACTTGGATGATATGAATTGGGCCCCTAGCTTGGAATCAAGCTTATGACCACGAGCGATGGGGGTGGTAATTTGATATTCGAGCCAATGCTTAAAATTTTCATTTTGCACTACTTAGCTTTCAAGTGAGGAATGTCGTTTTGATTTCTTGCCTCCTCAAACTGTACACTGTATGGCCAAAGTTGTTCCTCCTCGCATTCCTTCATTGATTCATCTGGTTCAACTCCCGTGTCACCACATAATTCCAAGGTTAAAAAATGCTTGGAATGTGACTTTAAGCCCACACTTTGCAATTCTTCTATGTTGACATCCTCTTTTTCCCCCGGATTAGAGTCAACAACAACCACATTAGCATTTACACCGGTTGACTCCAATTCCATGTTTTTGCCGGCATCAACAATACTCATTGAATTGGTTGGCGGATGTTCAATTCTTGAGTCCTCAAAGTAAAGCTCACTCTCTTCCTCGGAATTGGACTCTTCATGGCTTTCATCCGCACACGAAATTTGTTGGGCATAGTGAGCCTCAACCAAAATTTGCATTTGATCCTCCAAAGTGCGGATGTGTTCACCATTGTAATTTATGCATTGTTTCAAGTCCTCGAGTGCAAAGTTTCGCTTCTCCTCATTTTCAAGAATGATCTCCAACATGAGCATTTTTTTCTCATTTTGGGCATTAGAGAATTCTTCTTGGTTTTGATCAATTGCCAAGGAAGGATTTTCATTTTCAACATCCGAGAAGGATTCTTGGTTTTCACTTACTTCTGAGGCTTTGATAATTTCATCCATTTGTGACTGTAACCTTTCCAGTGCTAAACCATTTTGGAGACTAGTCTCAAAAAGATGTTCCAAGGCATTTTCTTCCTTGTTTACTTCTTCAAGTAAGCACTCCAACATGAGCTTGAATTCTCCATTTTGACCATGCTCAAATTCTTCCACCTCCATAACCCTATAATTCTCATCAAAACAAATAGAACCATCATAGTAAGGGCTTGGGGAAGGGAATAAAAAATAAGCACAATCATCCCAATGACCATTGTGGAAACCGCACTTATCACAAATACTCCACCTATGGGTTTGGAGTTGTGCGCACAATCCACCCCCGGGAGAATTTAAACAATTTTGCCATGAATGTGGTCCTCCACAATAAGGACAAGGATCATCAAAATATGAACAACTACCATCCGACCAATTTTCGTTATATGATGCCATTTTTCAAAATTAAGAAAATAAACAAGAAACAAACACTAAAAATAGACCCAAGGTAAGAAAAATAATTACACAAATATTCACAAGTTTGGACCAAAGCACTTTCGCTTACTTGTCAAACAACCTAAATTACGCCAAATTTTTCCCCGGCAACGGCGCCATTTTTGGTAACGTCCAATTCCACCGCTAAAAAGCAATAGACACGGTCGTATGCAATATATTTACCCAACTATGAGTCGGGGTCGAATCCCACAGAGAACAATATGTAGGCAATTAGGAATGCAAGAAAATTATCGCTAGTCGCGCTAAGCCAAACACTTAAGATTTTGGGTTGAAAAGATTTCTATATCTAAATGCGGAAATGTAAACTAACCTAGAAAGAAAATAAAATGATCAATGGCTACAAGTATGAATGCATCGGGGATTACACTCAAGTAACGATCCAATGTATTTCACGATTTTTACAAATATGAGTGAGTTTATGTTAATTAGCCACAGATAATAATTCTTAATTAGCTTCTTCCGAAGACTAACAAGACTTCCTAATTGAATTATCCCTAATCACAATTAGAAGATTAAGCGCACCCGATAGGCTACAAGTAGTCAATCCTATCCCTAGGTTGAATCTATAAAATGAGGGTTGACGCCTCAAGTTCTTGTTAATTAATCTTTCCCAACTCCGAATTATCTTTCCCAAAATTAATTCAAAGTAAATGGGCGAGTCCTAGAGTTAGCTAATCTCTTTGGAAACATTAAAGAACAAGAATAATTAAAGTAACAATAACTCAATTCATAAATATACAAAAATCATTAAATACATAAGCACAACAAGGTATTTAATCCACACTTTAAATATGAATATTCCCATAAACAAGATTCAAGTGTTGGAAATAAATACTACCCACTTAGATATACAATACAAAGCAAGGAAATGAAGAAATAAACATAAATGGATAAGAAATCCTTAACCACAAGCTTTAATCTTCATGACCCAAGTGTGTGTGCAAAACCATAGCCTTCAAACTTGTTCTCTCTAAGCCAAAGACTAAAAGATATTCCAAAAGTGTAGAAAGTAATAAGAGATCCAGAGAGTTTTCTACAATGACTGTTTGGACGAGTATATAATTGATTTAGGGTAAAAACTTGTGAAATGCCCGTTCTGTCTAGGTCTGATGCTCAATTTTCGCACCTGCGGAAAGTACCTCGCAGGTGCGGCTCCGCTTTAGCGGAATTTATCCGCAGAAGCGACAAAGTGCCTCCTGTCAAGCCTTCGCAGAAGCAGACAACTGGCCGCTGAAGCGACATCGCTGAAGCGCATACTCTTTCGCAGAAGCGGAATTCTTCCGCAGGAGCGATCCATCACTCGTAGAAGCGATCACGCTTCTGCGTCTTATTCTCCGCAGAAGCGAAAATGGCTGGTTCTTCGACAGTTCGCAAAAGCGACCCAAATCTCGCAGAGGCGACATCGCTTCTGCGATCAAAATCCGTAGACGCGAAATGCCTGACAGTTTTGCAATGTTTCCTCTCTTTTTAGCTCAATTCCTTGTCACTTCAACCCAAATCTTCTACTAGCATCATTTACCTGAAAATCTAGCAATAACCATCAAAAGCAACCTCATTTCATATTAAAAAGGCATAAAAAGCTAAGTAAAAGAGGCTACAATGAGTGGTAAAATCACCACTCATCATAGCTTGAGGGTTCGAAACCCCAGCTTAGCACATTGTGACGCTAGTAGGGCGTGGCTCGCACCCCGTGGCAGGTGCGGGATTGATTGTGACTGGGGATTGAGACTTGGTCCATCCCTATGATGACCCGACCCGTCGTCACGGGAGTTACCACCCCATACCCCTTCATTTATCTGCTTCATGTTTCTATATCGGTGTTAGAGTCTATTGGGTGAGTTAGGAGTGATTCTGGTTGAAAATGAGGCATATAGCCTTTTGAAATGAAGTTTGTTTATGAAAAGTCAACCTAGAGTTGACTATGTGATTAGAGGGCTCGGAATTGAATTCTAATGATTCTGTTAGTTCCGGGAGGTGATTTTTGACTTAGGGGAGCAATTGGAATTGAATTTGGAGGTCCGGTGTAGAATTAGGCTTGAATTAGCTAAGGTTGAATTTTGGCGAAATCCGAACGGTAGGTGAGATTTCGATCTGTGAGTCAGAATGGAATTCCGACAGTTGCAGTAGCTTCATTAGGTGAGTTTGGATATGTATACAAATTTTTAGGTCATTCGGACGTCGTTTGGTTGGGTTTCGGATCGAATATGAGTTTTGGAAGAATTTGATAAATTTAGACTTGAATCCGTGGTAATTTAATGATTTTAGTGTTTTTGAATGCGTTTTGACAATTGGAACAAGTTTGAATGATGTTATAAGAGGTGTTGGTACTTTTGGTTGAGGTCCCGGAGGCTTCGGGGTAAATTCGGATGCCCAACGGGTCATTTTTGGAAGATTTTTGCCGTTTTGAGCATAAATGTAATGATCCAAAGGTCTATTTTTAGTTCTAGAGATCCAAATTTGATTTCGAGACTTTGAAAATTTAAATAATGAATTGTAGTACTGATCCGGAAATTATGGTTTAATTTCATCAAGTCGCGATTGGGTTTTTGACGCGAAACGCGTGTTAATTGTTTAACGAGCGAAACTAATGTTGCACTGAGCAAATGAGATCCAAATTCAGTTTTATTTGAACCTCTGGATCCGTATCTTAATTACGGAGCCATAGGAAAAAGTATAGTTAAATTTCGAGTTCGTATGATTGAGTTATAGCATTTTTAGTGAAATCAAAAGTTGCTGCAATTTTCTGGGGCAAATCTGGTATTTTCGCTTCTGCGATGAACAGTACCCGCAGAAGCGGGTGAACAGTGATTTTTAAGATCTGCGATGAACAGTGCCGCAGAAGCGGTAAACAGTTAAATTGCACGTATGGTGAACAGTAACCGCATATGCGAAAATCGCTGGGCTTTTAATTGGGGCAGTGCGAGAGTTTTCTTCATTTTTGGAGCTAGGGAGCTCGGATTGAAGCGATTTTCGAAGCGATTTTCACCATATGGATGGGGGTAAGTGTTCTATATCCAAAAGTGATTATATTCAATGATTCCATGGTTATTTTTCATCAAGTATTAGTGAATCAAATGGAAGAAATTGGAGAAAATTTGTAAACTTTTCAAAAACGAAAATTTAGGATTTGAAGAGTCATTTGTGGTCCGATATGGGAGTTCTTAATATGTACGGACTCGTGGAGCGACGATGATTCCGAAAATGTAACTTTTGTAACTTTTCGAGTAGCGTACCGAAAGTCGAGTTTTGGCAACTTTGTGATTTTTGGTGTAATTCGAGTTGTTTCGATTGGGTAATGTTCCATTAGCCTATTTTGATATATTTGTACTGATTTTGGCTAGTTTTGACATGCGCGGCTGCCGGTTCGAGGAGCTAAGGCGTCGCGGGCTTGAGTTTTTGCCTTTTCGAGGTGGGTAATACTTGTAAATGATGTCCTGAGGGTTAGTAAACCCCGGACTTGCACATCTTAGTGCTGTATTGAGGTGACTTGCACGCCGGATAATGGGCACGGGGTAGATCACCATTGGGTATTGTGACTTGGTCTGTCCCGCGTAATGAACAATAACATCTAATTGCTTGAAATGAAATTGACGCCTTAATAAAAATATTAATTATCATTAATTGGACTAATTATCATGCTTGGGCTTCGTGCCGATTATCTGAATCCTTCAGGGATTGGTATCACTGTCTTGATAACACTGTGCATATTTTTATCTCAATCTAAGGTTTTAAATGGTATTTTGCTACTCAACATTTTTATAAGGTTATGAAAATTTTGAACAAGGTCTTGATGACATTTTTTAGTTGTGAGCTAATATGATACTGTTGCCCGAGGGGCTTTCTTGATTATTTGTTAGACTGATTGGGGTCGAGGGCCATATGTGAGGGCATGACGATTTATGTGAGCATATGCATATACATGCATGGATCGGACTGCACGCCGCAATAGTATATGGATCGGGCTGCGCACCGCAGCAGGTGTGATATTGATATTGCACTTGGGATGTAGGATCCCCTCTGGAGTCTGATCCCCCACAGTGAGCGCGGGCGCCTTTGCATGGATCGGGCTGTACGCCATAACGTCATATGCATTGCATGACATACATACATTGGTTTACATGTTCTATGTGGCATAACATTTAACACTCATACATTACTGGCACACATGCATTATTTGCCACCAGATCTCCTAGTGGAAATTGTTAAGGTATGCTGAGCCCAAGGGGCTGATTGAGTGCAGACTTGCACTGATTGAGATTGTACCCAGGTATTGGTATGTTATCATGAAAGAAAGAAAGCTACAAATTGAGATTTCTAAATAATCTACTCACATGTGCTGAAAAGGAATAAAAGATAGGGTATTGGAGTAAAGATAGTTCTGTATTGTGTAGCATGAGATAGTGCTTTGCGTGGTTTTCTTTTCTTCAGCATTATTTACTTTTATTACCGCTGAGTTGGAAGTACTCACACCCGACTCCCTGCACCTTGTGTGCAGATTCAGGTACATCCCAGCAGACCTGACCTAGTAGCTGCTCGGAGTTATTTTCTAGATAGTCAAGGTAGTTGCCGCGTTCGCAGGACCTGACTCTCTTTCCAGCTTACTTTTTTTCATGTTGTTATTGTCACGCCTCAAATCGAGGGACATGACCGGCGCCTGACCGGGTTGCCCCAGTCAAGCGGACCTGGGTGCCTTTCATTCCCACGCGTTACCCCTGTGATGACTGCTTCTCATTAACCAAATATATTACTAATCATAATTGATTTCACATTAAACAAATAAAACGATACGAGTGATTCATTAACAAGATTTCAATTTTTACAACGTCCGACATAACACAATATATATACATAAGACTGGAGTCCCACAGTTTACATGTCTACAGAGCCTCTAGGACAAAAAAAGGGAAATACAATACTTGCCGGTAACAAGGCTCCGGCTATACCTTACAAAACCAAAATGAAATCTTAACAAAGGTGGCATGAACCACACAGGGCCCCAAGGAAGAAAGGGGCTCACCAAAACGGGCAGTGGAAGGATGAAGGATACTACTGCCGATGTGCTGAAGTGCCTGCTGCAGATCCACCTACAATCATAACACGAATGTAGCGTCCCCGGCAAAAGGGACGTCAGTACACTTGAATTGTACTGGTATGTATGGACAAACTTTGTCCCAAGTAAACTCAAGCCATTGAATTACATCAACAATTAATTAAGCCAGCTAACCATGTTTCCACATTTTTCCTTATTTCAAATAATTCTCAACACAAAGCACTTTCTACGATCAACCTGTCACGCCCCAAATCGAGAGACATGACCGGCGCCTGACCGGGTTGCCCCAGTCAAGCGGACCTGGGTGCTTTTCATTCCCACGCGTTACCCCTGTGATGACTGCTTCTCATTAACCAAATATATTACTAATCATAATTGATTTCATATTAAACAAATAAAACGATACGAGTGATTCATTAACAAGATTTCAAGTTTTACAACGCCCGACATAACACAATATATACATAATACTGGAGTCCCACAGTTTACATGTCTACAGAGCCTCTAGGATACAAAAGGGAAATACAATACTTGCCGGTAACAAGGCTCCGGCTATACCTTACAAAACCAAAATGAAATCTAAACCGAGTGGCATGATCCACACAAGGCCCCGAGGAAGAAAGGGGCTCACCAAAAACGGGCAGTGGAGGATGAAAGATACTACTGCCGATGAGCTGAAGTGCCTGCTACTGATCCACCTACAATCATGACACGAATGTAGCGCCCCCGGCAAAAAGGGACGTCGGTACACTTGAATTGTACTGGTATGTATGGACAAACTTTGTCCCAAGTAAACTCAAGCCATTAAATTACATCAACAATTAATTAAGCCAGAGCCAACCATGTTTCCACATTTTCCTCATTTCAAATAATTCTCACACAAAGCACTTTCTACAATCAACCAATTTAACAATAACCAATCAATCACGTAAAGCACAAGTAGTCAAACAAAGGGGCAATCGGTGCCCCACAGGTTGCAAACTCTCCTGCTGTCTCCTTTCACAATTTCACATTATTGATTTATGTATCAATTTTCAATAGCGATTTCGATCGCTTTCCATCCTTATTGCCCCCGACCACCCTTATTACCTCGGCCACCCTTATCACCCCAACCCACACCTTATTTCACCACGTTGCGGCGCGCAACACGACCCCGCCTTACAGATGAAAACACAACAATTTCAAACAGCAGATAAGGTACTACACACAATTTCAACAAGTTCAAATAAGCAACTTACACATTGGTTCATGTTCTCAATTTCTTCTCAATTCAATATCACAACCATGTTACAATATTTCCACAATTCAAGTGTTTCATCTCTTTCCAAAAGGAACCATATATGCCATAACAACAATTTTCCTCAATTCTTTACCAATTTCAATTCCTTTGTCATCTTTCAATTCATATTTCAAACCATACCAAATGTAGTTCAATCATCAATTGTATACCCAACAATGATATCAAAAAAAATCACATAAAATCTCTCAAATTAACACATGCCAAACAATTTCACACATATAGGCGATTTCACAAGAATCAAAATTAGCCATACATACCTGGTGATGATTTTTCTTCCGTTAACTTCCTACTTTATGCTTACCCACGCTATCTTACTCTTGCCAACCTTGTTCTTGAAGACTCTTACTTCTACTCACTTCTTTTTACTAAAAATCAAGTTCAATAATCATGCATGAGTGTAAAAATTCTATTTTCAAAAGCTATTATATGCAAACCTCTCTTTACCCAATTAAAACTGAAAATCAAAGAAAATAGTTAGGGTTTTTACCTTGAAAATATTGGGGAAGTTGAATCCTTGCCCTAGGATCCCTTGGAATTAAGTAGTTGGAACAATCTTTGAAGATGAAGAACTTCTCTCTCTAAAAACCCTCTCTTCTCTCTCTAATTTTTGGTGAGATGATATGATAAAATGAAGAAGAAAGGTGTTATATTAAAGAAGGGATCGGGTCAAAATGTTACAAAAATCTGGGTCGGGGTCAAATATGCGGTCACTATGCGACCGCAGAATCCACATGCGGTCCGCAAAGTGACCGCAAAATGGCCTCAAAGTTATGCAGGTTCTGTTAAGGAATGCGGTCACTATGCGGACCGCATGTTGATTCCGCGGTCGCAAAAGTGCACCGCAGATTTGACATGCGATCGCATATCGACCGCACTTTTGACACGATTTTGGGCAACTCTCTGGAACGTTTTGCGGCAAGAATGCGGTCCGCATGTCAGGTTTGCGGTCGCATTCTCGACCGCATATTTGACACTTTTTCGGAAAAATTATTTCTCTACATTTTTGAAACTTAAATCACTACCAAGGGTCCGAACCGCGGCGAGCAAGCTCGCCGCGAAGAATTCTACGCATTCCTAACACATTATTCGGACCATGACACCACAGCTACTAGGTTTTATGCACAAAAATTTTACGGGGCCTTACATCCTCCCCCCTTAAGATCATTCGTCCTCGAATGAGGATTTTGAAATAAATGAGTTTTGAAAGACATGATATGCAAGCTATCAAAATTTTGACTAACTCTTATATTTTAGAAAAATTTCGCCGGAGTTTCCTTTGTATTATGGACATATCCACCTGTCAGAGGGCCCCCGAAACACATTACCAAACAACAATATACAACTACAACACTTTTCACAACCGGTATACACTTTCTTACCTCAACGAATGCACATATTCTATCACATTGTTACAATTGCACATAAACTAGTCACTTCAATGAATTCTTACCATATTTAACCATTTCAACACCATGTACACTTAACAAACCATTACCAATCTACACTTACTATTAGCTGTTTATTAAACACGTAAATCTTTATAAGGCTTTCATTTGTCAAGAACGGTTCAAATGACCCAAGGTAACAACACATTTAACTCATTACAAATAAAGGAGACTTTACTAATACTAAGAGGGAAACAACTTAGGCCAGATGACAGTTACTAGGAGTAGGAGGGTCACCTAATTTCTTCTAGGCTTGATCAAACAAATGGGGGTACTTTTCTTTCATCTCTTTTTCTGCTTCCCATGTGGCCTCCTCAACTTGTTGACTTCGCCACAATACTTTAACGGAGGCAACTTCCTTATTTCTCAACTTACGGACTTGCCTATCAAGAATGGCAACTGGAACTTCTTCATATGACAAATCTTCATTAACCTCTATAGCTTCGACTGGCATGATGGTGGATGGATCTCCAATCACTTTCTTCAACATGGACGCGTGGAATACCGGGTGCACTGATGACATCTCGGGAGGCAACTCTAGCCTATAAGCAACTTGACCAATCCTTTGAATGATCCGATATGGCCCGACATACCTAGGACTCAATTTCCCTTTCTTTCCAAATCGCATGACTCCTTTCATAGGAGATACCCTCAAGAACACCCAATCATCGACTTGAAACTCCAAATCCCTTCGGCGAACGTCTGCATAGGATTTTTGACGACTCTGTGCTGCTTTCATTCTCTCCTGAATAACCTTGACCTTTTCCATAGCTTCGTACACCATATCTGGCCCTAGCAATTCCGCTTCACCTACCTCAAACCACCCGATTGGCGATCTACATCTTCTCCCGTACAATGCCTCAAACGGGGCCATTTGAATGCTATCATGATAGCTGTTATTGTAAGCAAATTCTATCAGTGGCAAATGTTCATCCCAATTACCTTTAAAATCTAAGACACAAGCCCGCAACATATCTTCAAGCGTCTGAATGGTCCGCTCGGCCTGTCCATCGGTCTGTGGATGGAAAGTTGTGCTGAGATTCACCTGAGTTCCCAAACCTTGCTGAAACTTCTTCCAAAAGTTAGCTGTGAACTGAGCCCCGCGATCCGAGATGATAGAAAGTGGAGTTCCATGAAGCCTTACTATCTCCTTGATGTACAACCTTGCATATTGCTCCGCAGTATCAGTGGACTTGACTGGCAGGAAGTGAGCTGATTTGGTGAGTCGATCTACTATCACCCATATTGAGTCAAACTTACGCCGAGTGCGAGGTAACCCCACCACGAAATCCATATTGATCATCTCCCATTTCCACCTTGGTATTTCTATAAGCTGAGTTAATCCACCAGGCCGTTGATGCTCGGCCTTCACTTGTTGACAATTCGGACATTTAGCTACAAAGCCTGCCACATCCCTTTTCATACCGTTCCACCAATAAATCTCCTTGAGATCGTGATACATTTTCGTTGAACCAGGGTGCAGAGAATACCTGGAAGTATGAGCCTCTGCCATCACTCTTTCCCGAAGCTCGTCCACATCCGGAACACATAGCCTATCTTGACACCGCAATACACCATCTTCGCTGCTGAGTACAAATGCTGAGGTCTTGTCATTCATGATCGCTTCCTTCACCCGAACCAATGCTGGATCCATGAACTGTTTTTCCTTGATTTCCGCGACCAATGATGATTCTGCTCCATTATGCACCAAGATATCCCCCTCGTCTGACGCCGAAATACGAACCCCCAAGCTGGCTAATTGGTAGACCTCTCGAGCCAGGGGTCTCTGATCCACACCCAAATGAGCCAAACTACCCATGGATTTCCGACTAAGAGCGTCGGCTACCACATTTGCCTTCCCTGGATGGTACAATATGTCCATATCATAGTCCTTGAGTAGTTCTAACCACCGCCGCTGTCTCAGATTCAGCTCTTTCCGCTTGAACAAATACTGGAGGCTCTTGTGGTCTGAAAACACATCTACATGAACCCCATAAAGATAGTGTCGCCATATTTTCAAGGCAAACACAACAGCTGCAAGTTCCAAATCATGCGTCGGATAATTCTTCTCATGATTCTTGAGTTGCCTGGAAGCGTAAGATATGACTTTCCCGTGCTGCATCAATACACATCCCAAACCAACCCCGGAGGCATCACAATAAACTACAAATCCCTCTATGCCTTCTGGCAAGGCCAATACTGGTGCCGAGGTCAATCTTAACTTCAGTTCTTGGAAACTTTTCTCACATGCTTCGGACCACTGGAACTTAACTGCTTTCTGCGTCAATTTAGTCAATGGGGAGGCGAGGGTTGAGAATCCCTCTACAAACCTCCGATAGTACCCGGCCAGACCCAAAAAGCTGCGAATCTCTGTCGGGGTCGTGGGTCTAGGCCAATCTTTCACTGCCGCAATCTTCTGAGGATCCACCATAATTCCCTCACTGGAAATAACATGCCCTAGAAAAGCTACGGACTCCAACCAAAACTCACATTTTGAGAACTTGGCATACAATTGATGCTGAAGAAGGGTCTGCAATGCTGCTCTGAGGTGAACGGCATGATTTTCCCTGCTCCGAGAGTAGATGAGAATATCGTCAATGAATACAATCACAAAGGAATCTAGGAATGGCTTGAAAACCCGATTCATAAGGTCCATGAAAGCTGCTGGGGCATTGGTTAGCCCAAAAGACATAACCAAAAACTCAAAGTGACCATAACGAGTTCTGAAGGCGGTTTTAGGAATATCCTGCTCCCTGATTTTCAACTGGTGGTACCCGGACCGTAAATCAATCTTTGAGAAGAACCTCGCTCCCTGCAATTGGTCAAACGGATCATCCACTCGAGGCAATGGATATTTATTCTTAATGGTGACTTTGTTAAGCTGCCGATAATCAATACATATTCGAAGTGACCCATCCTTCTTTCTGACAAAGAGAACCGGAGCACCCCATGGCGACACACTCGGTCGGATGAACCCTTTCTCTAATAAATCCCTCAGTTGCTCCTTTAACTCCCTTAACTCTGCTGGCGCCATTCTGTAAGGTGGAATGGATATTGGCTGAGTATCTGGCAATACATCAATTCCGAAATCAATCTCCCTATCCGGCGGGATGCCTGGAAGCTCATCCGGAAACACTTCAGGAAATTCATTCACAATTGGCACGGACTCGAGGGTAGGCACCTCTGAGGTGGTGTCCGTTACCCGAACCAGGTGATAGATACACCCTTTCTTAATAATCTTTGAAGCCTTAAGGTAGGAAATAAACCTACCCCTTGGCACTACCCCATTTCCTCTCCATTCAATAACTGGCTCGTTAGGGAACTCGAGCCTCATAACTCTCGTCCGACGGTCAAGCTTGGCAAAGCACGAATAGAGCCAATCCATCCCCATAATTACATCAAAATCTACCATCCCAAGCTCAATAAGATCAGCTGTGGTATCACGACCACCCACTGTAACAACACAATCCCTATAGACTCGTGAGGCTGTAATAGAATCACCAATAGGAGTCGACACAGAGAACGGCTCATGAAGCTGTTCGGGTTCTATCCCAAAGCTTGAAGCAATGAATGGAGTAACATAAGACAAGGAGGACCCTGGATCAATAAGGGCATAGCAATTAATAGTCTGAACAGACATGATACCTGTAACAACATCTGGAGAAGCCTCGGCATTTTGGCGGCCACTCAATGCATAGAATCGGCTAGGTCCACCCCTACCCTGAGCTCCACCCCTAGCTGCACCACGCCCTGCTGATGCTGGAGTACGCGCTGATGATGTAGCAGCCGAAGAACCGGATGACTGAGCAGATCCCCTACCTATACCCCGACGGGGTGCACGACAGTCTCGTCGAATGTGACCTCTCACCCCGCACCCGAAGCACACCGGAAGGTCAAGGTAGCAAGTTTCTGTATGAAATCTCCCACACTTGGGGCATGTAGGTCTCCCCTGCTGCTGGGATCTCACCCCAGGATGACCAGACTGACGAGACCTCCTGCTGTCTGAACCAGGTCTCGAGTAACTGCTCTGCTGATGACTGTGCACGGATGGCGGTGCACTCGCGGAGGACTGAGCATATGACTGGGATGGCCCTGATGACCCCTTCCCTGGAAGTGATCTCCCCGAACGACCCATTGACCGGGCCCTGTTGCTACTTTCTCTTTCTGCACGAATCTTCAATTTCCTGGCCTCTGTGGCCTGAGCAAACCCCACAATCCTCCCATAGTTCATGTCTGAGTGCAAAGCTGCTGTGGCGGCCTCATTCACCACCAAAGGGCTAAGGCCCTCGAACAAACCGTCGAACCCGGGCATCCATGGTCGACACTAAATGAGGAGCGTACTTGGACAACCTTACGAACTCCATGTGATACTCCCAAACACTCATACCGCCCTGTTTGAGAACCTCGAACTCAGTGGCACGGGCTGCCATTGCCTCAGCAGGTAAGAAGTGGTCTATGAATGCATCTACGAACTCATCCCATCTGGCCGGAGGGCTCCCTTCCTCACGGGAATCCTCCCACATTTCGAACCATGAACGTGCCGCTCCCTTCGGCCTGTAAGAGGCCAACTCTACCCCCTCTATATCTGTAGCCTTCATCACTCTGAGGGTCTTGTATATCTCATCAAGGAATTCCTGTGGGTCAGCCTCTGGATCGGTGCCTGAAAATTCTGGAGGGGCCAATCGCAAGAATTGATGGACTCCGGAGCCAAAGGAATCTCCCTGTCCGCTGGAGGATGCAGGGGCATCATGGGATCTCTGGGCCTGGGCGGCCACTAGCTATGTTAACATATGGATGGCTCCCCTAAGTTCTTCATTAGAGATACCAGAGCCCGAAGCGGGAACTGTATCTGAGTCAGGAACACCGGCAGGAGGAATGGTGGCATCCTCTGCCGCAGCTGGAATAGGGACACTTGGGTTTTGAACAGATGGGCCAGGCAAATTCGGGACTGGTGGGTCATTCTCTCCCACGGCATCGGGTACATGATTAACAACTGCACTTGGGTCGGCATTGGCCCTAAGGCCGAGTCTAGCCTTCTTCTTAGGTGCCATATTCTGAAAATTTGGGAACAAGGCACGAATTAGACACAGGATATCTCCACATTGCACTTTACCGCACGATATAGATTATCAAAGGAGTAGGTAAATTCCTAAATGCCCGTGTAGCCCCCTACTTATATGATGTGGTCGATAACACACCTATAAGAAGGGCACTACTAGACACGGCTCCGAGACATCCTAGGACACTTTAAAACCTTAAGCTCTGATACCAAGTTTGTCACGCCCCAAATCGAGAGACATGACCGTTGCCGGATTTTTGCTTCCGGGAATTGCCCATCTGGACCAATTTCTATAGCTTGCGATGTGACGACCCGGCCCGTCGTCACGGGAATTACCACCCCGTTGTGTTGTAATTACATAATTCATGCTTTTATATAAGTGTTAGAGTCTATCGGGGGAGTTAGGAGTGAATTAAATTGGGAATGAGGCATATAGCCTTTGTGAAGGAAACTTGAATAAGAAAAGTCAACCCGGAGTTGACTATTTAGCTAGAGGGCTCGGAATCGGATTCTGATGATTCGGTTAGTTCCGGAAGGTGATTTGTGACTTAGGGGAGCGATCGGAATTGAATTTGGAGGCCCGGTGTAGAAATAGGCTTGAATTGGCTAAGGTTGAATTTTGGCGAAATCCGGACGATAGGTGAGATTTAGATCCGGGGGTCGGAATGGAGTTCCGACAGTTGCAGTAGCTTCGTTAGGTGATTTTGGATGTGCCTGCAAAATTTCAGGTCATTCGGACGTCGTTTGGTCGGGTTTTTGATCGAATGTGTAATTCGGAAAGTTTTAAGAAATTTAGGCTTGAATCCGTGTGTAATTGGTGATTTTGATGTTTAGGGTGGTGTTTTTATGATTGGAACAAGTTCGTATCGTGTTTTGGAGTATGTTGGTGGTTTTCGTTGGGGTCCCGGAGGCCTCGGGATGGATTCGGGGGTCCAAACGGACCAATTTGTGCCAAAAGGCACTGCTGTTCTGCTGCAATAATCGCAGAAAAATTTTGTTCTCCGCGATCGCGGAGATGGCCATGCGATCGCGTAAGGGAGAAATCCCGAGCTCTGCGATCGCGAAGCAAAGCCTGCGATCGCGTAAGTCTGAAGGTTGGAGCATTGCGATCGCGTGAGGTTTTATGCGATCGCGTAGGGTATTTGGTCGGAAGCAGTGCGATCGCGTGTCTTGTGTCGCGATCGCGTAGGTTAATCTGGGAGCCGGCCGAGTTTGTTCACTGCGATCGCGTTAGTTCGTTTGCGATCGCGTAGGGTCACTGAATTGTTCACTGCGATCGCGGCAAGGATCACGCGATCGCGTAGAGGAAAATTAGGCCGCCCAAAATTTGTGCATCGCGATCGCGTGCCAAAGGCTGCGATCGCGTAGGGTTAATTCGTCTGGCAGAGAATTTAATCACAGAACAGTGGGGCTACGGGTTTCATTCATGAAACCTCCATTTTTGAGTTCTAGAGAGAGAAACTCACGGGAATTGCTGGTAATTCATCGGGGATTCGTTGGAGGTAAGTTTTGTGGCTTAATTACATCAATTTAACATGAAATCCTTGGTTAAATCCCTGTAAATGGAAGATTAAAGGTGGGTTTGAGCCCTAGGCCTAAATTAAAGAAAAACACTGATTTGAGTGGGCAAATGGAGTCCGAATTTGGTAAATTTTATATGCCTAGACTCGTATCGAGATGAGGATTCCGAATATGTAATTTTTGTAATTTTTCGACAAGTGTACCAAAAGTCGGGTTTTGACAACTTGTGGGTTTTGATATAAATTGGGTTATTTCGAATGAATTTCGTGAAATTAGCGTATATTGATGCATTCTCTATGACTTTGAGCAGATTTGGCGTCCGAGGAGATTGATTTGCGAGGCAAGCGCAAGGCGGATTGAAGCTTCTACCGGTTCGAGGTGAGTGGTAGTAGTAAACAATACACTGAGGGTTTGAAACCCCGTACTAGCACTTTACAGTGCTATATTGAGATGAGACACGCGTTCTATGACGGGCGTGGTAACATTGTGATAAGGGGTTCGGACTTAGTCCTTCCCGGCTAATGGAACACTGTGTTGTACAACTGTTAATGAGGTTATAACTGTACAATTGGGCTGATAGCCATGTTTGGGGCCTTGTGCCGATCTGTAGAGCATTAGGGAACCTATAGAGCTAGGTGACCTTTATATCGTGTTGGAAATATACACTCAGCCATAGCTCTAGCCGTATAGCATAATATGAGCCCGTACTAGATGTGTACATTGAGAGAGATTATCTAGGGTGGAATTCCCTGTTCTAGCTGAGTGGGCCTGAAAGGCCAAGTCTATACCGATTGAGACGAGATACGGTCAAGGACCCACTATGAGATATTATATTGGGCCTGAGAGGCCAAGTCTATACTGACAGGGATAGGGTCGAGGACCCACTATGAGTTATTATATATGTACCTATATTGGATCGGGCTGCGCGCCGCAGCACTATATGTATTGGATCAGACTGCACGTCGCAGTAATGTATATGTGGATTGGACTACACGCCGCAGTGATATACATGTGGAACGGACTGCACGCCGCAGTATTATTGCGCTTGGGCTGTAGGAGCCCCTTCGGAGTCCGAGTCCGCACACATTCTCAGTGAGCGCTGGTGTATATCATGGGATCGGGCTACACGCCGCAGCAGTAGTATATATGTTGGATCGGACTGCACGCCGCAGTGATATATGGTGGACCTGGCTGCACGCCATAGCACCATAGCGCTTGGGCCTAGGGAGCCCCTCCGAAGTCCGTATACACCCCCAGTGAGCGCCGTCGACGTTAAATGGAGCGGGCTGCGCGCCGCAGCAGTATATGTATTGGAGCGGGCTGCACGCCGCAGCATTATACTTAATCATATCCTACTATTTACTTAGATACTTATACATTATAGACATAAGTATGTGCCTTTATATGTTGAGATGGCCGTACACCGTAGGGGTACGAGCGAGGGTTTGTTCGGTGTGGAGATCTTGTAGAGATAAACGTAGATTGGAGGTTAAAGTACTACTATAGTGATGACGTACTTGTGAAGATTGCCTTAGAACTGCTAAGTGATAGCACAGGAGTTCTTACTTTCAGTTATTATTTATTATTGTTACTCACTGAGTTGAAATATACTCACCCCACTCCCCTGCACGTTTTGGTGCAGATCCACAGGTGCCCGAGAGCAGTTGAGACATTTTAGCTGCTGATCCATATCTACTTTGGCGGAGATTACGAGGTAGCTGCCAGCGTCCGCAGAGCTTGTTTTCTCCTTCTTTATCATCTTGTTGATTTCCTATTTGTCTAGACTTGGTTGTATTAGGATTCTCCTTCTTTATCATCTTGTTGATTTTCTATTTGCCTAGACTTGGTTGTATTAGGATGCTATTCTGTAGAGGCTCAGTCTCGTGACACCATGATATGGTTGGGACCGTATTTTGTATGTTTTACTTTTCGTTTATCACCTGATGACTCCATCACGACCATGGTTTGGGTCGTGACAAGTTGGTATCGGAGCCTAGGTTAACATGTCTCGCGAGTCATGAGCCGGTTGGTAGAGTCTCGTGGATCGGTGCGGGGACACCCTGTACTTATCCTCGGGAGGCTGCAAACCTTTTTAGGAAAAGTTTCAATTCTTGGAATTCTTGTCGTGCGATTACTTTTGACTTGAACTGAACTTTGACATTCTATTCTCTCGCAGATGGCGAGAACTCGATCATCCGGACGTGGGGGACGACCACCACTACCACCTACTAGAGGCCGTGGACGCGGTCGTGGTCGAGGCGGAGTTGGGGCAGCTGAGGCAGCGCCAGCTGACCCACAGCCCCCAGTTGCAGAGGTGCCAGCAGCACCAGGATCAGGCACCAGCTGTGCCCATTGCTATTCCGGGTCTACAGGAGACCCCGGCTCAGATACTAGCAGTCTGCACTGGCCTAGCACAGGCGGTTTCGGTTACTACTGCAGCAGCTGCATCGGGGATCGGGGGTGGTCATCGGACCCCCGCAAGACGCACTCCGGAGCCGGCAGCGCGGGCATACGCACACCGCAGGCTCCTCCGGGCTCAGCCTCGTGGTTCCGGTTCGGCCCAGCAGATCGGATTCGGGGGACAGGGTCCCGACTATGACTGACGACGAGGAGCGTCGTCTCGAGAGGTTCACCGAGTTATCTCCTCCGGTGTTCACTGGTGCTCCGGCGAGGACGCCCAAGGTTTTCCGGATAAGTGCCGTCGGATGCTTCGTACGGCAGGGATATTGGAGTCCGGTGGGGTATCTTTCACTACCTTTCAGTTTCGGGGACCAGCCTTTGCTTGGTGGGAGGCTTATGAGCGCCGCAGGCCAGCAGGGGGCAGCACCACTATCATGGCCGGAGTTCTCCACTATGTTCTTAGAGAAATGGGTGCCTCGATCTCAGAGAGAGGAGATGCGTAGGCAGCTTGAGGGTCTCCGTCAGGGGGACATGTCAGTGTCAGAGTATGAGATCAGGTTTACAGAGTTGTCCGGATATGCACCGTGGTTGGTTCATTCCGACAGAGAGAGGATTGGGCGCTTTGTGGACGGCCTCATTTACCCCATTCGTATTCTGATGACTCGGGAGAGGGTTTTGAGTCGTACATTTGAGGATGCCGTGGATATTGCTCGCGACATTGAGACAGATCGTCGCAGGGAGCGGGATGAGAGGGAGGCCAAGAGGCCTCGAGGAGCAGCTAGTTCCAGTGGCACACAGACCAGAGGCCAGAGTCAGCAGAGCCGAGGTCGCTCTTTCATGTCTTCGCAGTCGAGACGCTCAGATCGTCGCAGATGGTCTCCTAGACAGGATTATCAGGGTTCGCACCAGAGCCAGCCAGCTCTCAGTGCCATGCCAGCTCAGAGTTCTTCACAGGCCCCATCCGCTCAGGGTTCATCTCGGCCTAGTTCATCAGCTGGCCATTCCAGCGCCAGAGGTCCTTATCAGTCTCAGTACCCAGCACCGGGGAGTTGCTACGAGTGCGGAGAGTTTGGGCATCACCGTAGGGAGTGTCCCCGTCTTGTTTCCGGATCTTATCAGCAGAGGGGGCAGCCCTCGTCATCTGGTCCTTCTACTTCAGCACCCGCCCCGCCAGCTAGGGGTGAGGGTCAGACAGCTAGGGGTCGCCCTCGAGGGGGAGGCCGATCAGGCGGTCAGGCTAGATGCTATGCTTTTCGGGGCCGATCTGAGGCTGTTGCTTCTGATGATGTCATTACAGGTATTATTTCAGTCTGCCACAGAGATGCCTCAGTATTGTTTGATCCCGGCTCTACTTATTCTTATGTGTCTACATATTTTGCTCCTCATTTGGGCACGACCCGAGGGAGTCTTGAGCTGCCAGTGCATGTATCTACCCCGGTAGGGGATACTATTGTTGTGGACCACGTATACCGGTCCCGTTTGGTCACTATTGGAGGTCTGGAGACCCGAGTAGACCTGTTGCTTCTCAGCATGATTGATTTTGATGTTATATTGGGCATGGACCGGCTATCTCCATGTCATGCTATTCTGGACTGTCATGCTAAGACAGTCACTTTGGCTATGCCGGGCATTCAGAGGATCGAGTGGCGAGGCACGACCGAGTATGTACCTAGCAGGGTAATATCTTTCCTCAAGGCCCAACGAATGGTTGGGAAGGGATGTCTCTCTTATTTAGCATTTGTGCGGGAGGTCGAGGCCCGGACTCCCAGTATTGATTCTGTTCCCATTGTGCGAGACTTTCCTGATGTGTTTCCCTCAGACCTGCCGGGCATGCCGCCGGACAGGGATATTGATTTTGGTATCGATTTGGTGCCGGGCACTCAGCCTATTTCTATTCCTCCGTATCGTATGGCACCAGCCGAGTTGAAGGAATTGAAGGAGCAGCTCCAGGAACTCCTAGATAAGGGGTTCATTCGGCCGAGTGTGTCGCCGTGGGGTGCACCGGTCCCGTTTGTTAAGAAGAAGGACGGATCTATGAGGATGTGTATTGACTATAGGCAGCTAAACAAAGTAACAGTGAAGAATAAGTATCCTCTTCCTCGTATTGATGATTTATTTGATCAGCTCCAGGGGGCTAGGGTGTTCTCGAAGATTGATCTTCGTTCAGGCTACCATCAGCTGAAGATTAGAGAGTCTGACATTATGAAGACTGCATTCCGGACCAGATATGGTCACTATGAGTTCCTTGTGATGTCTTTTGGGCTGACCAACGCCCCAGCAGCATTTATGCATCTGATGAACAGTGTATTCAAGCCGTATCTTGATTCATTTGTGATCGTATTCATTGATGACATACTTGTCTACTCTCGTAGCCAGGAGGAGCATGCTCGGCACTTGAGTGTTGTGTTGCAGAGATTGAGAGAGGAGAAGCTGTATGCCAAGTTCTCCAAATGTGAGTTCTGGCTTGAGTCCGTGGCATTCTTAGGGCACGTGGTGTCCTGTGATGGTATTCAGGTAGATCCGAGGAAGGTCGAGGCAGGTGCAGAGTTGGCCCAGACCGACCTCAGTTACTGAGATCCGTAGCTTTCTGGGATTGGCAGGGTATTATCGCCGATTTGTTCAGGGGTTCTCTTCTATTGCTTCACCCTTGACTAGATTGACTCGGAAGGGTGTTCCTTTCTTATGGTCCGAGGAGTGCGAGGAGAGCTTTCAGAAATTCAAGACAGCACTGACCACAGCACCAGTCTTGATTCTACCGACAGCTTCAGATTCTTATACTGTATATTGTGATGCCTCCGGAGTGGGCATTGGTTGTGTGTTGATGCAGGAGGGTATTATGCTTCTCGTCAGTTGAAGCCCCACGAGAAGAACTACCCTGTTCATGATTTGGAGCTAGCAGCCATAGTTCATGCCTTGAAGATTTGGAGGCATTACCCGTATGGTGTCTCATGTGAGGTGTTCACGGATCATCGCAGCCTTCAGCACTTATTCAGACAGAAGGACCTTAATTTGAGACAGCGGAGGTGGTTGGAGTTGCTTAAGGACTATGATATCACTATTTTGTATCATCCCGGGAAGGCCAATGTGGTGGCCGATGCCTTGAGTCGGAAGGCGGTTAGCATGGGCAGCTTAGCTTTCATCCCAGTTGGGGAGAGGCCTTTTGCTTATGATGTTCAGGCCCTAGCCAATCGGCTAGTGAGATTAGATATTTCGGAGCCGAGTCGAGTGTTGGCTTGTATTGCTTCTCGATCTTCCTTATATGATCGCATCAGAGAGCGACAGTATGATGACCCACATTTGCTTGTCCTTAAGGACAGAGTGCATCATAATGATGTCAGAGATGTGACTATCGACAGTGATGGTGTTTTGAGGATGCAGGGCCGTATATGTGTGCCCAATGTTGATGGTTTGCGGGAGTTAATACTTGAGGAGGCACACAGTTCGCGGTACTCTATTCACCCAGGTGCCGCAAAGATGTACCAAGACTTGAGACAACACTACCGGTGGAGGAGAATGAAGATGGATATTGTTAGGCATGTAGCTAAGTGCCTCAATTGCCAGCAGGTCAAATATGAGCATCAGAGACCGGGCGGTGTTCTTCACCGTATGGTTATTCCCGAGTGGAAATGGGAGAGGATCACCATGGATTTTGTTACTGGGCTCCCTCGGACAGCGAGAAAGTTTGATTCGGTATGGGTGATCGTTGATCGGCTGACTAAGTCCGCACATTTCATCCCAGTTAGTACTACTTACTCATCGGAGCGGTTGGCGGTGATCTTTATTCGGGAGATTGTCAGGTTGCATGGGGTCCCAGTGTCTATTATATCTGACAGAGGCACTCAGTTCACTTCCCAGTTTTGGAGAGCATTTCAGCGAGAGATGGGTATGAGGGTTGAGTTGAGTACAACATTTCACCCCCAGACAGACGGGCAGTCTGAGCGTACTATTCAGATCCCGGAGGATATGTTGCGGGCATGTGTGATTGATTTTGGTGGTTCGTGGGATGAATTCTTACCACTTGCTGAGTTTGCCTACAACAACAGCTACCAGTCGAGTATTCAGATGGCCCCGTACGAGGCATTGTATGGCGGACGGTGTAGATCTCCCGTGGGATGGTTTGAGCCTGGTGAGGTTAGATTGATAGGGACCTGAGTTAGTCCAGGATGCTCTGGATAGAGCAAAGTTAATCCAGGAGAGGCTTCGTACAGCACAGTCTCGCCAGAAGAGTTATGCGGACCGTAGAGTTCGAGAGTTGTCGTTCATGGTTGGTGACAGAGTATTGTTGAAGATTTCACCTATGAAGGGTGTGATGAGGTTCGGGAGGAAAGGGAAGCTGAGTCCCAGGTATATTGGCCCTTTTGAGATACTCAGGAGAGTTGGAGAGGTGGCATATGAGTTAGCCTTGCCACCCAGTTTATCCAGCGTTCATCCGGTATTCCATGTGTCTATGCTCCGAAGTACATTGGAGATCCGTCTCATGTATTAGACTTCAGCACCATCCAGCTTGATGGTGATCTGTCCTATGATGTGGAGCCTATTGCTATTTTGGGTCGTCAGGTGAGAAAATTGAGGTCCAAGGAGATTGCATCGGTTAAGGTTCAGTGGAGAGGTCGACCCGTGGAGGAGGCTACTTGGGAGGTTGAGC
>JASVEL010002027.1:0-98291 GCA_032618575.1 Nicotiana noctiflora | reverse complement strand
GCAGGAGATGTGGAGCAGATACCCTCAGCTATTTGAGACTTCAGGTATGTTTCTTGACCCGCTCGAGGACGAGCGTTTGCTTAAGATGGGGAGAATGTGACGACCCGGCCCGTCGTCACGGGAATTACCACCCCGTTGTGTTGTAATTACATAATTCATGCTTTTATATAAGTGTTAGAGTCTATCGGGGGAGTTAGGAGTGAATTAAATTGGGAATGAGGCATATAGCCTTTGTGAAGGAAACTTGAATAAGAAAAGTCAACCCGGAGTTGACTATTTAGCTAGAGGGCTCGGAATTGGATTCTCGATGATTCGGTTAGTTCCGGAAGGTGATTTGTGACTTAGGGGAGCGATCGGAATTGAATTTGGAGGCCCGGTGTAGAAATAGGCTTGAATTGGCTAAGGTTGAATTTTGGCGAAATCCGAACGGTAGGTGAGATTTTGATCCGGGGGTCGGAATGGAATTCCGACAGTTGCAATAGCTTCGTTAGGTGATTTTGGATGTGCCTGCAAAATTTCAGGTCATTCGGACGTCGTTTGGTCGGGTTTTTGATCGAATGTGTAATTCGGAAAGTTTTAAGAAATTTAGGCTTGAATCCGTGTGTAATTGGTGATTTTGATGTTTAGGGTGGTGTTTTTATGATTGGAACAAGTTCGTATCGTGTTTTGGAGTATGTTGGTGGTTTTCGTTGGGGTCCCGGGAGCCTCGGGATGAATTCGGGGGTCCAAACGGACCAATTTGTGCCAAAAGGCACTGCTGTTCTGCTGCAATAATCGCAGAAAAATTTTGTTCTCCGCGATCGCGGAGATGGCCATGCGATCGCGTAGGGAGAAATCCTGAGCTCTGCGATCGCGAAGCAAAGCCTGCGATCGCGTAAGTCTGAAGGTTGGAGCATTGCGATCGCGTGAGGTTTTATGCGATCGCGTAGGGTATTTGGTCGGAAGCAGTGCGATCGCGTGTCTTGTGTCGCGATCGCGTAGGTTAATCTGGGAGCCGGCCGAGTTTGTTCACTGCGATCGCGTTAGTTCGTTTGCGATCGCGTAGGGTCACTGAATTGTTCACTGCGATCGCGGCAAGGATCACGCGATCGCGTAGAGGAAAATTAGGCCGCCCAAAATTTGTGCATCGCGATCGCGTGCCAAAGGCTGCGATCGCGTAGGGTTAATTCGTCTGGCAGAGAATTTAATCACAGAACAGAGGGGCTACGGGTTTCATTCATGAAACCTCCATTTTTGAGTTCTAGAGAGAGAAACTCACGGGAATTGCTGGTAATTCATCGGGGATTCGTTGGAGGTAAGTTTTGTGGCTTAATTACATCAATTTAACATGAAATCCTTGGTTAAATCCCTGTAAATGGAAGATTAAAGGTGGGTTTGAGCCCTAGGCCTAAATTAAAGAAAAACACTGATTTGAGTGGGCAAATGGAGTCCGAATTTGGTAAATTTTATATGCCTAGACTCGTATCGAGATGAGGATTCCGAATATGTAATTTTTGTAATTTTTCGACAAGTGTACCAAAAGTCGGGTTTTGACAACTTGTGGGTTTTGATATAAATTGGGTTATTTCGAATGAATTTCGTGAAATTAGCGTATATTGATGCATTCTCTATGACTTTGAGCAGATTTGGCGTCGAGGAGATTGATTTGCGAGGCAAGCGCAAGGCGGATTGAAGCTTCTACCGGTTCGAGGTGAGTGGTAGTAGTAAACAATACAATGAGGGTTTGAAACCCCGTTCTAGCACTTTACAGTGCTATATTGAGATGAGACACGCGTTCTATGACGGGCGTGGTAACATTGTGATAAGGGGTTCGGACTTAGTCCTTCCCGGCTAATGGAACACTGTGTTGTACAACTGTTAATGAGGTTATAACTGTACAATTGGGCTGGTAGCCATGTTTGGGGCCTTGTGCCGATCTGTAGAGCATTAGGGAACCTATAGAGCTAGGTGACCTTTATATCGTGTTGGAAATATACACTCAGCCATAGCTCTAGCCGTATAGCATAATATGAGCCCGTACTAGATGTGTACATTGAGAGAGATTATCTAGGGTGGAATTCCCTGTTCTAGCTGAGTGGGCCTGAATGGCCAAGTTTATACCGATTGAGATGAGATAGGGTCGAGGACCCACTATGAGATGTTATATTGGGCATGAAAGGCCAAGTCTATATTAACTGAGACAGGGTCAAGGACCCATTGTGATATATTATATTGGGCCTGAGAGGCCAAGTACATACTGACTGGGATAGGGTCGAGGACCCATTATGAGGTATTATGTATATAGATACCTATTTTGGATCGGACTGCACGCCGCAGTAATATACATGTGATATACATGTAATATACATGTGGGACGGACTGCACGCCGCAGTATTATTGCGCTTGGGCTGTAGGAGCCCCTTCGGAGTCTGAGTATGCACACATTCCAGTGAGCGCTGGTATATTATGGGATCGGGGCTGCACGCCGCGGCGATATATATGTCGGATCGGACTGCACGCCGCGGTGATATATGGTGGACACTGGCTGCAAGCCATAGCACCATAGCGCTTGGGCCTAGGGAGCCCTCCGAAGTCCTGTATACACCCCGGTGAGCGCCGTCGACGTTAAATGGAGCGGGGCTGCACGCCGCGGCGATATATGTATTGGAGCGGGCTGCACGCGCAGCATTATACTTAATCATATCCTACTATTTACTTAGATACTTATACATTATAGACATAAGTATGTGCCTTTATATGTTGAGATGGCCGTACACCGTAGGGGTACGAGCGAGGGTTTGTTCGGTGTGGAGATCTTGTAGAGATAAACGTAGATTGGAGGTTAAAGTACTACTATAGTGATGACGTACTTGTGAAGATTGCCTTAGAACTGCTAAGTGATAGCACAGGAGTTCTTACTTTCGGTTATTATTTATTATTGTTACTCACTGAGTTGAAATATACTCACCCCACTCCCCTGCACTGTTTTGGTGCAGATCCGCAGGTGCCCGAGAGCAGTTGAGACATTTTAGCTGCTGATCTATATCTACTTTGGCGGAGATTACGAGGTAGTTGCCAGCGTCCGCAGAGCTTGTTTTCTCCTTCTTTATCATCTTGTTGATTTCCTATTTGTCTAGACTTGGTTGTATTAGGATGCTATTCTGTAGAGGCTCAGTCTCGTGACACCACGATATGTTTGGGACCGTATTTTGTATGTTTTGACGTTTCGGTTATCACCTGTTATGACTAATTATTGTTTAAGTTTAATTTATTTAATAATTGGCTGGTTAAAAGGATAATATGGTCGGGCTTGCCTAGCATTGTGTTGGGCGCCATCACGACCGGGATTGGGGTCGTGACAGGTATATATTCTCGAACTTGATTAACTAGTCCTAGAAATGATTGTATATTAAACAAATAAAACGATACGAGTGATTCATTAACAAGATTTCAATTTTTACAACGCCCGACATAACACAATATATACATAATGCTGGAGTCCCACGGTTTACATGTCTACAGAGCCTCTAGGATACAAAAAGGGAAATACAATACTTGCCGGTAACAAGGCTCCGGCTATACCTTACAAAACCAAAATGAAATCTAAACCGAGTGGCATGATCCACACAAGGCCCCGAGGAAGAAAGGGGCTCACCAAAAACGGGCAGTGGAGGATGAAAGATACTACTGCCGATGAGCTGAAGTGCCTGCTACTGATCCACCTACAATCATGACACGAATGTAGCGCCCCCGGCAAAAAGGGACGTCAGTACACTTGAATTGTATTGGTATGTATGGACAAACTTTGTCCCAAGTAAACTCAAGCCATTAAATTACATCAACAATTAATTAAACCAACCAACCATGTTTCCACATTTTCCTCATTTCAAATAATTCTCACACAAAGCACTTTCTACAATCAACCAATTTAACAATAACCAATCAATCACGTAAAGCACAAGTAGTCAAACAAAGGGGCAATCGGTGCCCCACAGGTTGCAAACTCTCCTGCTGTCTCCTTTCACAATTTCACATTATTGATTTATGTATCAATTTTCAATAGCGATTTCGATCGCTTTCCATCCTTATTGCCCCTGACCACCCTTATTACCTCGGCCACCCTTATCACCCCAACCCAAACCTTATTTCACCACGTTGCGGCGCGCAACACGACCCCGCCTTACGGTTGAAAACACAACAATTTCAAACAGCAGATAAGGTACTACACACAATTTCAACAAGTTCAAATAAGCAACTTACACATTGGTTCATGTTCTCAATTTCTTCTCAATTCAATATCACAACCATGTTACAATATTTCCACAATTCAAGTGTTTCATCTCTTTCCAAAAGGAACCATATATGCCATAACAACAATTTTCCTCAGTTCTTTACCAATTTCAATTCCTTTGTCATCTTTCAATTCATATTTCAAACCATACCAAATGTAGTTCAATCATCAATTGTATACCCAACAATGATATCAAAAAAAATCACATAAAATCTCTCAAATTAACACATGCCAAACAATTTCACACATATGGGCGATTTTACAAGAATCAAAATTAGCCATACATACCTGGTGATGATTTTTCTTCCGTTAACTTCCTACTTTAAGCTTACCCAAGCTATCTTACTCTTGTCAACCTCGTTCTTGAAGACTCTTACTTCTACTCACTTCTTTTTTTTTTCTAGAAATCAAGTTCAATAATCATGCATGAGTGTAAAAATTCTATTTTTAAAAGCTATTATATGCAAACCTCTCTTTACCCAATTAAAACTGAAAATCAAAGAAAATAGTTAGGGTTTTTACCTTGAAAATATTGGGGAAGTTGAATCCTTGCCCTAGGATCCCTTGGAATTAAGTAGTTGGAACAATCTTTGAAGATGAAGAACTTCTCTCTCTAAAAACCCTCTCTTCTCTCTCTAATTTTTGGTGAGATGATATGATAAAAATGAAGAAGAAAGGTGTTATATTAAAGAAGAGATCGGGTCAAAATGTTACAAAAATCTGGGCCGGGGTCAATTATGCGGTCACTATGCGACCGCAGAATCAACATGCGGTCCGCATAGTGACCGCAGAATGGCTCAAAAAATTACGTAGGTTCTGTTAAGACATGCGGTCACTATGCGGACCGCATGTTGATTCTGCGGTCGCAAAAGTGCACCGCAGATTGACATGCGATCGCATATCGACCGCACATTTGACACGGATTTGGGCAACTCTCTGGAACGATTTGCGGTCAGAATGCGGTCCGCATGTCAGGTTTGCGGTCGCATTCTTGACCGCACATTTGACACTTTTTCGGAAAAATTATTTCTCTACATTTTTGAAACTTAAATCATTACCAAGGGTCCTAACACATTATTCGGACCATGACACCACAGCTACTAGGTTTTATGCACAAAAATTTTACGGGGCCTTACACAACCAATTTAACAATAACCAATCAATCACGTAAAGCACAAGTAGTCAAACAAAGGGGCAATCAGTGCCCCACAGGTTGCAAACTCTCCTGTTGTCTCCTTTCACAATTTCACATTATTGATTTTTGTATCAATTTTCAATAGCGATTTCGATCGCTTTCCATCCCTTATTGCCCCTGACCACCCTTATTACCTCGGCCACCCTTATCACCCCAACCCACGCCTTATTTCCCCACGTTGCGGCGCGCAACACGACCCCGCCTTACAGTTGAAAACACAACAATTTCAAACAGCAGATAAGGTACTACACACAATTTCAACAAGTTCAAATAAGCAACTTGCACATTGTTTCATGTTCTCAATTACTTATCAAGCCAATATCACGACCAAGTTACAATATTTCCATAATCAAGAATATTCACACAAGTATGTTCAACAATTTTCCACAATTCAAGTGTTTCATCTCTTTCCACAATAAACCAATTCTCGAGTGTTTCGTTTCCTTTCCACAAAGTGCCATATAGGCCATCATAAGTATTATTCACAATTTTTTACCCAATTCAACTCTCATTTAACTTTCGGTTCATATTCTATACCACATCACTCATATTTCAACAACAACTTTGAGAATTTCACACAATTTGTCAAATTAACATTAACCAAGCAATTTTCACACATATAGGCGATTTCACAAGAATCAAAATTAGCCATACATACCTGGTGATGAGTTTTCTTCCGTTAACTTTCTACTTTATGCTTACCCAAGATATCCTACTCTTGCCAACCTTGTTCTTGAAGACTCTTACTTCTACTCACTTCTTTTTACTAGAAATCAAGTTAAATAATCATGCATGAGTGTAAAAATTCTATCTTCAAAAGCTATTATATGCAAACCTCTCTTTACCCAATTAAAACTGAAAATCAAGAAAATAGTTAGGGTTTTTACCTTGAAAAGATTGGGGAAGTTGAATCCTTGCCCTAGGATCCCTTGGAATTAAATGGTTGGAACAATCTTTGAAGATGAAAGATTTCTCTCTCTAAATACCCTCTCTTCTCTCTCTAATTTTTGGTAAGATAATATGATAAAATGAAGAAGAAGTGTGTTATATTAAAGAAGAGATCGGGTCAAAATGTTACAAAAATCTGGGCCGGGGTCAATTATGCGGTGCACTATGCGACCGCAGGAATCAACATGCGGTCCGCATAGTGACCGCAGAATTGCCCCAAATTTTATACAGGTTCTGTTAAGGAATGCGGTCACTATGCGGACCACATGTTGATTCTGCGGTCGCAAAGTGCACCGCAGATTTGACATACGATCGCATATCGACCGCACTTTTGACACGATTTTGGGCAACTCTCTGGAACGTTTTGCGGCAAGAATGCGGTCCGCATATCAGGTTTGCGGTCGCATTCTTGACCGCATATTTGACACTTTTCGGAAAAATTAATTCTCTACATTTTTGAAACTTAAATCACTACCAAGGGTCTGAACCGCGGCGAGCTTGCGAGCCGCGAAGAATCTACGCATTCCTAACACATTATTCGGACCATGACACCACAGCTACTAGGTTTTATGCACAAAAATTTTACGGGGCCTTACATCCTCTCCCCCTTAAGATCATTCGTCCTCGAATGAGGATTTTGAAATAAATTGGTTTTGAAAGACATGATATGCAAGCTATCAAAATTTTGACTAACTCTTATATTTTAGAAAAATTTCGCCAGAGTTTCCTTTGTATTATGGACATATCCACCTGTCAGAGGGCCCCCGAAACACATTACCAAACAACAATATACAACTACAACACTTTCCACAACTGGTATACACTTTCTTACCTCAACGAATGCACATATTCTATCACATTGTTACAATTGCACATAAACTAGTCACTTCATGAATTATTACCTTATTTACCCAATTTAACACACCATGTACACTTAACAAACCATTACCAATCTATACTTACTATTAGTAAGAGGGAAACAACTTAGACAAGATGACAGTTACTAAAAGTAGGAGGGTCACCTAATTTCTCTAGGCTTGATCGAACAAATGGGGGTACTTTTCCTTCATCTCTTTTTCCGCTTCCCATGTGGCCTCCTCAACTTGTTGACTTCGCCACAATACTTTAACGGAGGCAACTTCCTTATTTCTCAACTTACGGACTTGCCTATCAAGAATGGCAACTGGAACTTCTTCATATGACAAATCTTCATTAACCTCTATAGCTTCGACGGGCATGATGGTGGATGGATCTCCGATCACTTTCTTCAACATGGACACATGGAATACCGGGTGCACTGCTGACATCTCAGGAGGCAACTCTAGCCTATAAGCAACTTGACCAATCCTTTGAACGATCCGATATGGCCCGACATACCTAGGACTCAATTTCCCTTTCTTTACGAATCGCATGACTCCCTTCATAGGAGATACCCTCAAGAACACCCAATCATCGACTTGAAACTCCAAATCGCTTCGACGAACGTCTGCATAGGACTTTTGACGACTCTGTGCTGTTTTCATTCTCTCCTGAATAACTTTGACCTTTTCCATAGCTTCGTACACCATATCTGGCCCTAGCAATTCCGCTTCACCTACCTCAAACCACCCGATTGGTGATCTACATCTTCTCCCGTACAATGCCTCAAACGGGGCCATTTGAATGCTAGCATGATAGCTGTTATTATAAGCAAATTCTATCAGTTGGCAAGTGTTCATCCCAATTACCTTTAAAATCTAAGACACAAGCCCGTAACATATCTTCGAGCGTCTGAATGGTCCGCTCGGCCTGGCCGTCGGTCTGCGGATGGAAAGCTGTGCTGAGATTCACCTGAGTTCCCAAACCTTGCTGAAACTTCTTCCAAAAGTTAGCTGTGAACTGAGCCCCGCGATCCGAGATGATAGAAAGTGGAGTGCCATGAAGCCTTACTATCTCCTTGATGTACAATCTTGCATATTGCTCCGCAGTATCAGTGGACTTGACAGGCAGGAAGTGAGCTGATTTGGTGAGTCAATCTACTATCACCCATATTGAATCGAACTTACGCTGAGTGCGAGGTAACCCCACCACGAAATCCATATTGATCATATCCCATTTCCACCTTGGTATTTCTATAAGCTGAGTTAATCCACCAGGCCGTTGATGCTCGGCCTTCACTTGTTGACAGTTCGGACATTTAGCTACAAAGCTTGCCACATCCCTTTTCATACCGTTCCACCAATAAATCTCCTTGAGATCGTGATACATTTTCGTTGAACCAGGGTGCACAGAATACCTTTCCCGAAGCTCGTCCACATCCGGAACACATAGCCTATCTTGACACCGCAATACACCATCTTCGCTGCTGAGTACAAATGTTGAGGTCTTGTCATTCATGGCTACTTCCTTTACCCGAACCAATGCTGGATCCATGAACTGTTTTTCCTTGATTTCCGCGACCAATGATGATTCTGCTCCATTATGCACCAAGATATCTCCCTCGTCTGACGCCGAGATACGAACCCCCAAACTGGCTAATTGGTAAACCTCTCGAGCCAGGGGTCTCTGATCCACGCCCAAATGAGCCAAACTACCCATGGATTTCCGACTAAGAGCGTCAGCTACCACATTTGCCTTCCCTGGATGGTACAATATGTCCATATCATAGTCCTTGAGTAATTCTAACCACCGCCGCTGTCTCAGATTTAGCTCCTTCTGCTTGAACAAATACTGGAGGCTCTTGTGGTCTGAAAACACATCTACATGAACACCATAAAGATAGTGTCGCCATATTTTCAAGGCAAACACAACAGTTGCAAGTTCCAAATCATGCGTCGGATAATTCTTCTCGTGATTCTTGAGTTGCCTGGAAGCGTAAGATATGACTTTCCCGTGCTGCATCAATACACATCCCAAACCAACCCTGGAGGCATCACAATAAACCACAAATCCCTCTGTGCCTTCTGGCAAGGCCAACACTGGTGCCGAGGTCAATCTTGACTTCAATTCCTGGAAACTTTTCTCACATGCTTCGGACCACTGGAACTTAACTGCTTTCTGCGTCAATTTAGTCAATGGGGAGGCGAGGGTTGAGAATCCCTCTACAAACCTCCGATAGTACCTGCCAGACCCAAAAAGCTGCGAATCTCTGTCGGGGTCGTGGGTCTAGGCCAATCTTTCACTACCGCAATCTTCTGAGGATCCACTTGAATCCCCTCACTGGAAATAACATGCCCTAGAAAAGCTACGGATTCCAACCAAAACTCACATTTTGAGAACTTGGCATACAATTGATGCTGAAGAAGGGTCTGCAATGCTGCTCTGAGGTGAACGGCATGATCTTCCCTGCTCCGAGAGTAGATGAGAATATCGTCGATGAATACAATCACAAAGGAATCTAGGAATGGCTTGAAAACCCGATTCATAAGGTCCATGAAAGCTGCTGGGGAATTGGTTAGCCCAAAAGACATGACCAAAAACTCGAAGTGACCATAACGAGTTCTGAAGGCGGTCTTAGGAATATCCTGCTCCCTGATTTTCAACTGGTGGTACCCGGACCGTAAATCAATCTTTGAGAAGAACCTCGCTCCCTGCAATTGGTCAAACGGATCATCCACTCGAGGCAATGGATATTTATTCTTAATGGTGACTTTGTTAAGCTGCCGATAATCAATACACATTCAAAGTGACCCATCCTTCTTTCTGACAAAGAGAACCGGAGCACCCCATGGCGACACACTCGGTCGTATGAACCCTTTCTCTAATAAATCCCTCAGCTGCTCCTTTAACTCCCTTAACTCTGTTGGCGCCATTATGTATGGTGGAATGGATATTGGCTGAGTATCTGGCATTACATCGATCCCGAAATCAATCTCCCTATCCGGCGGGATGCCTGGAAGCTCATCCTGGAAACACTTCAGGAAATTCATTCACAATTGGCACGGACTCGAGGGTAGGCACCTCTGAGGTGGTGTCCGTTAACCGAACCAGGTGATAGATACACCCCTTCTTAATCATCTTCGAAGCCTTAAGGTAGGAAATAAACCTACCCCTTGGCACCACACCATTTCCTCTCCATTCAATGAGTGGCTCGTTAGGGAACTCGAGCCTCATAACTCTCGTTCGACAGTCAAGTTTGGCAAAGCACGAATAGAGCCAATCCATCCCCATAATTACATCAAAATCTACCATCCCAAGCTCAATAAGATCGGCTGTGGTATCACGACCACCCATTGTAACAACACAATTCCTATAGACTCGTGAGGCTGTAATAGAATCACCGATTGGAGTCGACACAGAGAACGGCTCATGAAGCTGTTCGGGTTCTATCCCAAAGCTTGAAGCAATGAATGGAGTAACATAAGACAAGGAGGACCCTGGATCAATAAGGGCATAGCAATCAATAGTTTGAACGGACAGGATACCTGTAACAACATCTGGAGAAGCCTCGACATTCTGGCGGTCACTCAATGCATAGAATCGGCTAGGTCCACCCCTACCATGAGCTCCACCCCTAGCTGCACCACGCCCTGCTGATGCTGGAGTACGCACTGATGATGTAGCAGTCGAAGAACCAGATGACTGAGCAGATCCCCTACCTATGCCCTGACGGGGTGCACGGCAGTCCGGCTGAATGTGACCTCTCACCCCGCACCCGAAGCACACCGGGATGTCAAGGTAGCAAGTCTCTGTATGAAATCTCCCACACTTGGGGCATGTATGGTCTCCCCTGCTGCTGGGATCTCACCCCAAGATGACCAGACTGACGAGACCTCCTGCTGTCTGAACCAGGTCTCGAGTAACTGCCCTGCTGGTGATTGTGCACGGATGGCGGTGCACTCGCGGAGGACTGAGCATATGACTGGGATGGCCCTGAGGACCCCCTCCCTGGAAGTGATCTCCCTGAATGACCCATTGACTGGGCCCTGCTGCTACTTTCTCTTTCTGCACGAATCTTCAATTTCATGGCCTCTGTGGCCTGAGCAAACCCCACGATCCTCCCATAGTTCATATCTGAGTGCAAAGCTGCTGTGGCGGCCTCATTCACTACCAAAGGGCTAAGGCCCTGAACAAACCGTCGAACCCGGGCATCCATGGTCGACACTAAATGAGGAGCGTGCTTGGACAACCTTACGAACTCCATGTGATACTCCCAAACACTCGTACTGCCCTGCTTGAGGACCTCGAACTCCGTGGCACGGGCTGCCATCACCTCGGCAGGCAAGAAGTGGTCCATAAATGCATCTACGAACTCATCCCATCTGGCCGGAGGGCTCCCTTCCTCGCGGGAATCCTCCCACATTTCGAACCATGAACGTGCCGCTCCGTTCAGCCTGTAAGAGGCCAACTCTACCCCTTCTATATCTGTAGCCTTCATCACTCCGAGGGTCTTGTATATCTCATCGAGGAATTCTTGTGGATCGACCTACTGGATCGGTGCACGAAAATTGCGGAGGGACCGACGCAGGAATTGATGGACTGCGGAGCCAAAGGAATCTCCCTGTCCATTTGGAGGATGCGGGGGCATCATGGGATCTGCGGGCACAGGCGGCCACTAGTTGTGTTAACATATGGATGGCTCCCCTAAGTTCTTCGTTAGAGATACCGAGCCGAAGCGGGAAGCTGTATCTGAGTCGGGGAACGCTGGCGGGAGGAATGGTGGCATCCTCCGCCGCCGGTGGAATAGGGACACTTGGGTTTTGAACGGATGGGCCGGGCATATTCGGAGCTGGTGGGTCATTCTCTCCCACGGTATCGGGTACATGATTAACGGTTGCACTTGGGCCGGCATTGGCCCTAAGGGCGAGTCTAGCCTTCTTCTTAGGTGCCATATTCTGAAAATTTGGGAATAAGGCACGAATTAGACACAAATATCTCCACGTTGCACTTTACCGCACGATATAGATTAACAAAGAAGTAGGTAAATTCCTAAATGCCCGTGTAGCCCCTACTTATATGATGTGGTCGACAACACGCCTATAAGAAGGGCACTACTAGACACGGCTCCGAGACATCCTAGGACACTTTAAAACCTTAAGCTATGATACCAAGTTTGTCACGCCCCAAATCGAGGGACATGACCGGCGCCTGACCGGGTTGCCCCGATCAAGCGGACCTGGGTGCCTTTCATTCCCACGCGTTACCCCTGTGATGACTGCTTCTCATTAACCAAATATATTACTAATCATAATTGATTTCACATTAAACAAATAAAACGATACGAGTGATTCATTAACAAGATTTCAATTTTTACAACGCCGACATAACACAATATATATACATAAGACTGGAGTCCCACAGTTTACATGTCTACAGAGCCTCTAGGATACAAAAGGGAAATACAATACTTGCCGGTAACAAGGCTCCGGCTATACCTTACAAAACCAAAATGAAATCTAAACCGAGTGGCATGAACCACACAAGGCCCCGAGGAAGAAAGGGGCTCACCAAAACGGGCAGTGGAAGGAGAAGGATACTACGGCCGATGAGCTGAAGTGCCTGCTACTGATCCACCTACAATCATAACACGAATGTAGCGCCCCCGGCAAAAGGGACGTCAGTACACTTGAATTGTATTGGTATGTATGGACAAACTTTGTCCCAAGTAAACTCAAGCCATTAAATTACATCAACAATTAATTAAGCCAGCTAACCATGTTTCCACATTTTTCCTTATTTCAAATAATTCTCAACACAAAGCACTTTCTACGATCAACAAATTTAACAATAACCAATCAATCACGTAAAGCACAAGTAGTCAAACAAAGGGGCAATCAGTGCCCCACAGGTTGCAAACTCTCCTGCTGTCTCCTTTCACAATTTCACATTATTGATTTTTGTATCAATTTTCAATAGCGATTTCGATCGCTTTCCATCCTTATTGCCCCCGACCACCCTTATTACCTCGGCCACCCTTATCACCCCAACCCACACCTTATTTCCTCACGTTGCGGCGCGCAACACGACCCCGCCTTACAGTTGAAAACACAACAATTTCAAACAGCAGATAAGGTACTACACACAATTTCAACAAGTTCAAATAAGCAACTTGCACATTGTTTCATGTTCTCAATTACTTATCAAGCCAATATCACGACCAAGTTACAATATTTCCATAATCAAGAATATTCACACAAGTATGTTCAACAATTTTCCACAATTCAAGTGTTTCATCTCTTTCCACAATAAACCAATTCTCGAGTGTTTCGTTTCCTTTTCAGAAAGTGCCATATAGGCCATCATAAGTATTATTCACAATTCTTTACCCAATTCAACTCTCATTTAACTTTCGGTTCATATTCTATACCACATCACTCATATTTCAACAACAACTTTGAGAATTTCACACAATTTGTCAAATTAACATTAACCAAGCAATTTTCACACATATAGGCGATTTCACAAGAATCAAAATTAGCCATACATACATGGTGATGAGTTTTCTTCCGTTAACTTTCTACTTTATGCTTACCCAAGATATCCTACTCTTGCCAACCTTGTTCTTGAATACTCTTACTTCTACTCACTTCTTTTTACTAGAAATCAAGTTAAATAATCATGCATGAGTGTAAAAATTCTATCTTCAAAAGCTATTATATGCAAACCTCTCTTTACCCAATTAAAACTGAAAATCAAGAAAATAGTTAGGGTTTTTACCTTGAAAAGATTGGGGAAGTTGAATCCTTGCCCTAGGATCCCTTGGAATTAAATGGTTGGAACAATCTTTGAAGATGAAAGATTTCTCTCTCTAAAAACCCTCTCTTCTCTCTCTAATTTTTGGTAAGATAATATGATAAAATGAAGAAGAAGTGTGTTATATTAAAGAAGAGATCGGGTCAAAATGTTACAAAAATGTGGGCCGTGGTCAATTCTGCGGTCGCATCTGCAATAGCAGATTCAACATGCGGTCCGCAAAGTGACCGCGGAATGACCTCAAAATTACACAAGTTCTGTTACGGAATGCGACCACAATGCGGTCCGCATTCTTGATCTGCGGTCGCAAAGTGCACCGCAGATTCATTATGCGATCGCATATCGACCGCATTTTTGACATGATTTTGGGAAACCTTCTGGTAAGCTCTGCGGCAAGAATGCGGTCCGCATAGCAGATTTGCGGTCGCATTCTTGACCGCAAAATTGACATCTTTCTGGAAAAATTGATTCTCTACATTTTTGAAACTTAAATCACTATCAAGGGTCCGAACCGCGGCGAGCAAGCTCGCCGCGAAGAATTCTACGCATTCCTAACACATTATTCGGACCATGACACCACAGCTACTAGGTTTTATGCACAAAAATTTTACGGGGCCTTACAGTTATCTATTTTCGCAGTTGAGCACTATTGTAGACACTATTACACTTTATATACTTTGTAGAGGCTCATGACTCGTGACTCCTGGTCTTTGGGAGGTTTTGTTGGTTTGGGACGTGGTTCCCGTATTTGGATATTTTTTATAATTATTCTATCTTGATTTTGTCTAAAAGTGATTAAATGTGAGCTGCTAGCTCCGTGATTTTGTTGATTGGTCGGGCTGGCCTAGCAGTGTGTTGGGCGCCATCACAACCGAGTTTTGGGGTCGTGACAAGTTGGTATCAGAGCCTAGGTTACTAGGCCTCATGAGTCTTGAGTCGGTTGGTAGAGTCTTATGGATCGGTATGGGGACGCCTGTACTTATCCTCGGGAGGCTGCAAACCTTTAGGAAACACTTCACAATCTTGGAATTCTTATCGTGCGTACTTGATTTAGCTTGAGATATAATTCTTGAAATTCCTTCCACACGTTTGTATGCGCACTCGAGCGCTTAGTAATATAATTGCCTTGATGGCTTGTGACTCCTCGATTGAGGGGCGAGATATGATCTCCGTGAGTTTATGTTGGGCCAGTTGGGAGGACTTGAGGCCGGATCTTTGTCTATGGCTTGAGCACCAAGGTGCTGATTCTGCGAGCTGGTATTATGAAATTTATATGACCAGTATTGTCCCAATTTGTGGAAATGGCAGCTTGATAATGGATGAGCTGTTAGGTATTAGACTCTTACTGTGATCCGTTGTGTAGCCCCTAGCTACGGGCGTGGTGAAAATTTTCATGTCTCTTAGTGGAAAGGTAAAATGCGTTACGTGTGGTAGTATGAGTTCAGAGTCTGAAAGATCGAATGTGTTGTGCTATGTGCATTGTGATGTATTGTTGAATTGCCGAGGTATTCTTAGGATTGTTTTGGTGATTCTCTGGCAGGTGGATAGGCCAAATTACAAAGGAAACTCTGCCGAAATGTTTGGAAAATTAGGGACTTAGAAAAGATTTTTGTCACCTAAAGAGTAGGCTTAACTGTGGTATATATATAAATGCAAGAATTGCAGAAGAGTTAAGGTATTTGATGATTCGAGTCTCTGTCAAGGCTTGTAAATGACTCGATTTTAATCTCATTATAACATTGTGGCATCATTTGAGTAAGAATGCTATGAGTGGTTAAATTTGTTTTGATATATGGCTTCGAGCCAAGTTGGGGAGGTTGCTCTTAATTAACTAATTGCACTGTTGTATGCTAAGTTGGTTATGTCCTCGGGTATGTTGGAAAAAAAAATTTGATGTAGGGTATATGGTGCTTCGTTGATAAGAAGAAATACTAGGATGTTTTGAACTGCTGTTGATAGAGAATGCTCGGTGTATAGAAAAGAAATGATAGCTATTTGTATATGTATGTAATCATGTTCTGCGGTGTCAGAGTTCTAACAAGGCATGAGTTGTTCTGTTTAATAAGACGGTCGAATTACAGCTGAATAAGGGTGAATGACGCCCGAGTATGGTTTTGTGGTGTTCAAGATTTTGCTTGTAACAGTCATGTGCCTTAAGATTGTGTGTGTGGATAAAAACTATGGTTTCGTTAGAAGAAATTGAGACTTGTGGTATGTTATGTTAACTATGGGATTCTATGTATCCGTATTGGAAGGTAATGATAACGAATTTCGAATCATAGGAAGTTCTTCAAAAAAAAAGTATCGTAGAATGTGGCACTTCTGGGAAATATCTGAGAAAGCATTCAGTAGCCTATGGGTCCTAGACCGTGTGGTTTTATGTATGAGTCTTGTGTGGTAACCTGAGTTGAGGTGTTGTGGCATTATAGTAAGGGCTAATAATAAATTGAAGATGAAACTGCAAGGAAATTGGGTAAATGGAATAGTTTGATAATAAACCGAGACAGTATGATAAAGATACGAGTAATTCCTGGTATGTATTTGAAGTAATGGGTCTTGCAGGTATTGTGCAGCAAAGCTCTTGAATGATGGGAGTTGTGTAGCTCGATGTGGGTAGAAGGATTCCGTCCTGGCGATTTAGTTGATGCAATGGAATTGGGAGAAAGAATTCGTGATGTGTTTTACTGTGGTCTGAACATGAGTATATCTTCTGTTGGTATGCGAAGCTTGGAATTTGTAATGATTTTCTTCTATATGGGATCATACAGATCCTTGACTAGTTGAGTGCGTCGATGTTTGCGGCGTAGGAGAGAGATAGAAGTGTCCATGTATCTTAGTGTGGTATGGTATTGTGATATTCTCTTGTTGGGCCAATTGTAATGATCGAGTTGTTGATGGCATAGTGAAATTTTTGAATGGCTTTCGTGGTATGTATGGAAGCTGGATGTGTGTTATGTACTCGTATGGTGAAGTGTGGAATCAGGCATGGTGATTCATGTGCTATATATGGAGACTAGGAGTTCTCGTAAATCCGCCTATGCGGTGGTTGTATATCGTGTGTATCGGCACCGTTTAGCGATTGTTGGAAATTGGAAGCACTAGTGGCTCTCTCTTGCTTGATATGATGAATTTGGGCTAGGATATTTGTTTGCAAACTGGTTGTCATAAGTCGGTTTGTCTAGACTAATGTGATATGGACTATGTCGAAAAATGCCACAAATTGCGTGGCATAGTGAATCAGATTATGTTCCAGCAGGGTAGTTGTACCCCAGGGCCAGCGGATGGCTGGTAGGTATTGCTTTGTCAGTTAGGCCTTCGTGGCGGATGTCATTCTAGAGGTATCTACCATTGATTCAGTTCCGGTATTGAGGAACTTTGTCGGATACGTTTCTTGTGACCGAGCTTGAGGCTATACATGTTTATTATAATGGGCAAACTTGACTCAATGTGCATTTATTTTGCGAGGGTTTTATGTGGATCGGGTGGCACGTCGCCACAGGTATAGTTATTTGGATCGGGTGGCACACCGCCACAGGTATGGTATTTGGATCGGGTGGCACGCCGCCACGGGTATGTCATTGGAGCGGGTTGCACGCGGCAACAGTGTAATGTGAAAATAGACTTAGTTATATGTTACCTTGTATACAATACTTCCTGGCTTCTGAGGAAAAGTCCGTATTGGGTATCGCTCGGCGAATAGTACATCGGTTGAGTCCTTTTAGGATTTGATAGCACATATTAATTATTTCACCGTGGGTGAGATTGATTGCTTAGGTTCAGACCTAGATCTGTGCGTGGCTGATTGTTTTGAGCATGGTGACTTGAGGTGCTTCATGAGTAATATTGTTTGGATAGAATCATGAGTCATGGCAAGCCCATGTGATGTTATGACCTTTCGAGAAGGATTCATGTACTCTATTCCTATGATGTGAGACGGGATCTCAGTTTTATGTTATGATGGTACAGAGGAAATTAACTACGGATCTTTTGTTTGAGTCAGTTGTTATGATTTGAGTATGATCAGACATTTCTTATTGGAGCCTGTTTGGTGCTTGTCGCGGCTTAGGCCGGCGTTGAGGTGTCATATCACCAGTGTAGTGTATTACAATCGAAAGGACTATTGGAGTCATTAATGAGTGTGAGCATATGCGATTTCAGCTGGCTAAAAAGGTAATATTGAGGTTTAGCTCCAAGATCTATTGTGGTATCAGTCAAAAGGGAAACGGATTCATGAATATTTGACTTGAGAGATGGATTCGATATATCGCGTGTTTCAGTTGCCGTGGGCAGTACATGAATGCGTTGGAATAAGACTTTAGCTAATGAAAAAGGTTCTTCTGTTGGTGCTTGGTTATTGTGGGCAATTGCTATTGGTAGATGCCATCATCTCGAGTGTCTGGGTGGTGTAGCATATCATATGTTCTCATCGGGAGTGGCGAGTATGGGCTATTATAGTTGGTCCGTGTGTATCCTGAGTATAGGCATGAGATTAGGATTTGGTATGTAATTTCGGAAAGTGAAATGTGGTCTATGGTTCGGATGGGCTGTGAAATTCCATCTATAGTGTGTATCGGACTTATGATAGATAGGGCGACGTGGTATCACCCGAATATATGCTTGGTAAGATCATTCAGCTATTGGGTTGCTTCTAGTACAACTCTGGGTGCGCTCGAGGACGAGCGTTTGTTTAAGTTGGGGAGAATGTGACGACCCGACCCGTCGTCACGGGAGTTACCACCCCGTACCCCTTCATTTATATGTTTCATGTTTCTATATCGGTGTTAGAGTCTATTGGGTGAGTTAGGAGTGATTCTGGTTGAAAATGAGGCATATAGCCTTTTGAAATGAAGCTTGTTTATAAAAAGTCAACCTAGAGTTGACTATGTGGTTAGAGGGCTCGGAATTGAATTCTGATGATTCTGTTAGTTTCGGGAGGTGATTTTTGACTTAGGGGAGCAATTGGAATTGAATTTGGAGGTCCGGTGTAGAAATAGGCTTGAATTAGCTAAGGTTGAATTTTGGCAAAATCCGAACGGTAGGTGAGATTTTGATCCGTGAGTCAGAATGGAATTCCGACAGTTGCATTAGCTTCGTTAGGTGATTTTGGATGTGTATACAAATTTTCAGGTCATTCGGACGTCGTTTGGTTTGGTTTCTGATCGAATATGAGTTTTGGAAGAATTTGATAAATTTAGACTTGAATCCGTGGTAATTTAATTATTTTAGTGTTTTTGAATGCGTTTTGACAATTGGAACAAGTTTGAATGATGTTATAAGAGGTGTTGGTACTTTTGGTTGAGGTCCCGCAGGCTTCGGGGTAAATTCGGATGCCCAACGGGTCATTTTTGGAAGATTTTTGCCGTTTTTAGCATAAATGTAATGATCCAAAGGTCTATTTTTAGTTCTAGAGATCCAAATTTGATTTCGAGACTTTGAGAATTTAAATAATGAATTATAGGACTGATCCGAAAATTTTAGTTTAATTTTATCAAGTCGCGATTGGGTTTTTGATGCGAAACGCGAGTTAATTGTTTAACGAGCGAAACTGATGTTGCAATGAGCAAATGAGATTCAAATTCAGTTCTATTTGAACCACTGGATCCGTATCAGAATTACAGATCCATAGGAAAAAGGATCGTTAAATTCCAAGTTCGAATGATTGAGTTACAGCATTTTTAGTGAAATAAAAAGTTGCAGCAATTTTCTGGGGCAAATCTGGTATTTTCGCTTCTGCGATGAACAGTACCCGCAGAAGCGGGTGAACAGTGATTTTTAGATCTGCAATGAACAGTGCCGCAGAAGCGGTAAACAGTGAAATCACACGTGTGGTGAACAGTAACCGCAGATGCGAAAATCGCCGGGCTTTTGGGGAGGTTATTATTGATTAACTGATTGTACTGTTGTGTGCTATGCCGGTTCTATCTCTAAGTATGTTGGGAAATTCCGATAAAGGTTATGGTGCTTCGTGGATGTGAACAAATCCTATGATGATTTGAACTGCTGTTGGTAAAGAATGTTTGATGTATAGAAAGGAAAGATAGCTAAGTGCATTTGTATGTAATCAAGTTCTGCGGTGCCAGAGTTCTAACAGGGCACGAGTGGTCCTGTCCAATAAGATAGTTTAATTCTAATTGAATAAGCGTGAATGACGCCCGAGAATGGCCTTGCGGTGTTCAAGACTTTGCTTGTAACGGTAAGGTGTCTTAAGATTGTGTATATGGCTAAAGACGGTGGTTTCGTTAGAAGGAATCAAGACTTGTGTATGTTATGTGAATGAGGGGATCGTATGTATCTGTGTTGGGGAGTAATGATAACGAATTCAAAATCGCAGGAAGTTCTTCAAAACAAAGAATTGTAGAATGTGGTACTTCTGGGAAATATTGAGAGAGTATTCAGCGGCCTGTGAGCCTTAGACCGTGTAGTCTTGTGTATGAGTCTCGTATGGTAACATGAGTTGAGATATTGTAGTGCTACAGTAAAGAGAATATTAAATTTAAGTTGAATCAGAAAGGAAATTGGGTAAATGGAGCAACTTGTTAATAAACCGGAACGGTATGATAAGGATACGATTAACTCCTAGTATGTGTTCGAAGTAATGAGACTCGCAGATATTGTGTAACAAAGCTCTTGAGTGCTGGCAGTTGCGTAGCTCGATGTGGGTAAAAGGACTCAGTTATGGCAGTTAAACGTACGCAATGAATTGGGAGAAAGAGTTTGTGATGTGTTCTACCGTGGTTTGACAGTGAGTATATTCCTGTTGGTATGAAAAGCTGGGAATGTGTAATGAGTTTTCTTCTATATGGGATCCTGAAGGTCCTTGACTAGTTGAGTGCGTCGATGTTTGTGGCGTAGGAAAGGGATATAAGTTTCCATATTATCTTAGTGTGGTATGGTATATGCGATGTGTTATGGGGAGCTGATAATGGCATGTTCAAGGTTTTGGGATCAGTTCATAATATATGGGAAGTCATTAAAGATTATTGAGCAGCGCGGACAGTTGCAAGTGATTTAAGAATTGATCTTTCTAGTGATTAAAATGAAATGATACTGCTATTCTAGTGAATTGGCAGGGTATATGATCAAAAAGGGGCAAGGTACTGTAAATTGATAATATCTAGTGGTATGGTGGTATTTTCTTGTTGGATCGACTGTGATGATTGAGTTGATGATGGCATATGGAAATTTCTGAATGACTCTCGTGGTATGAATGGATGCTTGATGTGTGCTATGTATTCGTACAGTGTGGAGTGTGGAATCAGGCACAATGAATCATGTGTTATATAGGTAATGGAGACTAGAAGTTCTCGTAATCCGCCTATGTAGTGGTTGTATATCGTGTGTATCGGCACCGTTTAGCGATTACTGGAAATTGGAAGCCCTAGTGGCTCTCTCTTAGCTTGATATGATGAATTTGGGTTATGAGACTTGATTGCAGACTGGTTGTCATAAGTCAGGTTGCCTAGACTAATGTGATAAGGACTATATCAGAAATGACACAAATTTCTTAGCAGAGTGCATCAGAGTATGCTCCAGCAGGGTAGTTGTACGCAGGACTAGCGGGCGGCTGGTAGGTATTGCTTTGTCAATTAGGCCTTCGTGGCGGATATCAGTGCAGAGGTTTCTACTATTGATTCAGTGCCGGTATTGGGGAACTTTGTAGGATGCGTTTCGTGTGGCCGAGCTTGAGGCTATATATATGTTTATTGTAATGAGAAATTTGACTCGGTGTGCATTTATTTTTGCGAGAGTTTTGCGTGGATCGGGTGGCACGCCGCCACAGGTTATTCGGATCGGGTGGCACGCCGCCCAACAACCTAACCTCGTTGGGCTCGAACCAACCAACTGGAGACCTACAACGTCTCCCATATAAAGCTTCATACGGTGCCATCTGAATGCTGGACTGATAGCTATTATTATAAGCAAACTCCGCCAAAGGCAAATAATCAGCCCACGAACTACCGAAATCAATGACACAAGCACGCAACATGTCCTCCAATATCTGAATAGTACGCTCAGACTGTCCATCCGTCTGTGGATGAAATGCTGTGCTCAGCTCTACTGTGAACCCAACTCTCGCTGAAATGTCCTCCAGAACTGAGAAGTGAACTGGGTACCTCTGTCTGATATAATAGAAATGGGAACTCCATGCAATCTCACTATCTCACGGATGAATATCTCTGCCAACCGCTCTGAGGTATAGGTAGTACACACTGGGATGAAGTGAGCTGACTTAGTCAACCTATCCACCACCACCCAAACTGAATCAAACTTCCTCGCTGTCCGAGGGAGTCCACTGACAAAGTCCATAGTAATCCTTTCCCACTTCCACTCAGGGATATCAATACGCTGGAATACACCACCAGGTCTCTGATGCTCATACTTGACCTGCTGACAGTTTAGACACCGAGCCACACGACTCACAATATCTTTCTTCATCCTTCTCCACCAGTAATGCTGCTTCAAATCTTGGTACATCTTCGCGGCTCCTGGATGAATAGAATACCGCGAGCTATGGGCCTCATCCAATATCAACTCACGAAGGCCATCAACATTGGGCACGCATATCCGGCCCTGCATCCGCAATACACCATCACTATCAATAGTGACATCTCTGGTATCATCATGATGAACTATGTCATTAAGGACAAGTAAGTGTGGATCATCATACTGGCGTTCTCGGATACGATAATATAAAGAAGAACGAGCTACTACACAAGCCATCACCCGACTGGGCTCAGAAATATCCAGCCTCACCATCTGATTAGCTAACGCCTGAACATCAACTGCTAGGGGTCTCTCCCCAACTGGAATATATGCCAAACTGCCCATACTAATAGCCTTTCGGCTCAAAACATCAGCCACTACATTGGCTTTCCCGGGATGGTACAAGATAGTAATGTCATAGTCTTTAAGCAATTCAAGCCATCTCTGTTGCCGCAAATTTAGATCTTTCTGCTTAAACAAATGCTGAAGGCTGCGGTGGTCTTTATATACATCACAAGATACACCATATAGGTAATGCCTCCAAATCTTCAAGGCATGAACAATAGCGGCTAACTCCAAATCATGAACAGGGTAGTTCTTCTCGTGGGGCTTTAGCTGACGAGAAGCATATGCAATAACTCTACCCTCCTGCATCAACACACAACCGAGCCCAACTCTAGAAGCATCACAATACACCATATATGACCCTAAGGCTGATGGCAACACAAGTACTAGAGCTGTGGTCAAAGCCCCCTTGAGCTTCTGGAAGCTCTCCTCGCATTCATCAGACCACACTAATGGAGCATTCTTCTGTGTCAACTTAGTCAACGGTGAAGCAATAGATGAGAAACCCTGAACGAACTGGCGATAATAGCCTGCCTAGCCGAGAAAACTCCGAATCTCTGTAGGTGAGGAAGGTCTGGGCCAATTCTGCACTGCCTCGACCTTCTGTGGATCAACCCGAATACCATCACTGGACACTACATGTCCCAGAAAACCCACAGTATCAAGCCAGAACTCACACTTAGTGAATTTTGCATAGAGCTTCTCTTCTCTCAACCTCTGCAATACCACCCTCAAATGTTGTGCATGCTCCTCCTGGCTGCGTGAATACAGCAGAATATCATCAATAAACACAATCACAAAAGAATCAAGGTACGGCCGAAATACACTATTCATCAAGTGCATGAATGCGGCTGGGGCATTAGTCAGCCCGAAAGACATCACCAGGAACTCGTAGTGCCCATATCACGTCCTGAACGCTGTCTTCATAATATCTGAGTCCCTAATCTTCAACTGATGATAGCCCGATCGAAGATCAATCTTAGAAAATACACTAGCTCCCTGGAGCTGATCAAATAGGTCATCAATACGAGGCAATGGGTACTTATTCTTCACTGTTACCTTGTTCAGCTGCCTGTAATCAATGCACATTCTCATTGTGCCATCTTTCTTCTTCACGAATAACACTGATGCACCCCAAGGTGACACACTCGGGCGAATGAAACCCTTATCTAAGAGTTCCTGGAGCTGTTCCTTCAATTCTTTTAACTCCGCTGGTGCCATGCGATAGGGAGGAATAGAAATGGGCTGAGTGCCGGCACCAAGTCAATACCAAAGTCAATATCTCTGTCAGGCGGCATGCCTGGTAGGTCTGCTGGAAATACATCCGGAAACTCCCTCACAATGGGGACCGAATCAAGACTGGGTGTCTCAGCCTTAACATCTCTAATGAAGGCCAAATAAGATAAACAACCCTTGCCAATCATTCCTTGGGCCTTTATATAAGAAATCACCCTGTCAGACACATAATCAGTCAAGCCACGCCACTCGATCCTCGGATTACCTGGAATAGCTAGTGTGACTGTCTTGGCATGACAGTCCAAAATCGCATGGTAAGGAGATAGCCAATCCATGCCTAGAATTACATCGAAATCTACCATGCCCAGTAGTAATAGATCAACTCGAGTCTCCAGACCCCCAATAGTAATAAGACAGGATCGATATACCTGATCCACAACAACAGTATCCCCCACTGGGGTAGACACATGTACGGGCAAAGCGATAATACCACGGGTCATACCCAAATGATGTGCAAAATAAGTAGAGACATAAGAATAGGTGGATCCGGGATCAAATAAGACAGAAGCATCCCTGTGGCAAACTGAGATAATACCTGAAATGACCGCATCTGAAGCACTAGCATCCTTCATATCCGGAAGAGCAAAGAAACGAGCCTGACCTCCACCAGTACGATCCTCACCCCTAGGGCGACCTCTGGATACCTGGCCACCAGTCCTAGCCGACTGTGCTGGCGCTGAAGAAACAGGAGTAGAAGACGAGGGCTGATCCCTCTGCTGAGACCGCTTACGAAGCCACTAAGGACACTCTCTCCTGATATGGCCCAAATCACCGCACTCAAAACAACGGCCTGAAGATGGAAGAAGGGGCTGCTGAGGACCCCTCGCTACAGATGAACCCTGTGCTGAGGAAGCAGGAGCAGAGATCTAAGCTGGAAGAGCACTCAGTGTAGGCTGACTCTGCTGACGGCTCTGCTGACCCTGATAACCCTGATGGCCCTAACGACCACGATCTGATGAAACCCCACTGGACTCTGCTCGTCCAGACTGATGAGACCTGAAAGAACGACCTATGCTATGCTGAGATTGGCCCCTGGACAAAGCACCACTGTAACTGCCAGTACCACGAGGCCTCTTAGCCTCTCTCTCCTCCCGCTCTCTGCGGCGATCTGTCTCAATATGACGGGCAACATCAACCACCTCCTCAAAGGTAACTATCGAAACTCTCTCCCTGGTCATCAATATGCGGATGGGATAAATAAGGCCATCAATAAATCTCTGAATCCTCTCTCGGTCTGTAGGAACCATCCACATGGCATGACGGGCCAGCTGTGTGAATCTCATCTCGTATTGATTAACTGTCATCTCTCCCTGCTTCAACCACTCGAGCTGACGTCGCAGCTCCTCTCTCTGAGACTGAGGCACGTACTTCTCCAAAAATACCGTGGAGAACTGCTGCCAAGTGAGGGGCACTGCCCCGGCGGGCCTACGCCTCTCAAAATCCTCCCACCACTGAAATGCTGCACCTGTGAGCTGAAAAGTGGTGAATGAAACACCGCTGGACTCTAGAATACCCGCGGTGCGAAGCATGCGGTGACATCTGTCAAGAAAACCCGCGTCCTCGCCCTCAGCACCACTGAATGTCGGAGGCCGTAGCCTCTCAAATCTCTCCAAACGACGCCGCTCATCGTCGGGCATAGGCTGGAACCATATAAGTAGGAGCTGGTGCAACGGGCGCAACTGGCTGAGCCGGCTCGGGTGTGTGAGCCACGGGGTCCGATTTCCTCCCCTGCCGTGAAGAAGATGCGCTAGCGATAGGCTGCAACTACCCGAGCCAAGCTAGTGCATACCTGATAAGATCCGAGCCAAGGTCTCTTGAAGACCCGGTATCACGATGGGCACTGCCGGTGCCTGGACCTGAGTTGCCGGAGCGTTTGCCGCTGGAATACGGTCTTGAGCACGGGCCGCTGGTGCGGGAATCGACCCCGAGTACGGCCGGTTGGTGGGTCGGCGGGTGCTTGGTGCTGCTGCCTACCTCTACCACGACCACGGCGTCCGGGTGCCGATGGTGGTCGTCCGCCACGTCCGTTAGCTCGTGTTCTCTCCATCGCGAGAGAATAGAATATGGAAAAATTTAATTTCATGATAACACAAATCGCACGATATGAATCCAAGAAAATGAGGTTTTTCCTAAAGTTTCTGTAGCCCTCCGAGGATAGATACGGACATCTACGTACCGATCCGCGAAAGCCTACTAAATCGGCTCATGACTCGCAAGTCCTAGTAACCTAGGCTCTGATACCAACTTGTCACGGCCCAAATTCGGTCGTGATGGCGCCCAACAATCAAGCTAGGCTAGCTAGACCAACCATTTCTGATTACATCGAATACCAGTCCCAAATGGACAACCCAAGAAGAATATATGAGTTTAAGAACTCCAAAAATAATAATAATAAACAAAATAGTGACACTCCCAAAGATCCGGAGTCACAAGTCTAGAGCCTCTAACAAAACCCAACAGGAATGGAGAGTACAGTATAGAAATACTCAAGTCTGAATACAAGATATAAAATAACAACTGGAAATGAGAGGAGAAGCTAGGTTCTGCGAACGTAGGCAGCTACCTCAGCAACTCGATATGACACTGCAACCGCGAGAAATGCCTGCCTACTGCTCCTGAGTACCTGAGTCTGCACACAAAAGGTGCAGGGAATAGGGGTGAGTACTAAGTACTCGGTGAGTAATAAATATATAACAGCAGCTGAAAATAAGAAATCCACAAATTACCACAATATGAAGCTACACTACAGTCCGAATCTCCTACGAACTAGCATCAACAGTACAATTCAGCTACCATAGAGTAATTCAACAAATAAAGATGCAATGCAATGCACATAACCGCTACGGCGTGTAGCCCGATCCAATTTAACGTCGACGGCGCTCACTGGGGGTGTGTACAGACTCCGGAGGGGCTCCTACAGCCCAAGCGCAATACTGCTGCGGCGTGCGGCCCGATCCTCATATCAACCACTGCGGCGTGCAGCCCGATCCCATACTCAGTCCACAATAAGCAATTAAGTCACAAAACAATTCATTTTTCTTAATTCCAGTTTTCAGTTCATAATTTATGAAAAATACTTAACTTTTATTTAATTTGCAAAAACCCGTGACTTAACATTTCAAAAAGGTGATTTCAATTTCCGGGACTGAGATCAGTGATTTAAGAAAATATAGCTATCACATAAATATTGTCCTCTAAGGACGCTACAGATCGGCACAAGGCCCCAAACAAGGCTTACCGCCCACAAATATATCAAATACAGTGTATTTCCAACACTAATAACATATTATTCACATCCGGGATGGACCAAGTCTCAATCCCCGGTCACAATCAATCCCGCACCTGCCACGGTGTGCGAGCCACGCCTTACTAGCGTCACAATGTGCTAAGCCGGGGTTTCGAACCCTCAGGCTACCATATACACAAACTACTCACCTCTAGCCGGTCGTAGACTCGTCTGTGATGCCTTTTCCTTTGAATTTAGCTCCCTCGTGCATATAATCTAGTCAAACCACAATAATTATATCAAATACGGGTCAAAGAATCATAACCCATTTCAATTTATATGAAATTCGCATAAATACACCAAGTTGGTAAAACCCGACCCCGGGCCCACTGCTCGGAAAATTACGAAATTAGTACCAACGCGACCCTCATCTCACCACGAGTCTGTGCATATAAAATTTATCAAAATCGGAGTTCAAATGGCCTCCTAAAACTCAAAATCCCGTTTTTAATACCTTGGCCACAATTCTTCAAGATTTCTACCCAATTTCATGAAGATTGATGTTAATTCTACCATAAAATGATGTTTTTGAGTCAAAAATCTTACCTCCGATGAATACCCGACGATTTCTCAGTAATTTCTCCGAGTTTTCTTCTCTCTAGGGCTCAAAATTTGGTTTTGGGTATATGAACCCGCGACCCCTCTGTTATGTGATTTAACTCACTACCAGAACGGTTTCTTCTATGCGATCGCATGCCCCTTGTTGCGATCGCATAGAGAAAGTTTCTCAGGCCTCCAATTCATTCTCTGCGATCGCATGCCTAGCCATGCGATCGCATAGCTTCGCCTTCATACCCTCCGCGATCGCAATCGAGCCTCCGCGATTGCACGGCACAAATTTCGGACACTATACGATCGCAATGCCCTTCACGCGATCACATAGAGTTAACTTCACGCCCCCCTTCCACTCTTCTATGCGATCGCATTCATCTCTATGCGATCGCATAGAGCAACTGCTGCCTGCAATTTTCTGCAGAATGTTTCCAAGTTCTAAATGCCCGGTTGATGGTCTGAATCCATCCCGAGGCCCCCGGGACCCCAACAAAAACCACCCACATACTCCAAAACATGATACGGACTTGTTCCAATCACAAAAACACCATCTTAAACATCAAAATCACCATTTACACACAAATTCAAGCCTAAGTTTCTTCAAAACTTTCAAAACTAACATTCAATCCAAAACCCGATCAAACGATGTCCGGCTGACCTGAAAATTTGCAGACATATCCAAAATCACATAACGAAGCTACAGAAATTGTCGGAATTCCATTCCGACCCCCGGATCAAAATATCACCTACCATCCGGTTTTCGCCAAAATTCAACCTTCGCCAATACAAGCCTAAAACTACACCGGACCTCCGAATTCAATTCTGATTGTTCTCCTAAGTCATAAATGATCCCCCGGAACTAGTCGAATCATCAGAATCCGGTTCCGAGCACTCTAACTCCATAGTCAACTCTTGGTTGACTTCCCATATTTAAGCTTCCTTCAAACATACTACTCCCTCCGTTTCAATTTATGTGAACCTATTTCCTTTTTAGTCCGTGCCAAAAAGAATGACCCCTTTCCTTATTTGGAAACAATTTACCTTTATGCAATGATTTATAGCCACACAAAATAAAGGTGCCTCATTTTGCACCACAAGATCAAAAGTCTATCTCTTTTCTTAAACTCCGTGCCCAGTCAAATGGGTTCACATAAATTGAAACGGAGGGAGAATTTGCTTCATTTTCAACCCAAATCACTCCTAACTCACCCGATATATTCTAATATTGATTTAAAAGCATAAGATATATAAATGCAAGGTAACAGGGTGGTAATTCTCGTAACGACTGGTCGGGTCTTTACAGTAGTAATAATAGTAGTTATAATATTAGTAATAAACAAGACAGATTAAAAGAAGCAGATAGAATTAAAAATGAATTATATGGTTTATATTGTGAATTTAATTACTTAAAAATCTCTAAAAATAATAATGATAGATTAGAACAACTTATAGATATAATCTCATAATTAGAATGGAAACTAATAATACAACTTAAAAAATGAATAAAGAGGAATTTGTAGTAGACGAAAAAACATATGAAAACCCAGAAGGACTAAAAATAAAAATTGTATTTTCTAATATAGGAAGAAAATATAAGAAAATAGGAGACAACTTATATCTAATGTTAGAAAAAGAATCACTAAAATTAGAAGATAGCTTAACTGCTTTAGTAAGAATAACAAGAGAAAATGAGGAAATAGATCGAAAATATGAGATAGAAAAAATTAAACAACAATCAAAAAGAGAAATAAAACAGATAGAAGAAACAAAAAATGCTAAAATAATAGAATTAGAAAAAGAATTAAACATGTTAAAAGAACTATATGCAACCGGACAAAAAGAAAAAGAACAAGAAAATAAATTACAACTTGAGATAAATAGATTCAAAGAACAATTAAAAGAAGGAAAAGAAGAAAAGTTAGAAATAATTAGAACAGAAGAAATAAATGAACCAAATAATAATAGTGATTCAGAAAATTATTCAGAAACAAGCGAAACGGAACTCTTAGAAAATATAGCACAAGTCGAACAAAACGAAGAAGGTAGAAATGATCGTATAGAAATAAATGCTATAATAGATGAAAAACCTAGTACATCAGGAACAAAAGATATACAATTAGAGCAAAAAAGTTATATAAATTATGAAAATAATTATAAGAAGACATATAGAAATGATAGAGAACCAAGATATACGAAGTGGATTCCAACATAAATGCCAGCAACAAAACAACATAATTTCTTAGATCTAGACTGTGTAAAAGATATAAATAAGACAATCCAGTTATGGGTAGGATACATGACGAAACAGATTATAGACAATAAAATAGGAATATCAGATGTACCAGAATACATAGAAAGAACGTTAATAGGAACGACTAAGTTATGGTTACAAAATATGACTAAAGATGCCTTAGGAGTATTAAGAAATGATAAAAAATTTGATGGTGAGAAAGCTACAACAACTATAGAAATTTTGCATGAATATGAAACAACTATAAGAAACGAATTTAGTAGTGCAGAAACAGAAGAAGTAGAACAGCATAAAGAAAAAATATTAAATAGAAATCTAATGTCAAAATTAGCAATATGTAATATGTGTTACATAGACGAATATACATGTGAATTTAAAGAATTTTATTATAAAGGAATATATAGTATAGAGGAAAGTAAAGAAATAAGAAAATTATATTTTTCAAAATTACGAGAACCATTTAGTTCAAAAATATTAAAAGATTGGAATAATGCAGCATTACAAGATACTTTAGGAGCAAGAATTAAATACTTACAAAACTTGTTCGCAGAATTATGTGAAAAACATAAAGAAGAAATTAAAATGGAAAAAACGTTAATAAAAAACGTAGCATGTTGTAAAGATAAAACAACACCCCAGTTTGGATGCAATAAAAGATACTATAATAAAAATCATAATAAAATTAAAAAATATAAAAAGTATAAGTCAAAATTTAAGTATAAAAAACCTAGACGAAGATATTATGTAAAGAAATTTAATAACAAAAGGCAGTACCGACCTAAGAAAATATTATCAGAATGTAAATGTTATAATTGCGGAAAACTAGGATATTTAGCAAAAGATTGCAAAATACCTAAAAATCAAAGAGCTAAGCAAGTATCAGAAATAATAATAAACGACGAAGAATACGTACAAATGGAATACATAGACTATGAATTAGAAAGCAATGATAGTATATATGAATTATCAGAAAATGAATTAGAAAATGAATTAATAATAGAATCAGATAATGAAGACAATGAATTAACAGATGACTGATGACACGACCCCAAATCCGATCGTGATGGCGCCCAGCACACTGCTAGGCCAGCCCGACCAATAAACAACTATCATAGAGCTATGAGCTCGCCTTATCCCATTTAAGCATAACAATTATAAAGCAACAGAGATGGATATATCGAAACAGGGAACCAAGTCCCAACATAGTGCAACTCCCATAGTCCGAAGGGTCAAGAGTCATGAGCCTCTACAGAGTATACAAAGTGTAAAATAGCGAATATAACTGTGCACAAGTGTGGGATGGATCAGAACAAAATACAGACAAACTGGAGAATCAGGTCCTGCGAACGCTGGCAGCTACCTCGACTGTCCAAAAGCACTCAAGAGCCGCAATAGAATTAGCTCCACTGTGACATACCTGGATCTGCACACAAGGTGCAGGTAGTCAGGTGTGAGTACTTCCAACTCAGCAGTAATAAAAGTAAATAATGCTGAAGGAAAGAAAACCACGATAGGCACTACCTCATGCTACACAATACAAAACTATCTTTTTATCCCTTTCCAGCATATGTGAGTAGATTATTTAGAAATCTCAATTTTTAGCTTCTTTCTTTCATGATAATATACTAATACCTGGATACAATCTCAAGCGGTGCAAGTCCGCACTCAAATCAGCCCCTCGGGCTCAGCAGTCCTTAACAATTTCCACCAGGGAGATCTGGTCAATAAGGCAACTAATGTATGTGTGCCAGTAATGTATGAGTGCTAAATGTTATGCCACGTAGTACACGTAAACCAATGTATGTATGTGTAATGACCCGACCGGTCGTTTTGAGCTCTAGAGCGTCATTCAGCATATTGATGCCATGAACAGCTCCATCTCAGGTATATTGACTTGTGTGTATGGTCAGAATTCAAATTCAGGAAGTTTGGAGTCAAATCTAAATGGAAATTCTCATTTTGAAAGCTTAAAGTTGAAGAAATAAACTACGATTGGAATTTTGAGTAAGTGACCTCGGAATTTGGATCTAAAAGTTCCAACATGCTCGTATGATGATTTTAAACTTGGACGTATGTCCGGATTTGGTTTTTGATAACCCGTGAGCATTTCAGCGTATATGGTGGAAGTTAGTATTTTAGAAGGATTTCATAAATTTGAGTTGGAAGGCATTTAGAGTTATAGATGTCCGTTTGGGATTCCGAGTCTGCGAATAGATCCATATGGTTATTTTGGAGTTGGGAACATGATCGGAAGTGAATTCGGGTGTCCGGAGGTCATTTTGAAGTCATTTGGCAAAATATAGGAATTTGAAGGTTTATGAGAAAATTCGACCGGAAGTGAAAATTTTGATATCGGGGTCGGAATGCGATTCCGAAAGTTCGTGCAAGTCCGTAATGTCGAGTGTGACTTGTGTGCAAATCTTGAGTCAATTCGGATCGATTTTGGTAGGAAATGGAACAATTAATCTCTTTAAGGAAAGCTTAAGTTGGAAAAGTCAATTCAACGTTGACTTATGAGTTAGAGGGATCGTAACTGAATTCCAATAATTCGGTTAGTTTCGGGGGATGATTTAAGACTTAGGAGCGCAATCAGAAGTAATTTTGGAGGTCCGGTGAAGAAGTTAGCCTATTTTGGCGAAGTTGGAATTTTGGCGGAATTCGATCGATAGGTGAGATTTTGATCCGGGAGTCGGAATGGAATTCCAAAAAATGCAGTAGCTCCGTTAGGTGATTTTGGATGTGCATGCAAAATTTCAGGTCATTCGGAGGTCGTTTGGTAGGGTTTTGATCGAATGTTGGTTGCGGAAGTTTAAATGAAAACTTAGGCTTGAATTTGCTTGGATTCGATGTTTTCCGTGTTTAAGGGCGTGTTTTTATGATTGGAACAAGTTTGAATCGTGTTATGGAGTATGTTGGTGGTTTTAGTTGGGGGCCCGGGGGACTCGAGATGAATTCGGGGGTCCAAACGGACCATTTAGAGCCAAAGTGAACAGCTGATTGCTGCACTAATTGCAGCAGATTTTCAGCAATTTTCGGCTAATTTGAGAACTGATATCTTGTAAACTATAGGGAATCACAAAGAGTGCAAAACATTAAAGTTGTAGAACATCGTGTCTAGTTTCCAGAAAGCTAAAGAACTCGTAATTTCGAAATATGTACTAGAAGTTATGATCGACGGAAAATGACTGCTGGAGCAATAGGATGTACAACTTGTACAGCGCAGGTGCATGGTACAACCCGACGAAGCACAGACAGATTCTTTATTACACGAAATTGGGTTATTTCTTTCATTGATTTCATTTCGTTTGGATGATTTTGGAGAGCTTCAAGAGGGGATTTCACCGGGTAAACATCGGAGGTAAGATTCTTGACTCAAAAACATAATTTTATGGTAGAATTAACATCAATCTTCATGAATTTGGGTAGAAATTGTGAAGGATTGTGGCCTAGAAATTGAAAACAAAAATTTGGGTTTTGAAAGGCCAATCGAACTCCGATTTAGATAAATTTTATATGCACGGACTCGTGGCGAGACGAGGATCGCGTTGGTACTAATTTCGGAATTTTCCGAGCAGTGGGCCCGGGGTCCGATTTTTACCAACTTAGTGTATTTATGCGAATTTCATGTAAATTGAAATGGGTTATGATTCTTTGACCCGTATTTGACACAATTATTGTGGTTTGAATAGATTCTACACGCGAGACAGCGAATTCCAAAGGAAAGGGCATTGCGGACGAGTCTACGACCGGCTAGAGGTGAGTAATTTGTGTATATGGTAGCCTGAGGGTTCGAAACCCCGGCTTAGCACATTGTGACGCTAGTAGGGCGTGGCTCGCACCTCGTGGCAGGTGCGTGACTGATTGTGACTGAAGATTGAGACTTAGTCCATCCCGAATGAGTATGATATGACAATTGTGGTTTAAAAACATTGTGTTTGATATAATTGTGGGCTGTAAGGCGTATTTGGGGTCTTGTGCCGACCTGTAGTATCCTTAGGGGATAGTTATATATGTGATAGCCATACTTGCTTAATCACTGATCTCAGTCCTGGTTTGGAAATCACCATATTGAATTGCTAAGTCACATGTTTTGGAAAAATTAAATAAAAGTTAAAGTATTTTCATAATTTATGAACTGGAACCTGGAAATAATAATAATTGAGCTGTTGTGTGACTTATATGATTGTTGTTGACTGAGGATGGATCGGGCTGCACGCCGCAGCGTTTATTATGATATGAGGATTGGGCTGCACGCCGCAGCGGTATTTGCGCTTGGGCTATAGGAGCCCCTCCGGAGTCTGTACACACCCCCAGTGAGGGCCGTCGACGTTAAATGGATCGGGCTACACGCCGTAGCGGTTATGTGCATTGCATTTCATCTTTATTTGTTAAATTATTATGTGGTAGCTATATTGTGCTGTTGATGCTAGTTCGTAGGAGATTCAGACTGTAGTTTAGCTTCATTTGTGGCATTTCGTGAATTTCTTATCTTAAGCTATTTTATATGTTTTTTACTCACTGAGTACTTAGTACTCGCCCCTACTCCTGCACCTTTGTGTGCAGATTCGGGTACGCCGGAGGTTTAGCCGAGCAGTCTCGTTTAATCAGAGTTATCCGAGTTATTAAGGTAGTTGCTGGCGTTCGTAGGACCTGGCTTCTCTTCTTATTCTATTTTTCCTTTGTATATAAATTATTCAGACTTTTGTATTTGGATTAGATTTTGTTATCCGATCTTGTTTAGAGGCTCCAGACTCGTGACCCTAGATCTTTGGGGTGGATATTCGGTTTAGCTTTATTGTTGATATTAATGGTCAGGTTATTGATTTGAGCTTCATGCTCGGGATGAGAGTGTAAATGGTCGGGCTTGCCTAGCAGTTGTGTTGGGCGCCATCACGACCGGGATTAGGGTCGTGACAAGTTGGTATCAGAGCCTAGGTTACTAGGCCTTATGAGTCTTGAGCCGGTTGGTAGAGTCTTGTAGATCGGTACGGGGACGTCTGTACTTATCCTCGGGAAGCTGCAAACCTTTTGGAAACACTTCACATTTCTTGGAATTCTTATCGTGCATACATGATTCAGCTTGAGATATAATTCTTGGAAATTCCTTCCATACGCCTGTACGCGCACTCGAACGCTCGGTAATATAATTGCCTTGATGGCTTGTGATTCCCTGGTCGAGGGGCGAAATATAATCTCTGCGAGTTCATGTTGGGCCAGTCGGGAGGACTTGACGCCAAATCTTTGTCTATGACATGAGCACCAAAGTGCTGATTTCACAAACTGGTATTATGAAATTTCGTGTGATCGATATTGTTCCTAATTATGGAAATGGCAGCTTAATAATGTACGAGTTGTCAGGTGTTAGATCCTTATTGTAATCTGTTATGTAACCCCGAGCTATGGGCGTGGTGAAAATTTATCATATCTCTTAGTTGGAAGGTAAAGTGTCTTACGTGTAGTAAAATGAGTTTAGACTCGGGAAGACTAAAGTGATTATGCTATGTGTATCCTGGTGGAAGGTGTTGTACTGAAATACTAGATTAAGGCAAAATAGGTGGGTTGATTCTGATATGTAATTGAAGTGTATTTGATATATGTTATGATTCGAGCAGGTGCATCGCATGTTCATGTATCAATTTTGATAATATAACCCGTGTAGTATTGAGATTAATGTTGTTGATAAACATTGTGATGTCTTGTTGAGTTGTGGATGTATTGTTAGGATGGTTTTGCTGATTCTCTGGCAGGTGGATAGGCCAAATTACAAAGGAAACTCTGTCAAAATTTTTGAAACATTTGGGACTTAGAAAAATATTTCTGTCGCCTCGAGAGTAGGCTTAAATGTTGAGTGTGAATAAATGCAAGAATTGCTGAGGAGTTAAGGTCTCTGATTATTCTATTCTCTGTCGAGTTTGTAAATGACTTGAGTTTAATCTCACCATAACATTGTGGCATCATTTGAGTAAAGAATGCTATGAGCGGCTAAAAGTGCTTTTTGATGAATGGCTCCGAGCCAAGTTGGGGAGGTTGTTATTGATTAACTGAGTGCACTGTTGTGTGCTATGTTGGTTCTGTCTTTAAGTATGTTGGGAAAATTCTGATAAAGGTTATGGTGCTTCGTAGATGTGAAAAAAAAAATCCTAGGATGATTTGAACTGCTGTTGGTAAAGAATGTTCGGTGTATAGAAAAGAAAGATAGCTAAGTGCATCTGTATTTAATCATGTTCTACTAGTGTCAGAGTTCTAACAAGCCACGAGTGGTTCTGTCCAATAAGACAGTTGAATGATAATTGAATAAGGGTGAATGACGCCCGAGAATAGTCCTGCGGTGTTCAAGATTTTGCTTGTAACGGTAAGGTGTCTTAAGATTGTGTATGTGGCTAAAGACGGTGGTTTTGTTAGAAGGGATCAAGACTTGTGTAATGATATGTGAATGATGAGATTCTATGTATCTATATTGGAGAGTAATGATAACGAATTCAAAATCGCAGGAAGTTCTTCAAAATAAAGTATTGTAGATTGTGGTACTTCTAGGAAACATTGAGAGAGTATTCAGCGGCCTGTGAGCTTAGACCGTGTGGTCTTATGTACGAGTCTCTTGTGGTAACATGAGTTGAGATATTGTGATCCTTCAGTAAAGGAGAATATTAAATTAAAGATGAATCAGAAAGGAATTGGGTAAATGGAATAACTTGTTAATAAACTGAAACGGTATGATAAAGATACGATTAACTCCTGGTTTGTGTTCGAAGTAATGAGTCTTGCAGCTATGGTGCAACCAAGCTCTTGAGTGCTGGCAGTTGCGTAGCTCGATGTGGGTAGAAGGACTCAGTCCTGACAGTTAAACTTATGCAATGAATTGGGAGAAAAATTTTGTGATGTGTTCACCGTGGTTTGAAAGTGAGTATATTCCTGTTGGTATGCGAAACATGTAATGTGTCATGACTTTTCTTCTATATGGGATCATGAAGGTCCTTGACTAATTAAGTACGTCGATGTTTGCGGCGTAGGAAAGGGATAGAAGTTCCATGTTATCTTAGTGTGGTATGGTATATAAGATGTGTTATGGAGAGTTGATGATGGCATAGGGAAATTTCTGAATGACTCTCGTGGTATGAATGGATGCTTGATGTGTGCTATGTATTCATACAGTGTGGAGTGTGGAATCATGCACAGTGAATCGTGTGTTATATAGGTGATGGGGACTAGAAGTTCTCGTAATTCTCCTATGCAGTGGTTGTATATCGTGTGTATCGGCACCGTTTAGCGATCATTGGAAGTTGGAAGCCCTAGTGGCTCTCCCTTAACTCGATATGATGAATTTGGGTTATGAGACTTGATTGCAGACTGGTTGTCATAAGTCAGGTTGCCTAGACTAACGTGATATGGACTATGTCGGAAATGGCACAAATTGCGTAGCAGAGTGCATCAGAGTATGCTTCAACAGGGTAGTTGCACCCAAAATCAGCGGACGGCTGGTAGGTATTGCATTGTCAGTTGGGCCTTTGTGGCGGATGTCAGTGTAGAGGTATTTACCATTGATTCAGTTCCGGTATTAAGGAACGTTGTCGGATGCGTTTCATGTGGCCGAGCTTGAGGCTATATATATGTTTGTTGTAATGAGCAACTTGACTCGATGTGCATTTCCTCTTGCGAGATTTATGCATGGATCGGGTGGCACGCCGCCACAGGTATGGTATCTGGATCGGGTGGCACGCCGCCAAGGGTATGTTATTGGAACGGGTTGCGCGCCGCAACAGTGTGATGTGGAAAATATAGTTTCCTATAAGTTACTTTGTATACAATACTTCCTAGCTTTTAAGGAATAGTCTGTATTGGGTACCGCTCGGGGAATAGCATATCAGTTGTATCCATTCAGGATTTGATAGCATATATTAAATGTATCACCGCGAGTGTGATTGATTGCTTGAGTTCAGACCTAAATATGTGCGTGGCTGACCGTTTTGAGCATGGTGACTTGAGGTGCTCCATGAGTAATAGTGCTTGGATAAAACGTGAGTTATGGCAAGGCCACGTGATGTTATGACATTTGAGGAGGGTTCGGGTACTCTAATTCTATGATGTGAGACGAGATCTCAGTTATTTGTTGTGATGGAATTGAGGAATTTGAATTACAACTCTTTTGTGTGAGTCAGTTGTCATGATTCGAGTGTGTTCAGATCATTTCTTATTGGAGACTGTGTTTTTCTCGTCGTGGCTTAGGCCGATGAGGAGGTGTCATATTACCACTGTGGTGTGTTATAATCGAAATGATCGTTGGATTCATTAATGAGTGCGAACATACGTGATTTCATCTAGATAGAAAGGTAATATCGAGGTTTGGCTCCAAAATCCGTTGTAATATCAGTCAAAAGAGAAATGGCTTCATAAATGGTTGATTTGAGGAATTGTTACGGTTTAGCCCGTGTTTTATTTATCGTTGGCGGTATATGAAAGTGTTGGAATAAGACTTCAACTAATAAGAGGTTTCCATCGGTATTTGGGTATTGTAGGCAACTGTAGTAAATAAAGAATGTTATTGTGGTCATATGAGTAAAGTGATGCGAAGTGTAAATTCAACAAAGTTATGCATTAATGTTTGGGTACAACGTGTGAAGATTGATATGGTGGTCGAATGATGGAAACAGACTTGGCAGGAAATTCAGGATGTTGGAATTTGGCCTAATGTCTTATTCGCTCGAATAAAGAATTATATCTATAGAATTATATAGCTAATATGCTCAACTAAGTAGTGGTAGCACATGAAGGTGCATGATGTGTTAAACAAGTTATTTGAGACTACATCATTGTAGTACTCAGCACGTTCGAGGACGAACGTATGTTTAAGTGGGGGAGATTGTAACGACTCGACCGGTCGTTTTGAGCTCTGGAGCGTCATTCAGCATATTGATGCCATGAACAGCTCCATCTCAGGTATATTGACTTGTGTGTATGGTCAGAATTCAAATTCAGGAAGTTTGGATTCAAATCTAAATGGAAATTCTCATTTTGAAAGCTTAAAGTTGAAGAAATGAACTACGATTGGTATTTGAGTAAATGACCTCGGAATTGGGATCTAAAAGTTCCAACATGCTCGTATGATGATTTTAAACTTGGACGTATGTCCGGATTTGGTTTTTGATAACCCGTGAGCATTTCAGCGTATATGGTGGAAGTTAGTATTTTAGAAGGATTTCATAAATTTGAGTTGGAAGGTATTTTAGAGTTATAGATGTCCGTTTGGGATTCCGAGTCTGCGAATAGATCCATATGGTTATTTTGGAGTTGGGAACATGATCGGAAGTGAATTCGGGTGTCCGGAGGTCATTTTGAATTCATTTGGCAAAATATAGGAATTTGAAGGTTTATGAGAAAATTCGACCGTAAGTGAAAATTTTGATATCGGGGTCGGAATGCGATTCTGAAAGTTCGTGCAAGTCCGTAATGTCGAGTGTGACTTGTGTGCAAATCTTGAGTCAATTCTGATCGATTTTGGTAGGAAATGGAACAATTAATCTCTTTAAGGAAAGCTTAAGTTGGAAAAGTCAACTCAACATTGACTTATGAGTTGGAGGGATCGGAACTGAATTCCGATGATTTCGGTTAGTTTCGGGGGATGATTTAAGACTTAGGAGCTCAATCGGAAATAATTTTGGAGGTCCGGTGAAGAAGTTAGCCTATTTTGGCGAAGTTGGAATTTTGGCGGAATCCGATCGATAGGTGAGATTTTGATCCGGGAGTCGGAATGGAATTCCGAAAAAATGCAGTAGCTCCGTTAGGTGATTTTGGATGTGCATGCAAATTTCAGGTCATTCGGAGGTCGTTTTGGTAGGGTTTTGATCGAATGTTGGTTGCGAAAGTTTAAATGAAAACTTAGGCTTGAATTTGCTTGGATTCGATGTTTTCCGTGTTTAAGGGCATGTTTTTATGATTGGAACAAGTTTGAATCGTGTTATGGAGTATGTTGGTGGTTTTCGTTGGGGGCCCGGGGGACTCGGGATGAATTCGGGGGTCCAAACGGACCATTTAGAGCCAAAGTGAACAGCTGATTGCTGCACTAATTGCAGCAGATTTTCAGCAATTTTTGGCTACTTTGAGAGCTGATATCTTGTAAACTATAGAGAATCACAAAGAGTGAAAAACATTAATGCAACGACCCGGCCCGTCGTTACGGGAATTACCACCCCGTTACCTTGCATTTACATATCTTATGCTTTTATATCGGTATTAGAGTATATCGGGTGAGTTAGGAGTGATTTGGATTGGAAATGAAGCAAATAGTATGTTTGAAGGAAGCTTGAATATGGGAAGTCAACCAAGAGTTGACTATTGAGTTAGAGTGCTTGGAACCGGATTCTGATGATTCGACTAGTTCCGGGGGATCATTTATGACTTAGGAGAACAATCGGAATTTAATTCGGAGGTCCGGTGTAGAAATAGGCTTGAATTGGCTAAGGATGAATTTTGGCGAAATCCGAACGGTAGGTGAGATTTTGATCGGGGGTCGGAATGGAATTCCGACAATTTCTGTAGCTTCGTTATGTGATTTTGGATGTGTCCGCAAATTTTCAGGTCATTCGGACATCGTTTGATCGGGTTTTGGATTGAATGTTAGTTTTGAAAGTTTTGAAGAAACTTAGGCTTGAATTCATGAGTAAATGGTGATTTTGATGTTTAGTATGGTGTTTTTATGATTGGAACAAGTCCGTATCATGTTTTGGAGTACGTTAGTGGTTTTCGTTGGGGTCCCGGGGGCCTCGGGATGATTTCGGACCATCAACCGGGCATTTGGACTTGGCAAAAATCTGCAGAAAAACTGCAGGTTCTGCCCAGGCATCTAAGCCTTCGCGTTCGCGTGGCATGGGCCGCGTTCGCGAAGGCCAAGCGGATCATGCATCGCGTTCGCGAGGAGGGGAGCCGCATTCGCGTAGGCCAGGGATCGTGTGCATCGCGTTAGCGTTCCAGGGGTCGCGTTCGCGTAGGTGTGTGAGGGTAAGGCTTCGCGTTCGCGGGAGGAGTATCGCGAACGCGTAGAAGGAATTTAGGCGGCTGGGAGTTGAGCATCGCGAACGCGTGGTTGGCGTCGCGTTCTCGAAGGGTAGCTGGAAGTTGGGCATCGCGAACGCGTGGAAGGCGTCGCGTTCGCGAAGGGTAAGAGAGAGCTGTTCACCGCGAACGTGTGGGAGCTCACGCGAACGCGTAGAACAAAGTGTTCTGGCAGTGAATAAAATCCAGAAACAGAAGGCTTACGGGTTTACACCCCCAAAACATAATTTTGAGCCCTAGAGAGAAGAAAACTCGAGGAAATCACTGAGAAGTCATCGGGTATTCGTCGGAGGTAAGATTGTTGACTCAAAAACATCATTTTATGGTAGAATTAACATCAATCTTCATGAAATTGGGTTGAAATCTTGAAGAAATGTGGCCTAAATATTGAAAACGGGATTTTTGGATTTGGAAGGCCATTTGAACTGCGATTTCGATAAATTTTATATGCACGGACTCGTGGCGAGATGAGGGTCTCGTTGGTACTAATTTCGAAATTTTCCGAGCAGTAGGCCCGGGGTCGGGTTTTACCAACTTAGTGTATTTATGCGTATTTCATGTAAATTAAAATGGGTTATGATTCTTTGACCCGTATTTGATATAATTATTGTGGTTTGACTAGATTCTACGCACGAGGGAGCTAAATTCAAAGGAAAAGGCATCGCGGACGAGTCTACGACCGGCTAGAGGTGAGTAGTTTGTGTATACGGTAGCCTGAGGGTTCGAAACCCCGGCTTAGCACATTGTGACGCTAGTAGGGCGTGGCTCGCACACCGTGGCAGGTGCGGGATTGATTGTGACTAGGGATTGAGACTTTGTCCATTCCGGATGTGAATAATATGTTGTTAGTGTTGGAAATACACTGTATTTGATATAATTGTGGGCTGTAAGCCTTGTTTGGGGCCTTGTGCCGATCTGTAGCGTCCTTAGAGGACAATATTTATGTGATAGCTATAATTGCTTAAATCACTTATCTCAATCCTGGAAATTGAAATCACCTTTTTGAAATGCTAAGTCATCGGCTTTTGCAAATTTAATAAAGTTAAAGTATTTTTCATAAATTATGAACTGGAAACTGGAATTAAGAAAAATGAACTGTTTTGTGACTTATTTGCTTATTGTGGACTGAGCATGGGATCGGGCTGCACGCCGCAGTGGTTGATATGAGGATCGGGCTGCACGCTGCAGCAATATTGCGCTTGGGCTATAGGATCCCCTCCGGAGTCTGTACATACCCCTAGTGAGCGTCGTCGACATTAAATTGGATCGGGCTACGCGCCGTAGCGGTTATGTGCATTGCATTGTATCTGTATTTGTTGAATTACCCTGTGGTAGCTGTATTGTATTGTTGCTGCTAGTTCGTAGGAGATTCGGACTGTAGTGTAGCTTCATATTGTGGTAATCTGTGGATTTCTTACTGTCAGCTACATATATATATTTGTTACTCACTGAGTACTTAGTACTCACCCCTACTCCTGCACCTTTTGTGTGCAGACTCAGGTACACAGGAGCAGTAGACGGACATCTCCAGCGTTTACATAGTCACATCGAGTTGCTGAGGTAGCTGCCTACGTTCGCAGAACCTAGCTTCTCCTCTCATTCCAGTTGTTATTTTATATTTTGTATTCAGACTTGAGTACTTCTATATAGTACTCTCTATTCTTGTTGGGTTTTGTTAGAGGCTCTAGACTTGTGACTCCGGATCTTTGGGAGTGTCAGTACTTTTGTTCATTATTATTATTATTGGAGTTTTTAAACTCATATATTCTTCTTGGGTTGTCCATTTGGGACTGGTATTTGTGATAATTAAATTATTGGTCTGGCTGGCCTAGCTTGATTGTTGGGCGCCATCATGACCGAATTTGGGTCGTGACAAGTTGGTATCAGAGCTTTAGGTTATTAGGACTCACGAGTCATGAGCCGGTTTAGTAGGCTTTCGCGGATTGGTACGTAGACGTCCGTATCTGTCCTCGGAGGGCTACAGAAACTTTAGGAGGCCGTGGTCGTGGTAGAGGTAGGGCAGCAGCACCAACACCTGCTGACCTACCAGCTGACCAGACTCAGGGTCAGATTCCTGCACCAGTGGCCCAGACCCAGGACCAGATTCCAGCGGCGGACGCTCCGGCAACTCAGGTTCAGGCACCGGCAGTGCCCATTGTCATACCAGGTCTTCAGGAGACCTTGGCTCAGATCTTATCAGTGTGCACAGGCTTGGCACAGGTAGTTGCAGCTACTGCTGCAGTATCTTCTTCGCAGGCAGGGGGAGGAAATCAGACCCCCGTGGCTCACACACCCGAGCCAGTCCAGCCAGTTGCGCCCATTGCACGAGCTCCTGCTTATATGGTTCCAGCTTTGCCCGACGATGAGCAGTGTCGTTTGGAGAGATTTGAGAGGCTACGGCCTCCGACATTCAGTGGTGCTGAGGGCGAGGACGCCCAGGGTTTTCTTGACAGATGTCAGCGCATGCTTTGCACCGCGGGTATTCTAGAGTCCAGCGGTGTTTCATTCACCACTTTTCAGTTCACAGGTGCAGCATTTCAGTGGTGGGAGGATTTCGAGAGGCGTAGGCCCGCTGGGGCAGTGCCCCTCACTTGGCAGCAGTTCTCCACGGTATTTTTGGAGAAGTATGTGCCTCAATCTCAGAGAGAGGAGCTGCGATGTCAGTTCGAGTGGTTGAAGCCGGGCGAGATGATGGTTAATCGGTACGAGATGAGATTCACACAGTTGGGCCGTCATGCCATGTGGATGGTTCCTACAGACAGAGAGAGGATTCGGAGATTTATCGATGGCCTAATTTATCCCATCCGCATATTGATGACCAGGGAGAGAGTTTCGGCAGTTACCTTTGAGGAGGTGGTCGATGCTGCCCGTCATATTGAGACAGATCGCCGGAGAGAGCGGGAGGAGAGAGAGGCTAAGAGGCCTCGTGGTACTGGCAGTTACAGTGGTGCTCCATCTAGGGGCCAATCTCAGCATAGCAGAGGTCGTTCTTTCAGGTCTCATCAGTCTGGACGTGCAGAGTCCAGTGGGGTTTCATCAGATCGTGGTCGTCAGGGTCATTAGGGTTATCAGGGTCAGCAGAGCCGTCAGCAAAGTCAGCCTGCACTGAGTGCTCTTCCAGCTCAGAGCTCTGCTCCTGTTTCCTCAGCACAGGATTCATCGGTAGCGAGGGGTCCTCAGCAGCCCCTTCTTCCATCTTCAGGCCGTTGTTTTGAGTGCGGTGATTTGGGCCATATCAGGAGAGAGTGTCCTCAGTGGCTTCGTAAGCGGTCTCAGCAGAGGGATCAGCCTTCATCTTCTACTCTTGTTTCTTCAGCGCCAGCACAGTCGGCTAGGACTGGTGGCCAGGTATCCAAAGGTCGCCCTAGGGGTGAGGATCGTACTGGTGGAGGCCAGGCTCGTTTCTATGCTCTTCCGGATAGGAAGGATGCTAGTGCTTCAGATGCGGTCATTTCAGGTATTATCTAAGTCTGCCACAGGGATGCTTCTATCTTATTTGATCCCGGATCCACCTATTCTTATGTCTCTACTTATTTTGCACATCATTTGAGTATGACCCGTGGTATTCTTGATTTGCCCGTACATGTGTCTACCCCAGTGGGGGATACTGTTGTTGTGGATCAGGTATATCGATCCTGTATTATTACTATTGGGGGTCTGGAGACCCGAGTTGACCTATTACTACTGGGCATGGTAGATTTCGATGTAATTCTAGGCATGGATTGGCTATCTCCTTACCATGCGATTCTGGATTGTCATGCCAAGACAGTCACACTAGCTATTCCAGGTAATCCGAGGATCGAGTGGCGTGGCTTGACTGATTATGTGTCCGACAGGGTGATTTCTTATATAAAGGCCCAACGATTGATTGGCAAGGGTTGTTTGTCTTATTTGGCCTTCATTAGAAATGTTGAGGCTGAGACACCCAGTATTGATTCGGTCCCCATTGTGAGGGAGTTTCCGGAAGTATTTCCAGTAGACCTACCGGGCATGCCGCCTGACAGAGATATTGACTTTGGTATTGACTTGGTGCCGGGCACTCAGGCCCATTTCTATTCCTCCCTATCGCATGGCACCAGCAGAGTTAAAAGAATTAAAAGAACAGCTTCAGGAACTCTTAGATAAGGGTTTCATTCGTCCGAGTGTGTCACCTTGGGGTGCACCGGTGTTGTTCGTGAAGAAGAAAGATGGCACAATGAGAATGTGCATTGATTACATGCAGCTGAATAAGGTAACAGTGAAGAATAAGTAACCATTGCCTCGTATTGAGGACCTATTTGATCAGCTCCAGGGAGATAGTGTATTTTCTAAGATTGATCTTCGATCGGGCTATTATCAGTTGAAGATCAGGGACTCGGATATTATGAAGACAACATTCAGGACGCGATATGGGCACTACGAGTTCCTGGTGATGTCTTTCGGGTTGACTAATGCCCCAGCAGCATTCATTCACTTGATGAATAGCGTATTTCGGCCGTACCTTGATTCTTTTGTGATTGTGTTTATTGATGATATTATGGTGTATTCACGCAGCTAGGAGGAGCATGCACAGCACCTGAGGGTGGTACTGCAGAGGTTGAGAGAAGAGAAACTTTATGCAAAATTCACTAAGTGTGAGTTCTGGCTTGACACTGCGACTTTTCTAGGACATGTAGTGTCTAGTGATGGTATTCGGGTTGATCCACAGAAGGTTGAGGCAGTGCAGAATTGGCCCAGACCTTCCTCAGCTACAGAGATTTGGAGTTTTCTCGGCTTGGCAGGCTATTATCGCCGGTTTGTTCAGGATTTCTCATCTATTGCTTCACCGTTGACTAAGCTGACACAGAAGAATGCTCCATTTGTGTGGTACGATGAATGTGAAGAGAGCTTTCAGAAGCTCAAGGAGGCTTTGACCACAGCCCCAGTACTTGTGTTACCATCGGCCTCAGGGTCATATACGGTGTATTGTGATGCTTCTAGAGTTGGACTCGGTTGTGTGTTGATGCAGGAGGGTAGAGTTATTGCATATGCTTCTCGTCAGCTAAAGCCCCACGAGAAGAACTACCCTGTTCATGATTTGGAGTTAGCTGTTATTGTTCATGCCTTGAAGATTTGGAGGCATTACTTATATGGTGTATCTTGTGATGTATATACAGACCACCGCAGCCTTCAGCATTTGTTTAAGCAGAAATATCTAAATTTGAGGCAGCGGAGATGGCTCGAATTGCTTAAAGACTATGATATTACTATTTTGTATCATCCCGGGAAAGCCAATGTAGTGGCTGATGCATTGAGCCGGAAGGCTATTAGTATGGGCAATTTGGCATATATTCCAGTTAGGGAGAGACCCCTAGCAGTTGATGTTCAGGCGTTAGCTAATCAGATGGTAAGGCTGAATATTTCTGAGCCCAGTCGGGTGATGGCTTGTGTAGTAGCTCGTTCTTCCTTATATGATCGTATTCGAGAGCGCCGGTATGATGATCCATACTTACTTGTCCTTAAGGACAGAGTTCAGCATGATGATGCCAGAGATGTCACTATTGATAGTGATGGTGTATTGCGGATGCGGGGCCGGATATGCGTGCCCAATGTTGATGGCCTTCGTGAGTTGATATTGGAGGAAGCCCACAACTCGCGGTATTCTATTCATCCAGGAGCCACGAAGATGTATCAGGATTTGAAGCAGCATTACTGGTGGAGAAAGATGAAGAAAGATATTGTGAGCCATGTGGCTCGGTGTCTAAATTGTCAGCAGGTCAAGTATGAGCATCAGAGAGCTGGTGGTGTATTCCAGCGTATTGATATTCCTGAGTGGAAGTGGGAAAGAATACTATGGACTTTGTTAGTGGACTCCCTCGGACAACGAGGAAGTTTGATTCAGTCTGGGTGGTGGTGGACAGGTTGACTAAGTCAGCTCACTTCATCCCAGTGTGTACTACTTATTCCTCAGAACGGTTGGCAGAAATATTCATCCGTGAGATAGTAAGATTGCATGGAGTTCCTATTTCTATTATATCAAACAGAGGTACTCAGTTCACATCCCAGTTCTGGAGGACATTTCAGTGAGAGTTGGGTTCACAGGTAGAGCTGAGCACAGCATTTCATCCACAGACGGATGGACAGTCTGAGCGTACTATTCAGATATTGGAGGACATGTTGCGTGCTTGTGTCATTGATTTCGGTGGTTCGTGGGCTGATTATTTGCCTTTGGCGGAGTTTGCTTATAATAATAGCTATCAGTCCAGCATTCAGATGGCACCGTATGAAGCTTTATATGGGAGGCGGTGTAGGTCTCCGGTTGGTTGGTTCGAGCCCGGCGAGGCTAGGTTGTTAGGGACAGAGTTAGTCCAAGATGCCTTAGACAAGGTAAAGGTGATTCAGGAGAGACTTCGCACAGCTCAGTCGCGTCAGAAGAGTTATGCGGACCGGAAGGTCCGAGATGTGTCTTATTCGGTAGGTGAGAAGGTGTTGTTGAAGGTTTCGCCTATGAAGGGTGTTATGAGGTTTGGAAAGAAAGGGAAGTTGAGGCCAAGGTTTATTGGACGTTTTGAGGTGCTTAGGAAAGTTGGGGAGGTGGCCTATATTCTTTCTTTGCCACCCAGTTTGTCGGGAGTTCACCCGGTGTTCCATGTATCCATGCTCCGGAAGTATGTCGGAGACCGGTCTCATGTGTTAGACTTCAGCACGACATAGCTAGATGAGGATTTGACTTATGATGTGGAACCAGTAGCCATTTTGGGTCGACAGGTTCGTAAGCTGAGATCCAAGGACATTGCTTCAGTGAAAGTGCAGTGGAGAGGTTGTCCCGTGGAGGAAGCAACTTGGGAGACCGAGCAGGAAATGCGGAGCAGATATCCACACTTGTTTGATGCTCCAGGTATGTTTCTTAACCCGCTCGCGGATGAGCGTTTGTTTAAGTTGGGGAGAATGTAACGACCCGGCACGTCGTTACGGGAATTACCACCCCGTTACCTTGCATTTGCATATATTATGCTTTTATATCAGTATTAGAGTATATCGGGTGAGTTAGGAGTGATTTGGATTGGAAATGAAGCAAATAGTATGTTTGAAGGAAGCTTGAATATGGGAAATCAACCAAGAGTTGACTATTGAGTTAGAGTGCTCGGAACCGGATTCTGATGATTTGACTAGTTCCAGGGGATCATTTATGACTTAGGAGAACAATCGGAATTTAATTCGGAGGTCCGGTGTAGAAATAGGCTTGAATTGGCTAAGGATGAATTTTGGCGAAATCCGAACGGTAGGTGAGATTTTGATCCGGGGGTCAGAATGGAATTCCGACAATATCTGTAGCTTCGTTATGTGATTTTGGATATGTCTGCAAATTTTCAGGTCATTCGGACATCGTTTGATCGGGTTTTGGATTAAATGTTAGTTTTGAAAGTTTTGAAGAAACTTAGGCTTGAATTCGTGAGTAAATGGTGATTTTGATGTTTAGTATGGTGTTTTTATGATTGGAACAAGTCCGTATCATATTTTGGAGTACGTTGGTGGTTTTCGTTGGGGTCCCGGGGGCCTCGGGATGATTTCGGACCATCAACCGGGCATTTGGACTTGGCAAATATCTGCAGAAAAACTGCAGGTTCTGCCCAGGCCTTTAAGCCTTCGCGTTCGCGTGGCAAGGGCCGTGTTCGCGAAGGTCAAGCGAATCAGTGCATCGCGTTCGCGGGGAGGGGATCCGCGTTCGCGTAGGCCAGGGATCGTCTGCATCGCGTTCGCGTTCCAGGGGTCGCATTCGCGTAGGTGTGTGAGGGTAAGGCTTCGCGTTCGCGGGAGGAGTATCGCGAACGTGTAGAAGGAATTTAGGCGGCTGGGAGTTGAGCATCGCGAACGCGTGGTTGGCGTCGCGTTCTCGAAGGGTAGCTGGAAGTTAGGCATCGCGAACGCGTGGAAGGCGTCGCGTCCGCGAAGGGTAAGAGAGAGCTATTCATCGCGAACGCGTGGGAGCTCACGCGAACGCGTAGAACAAAGTGTTCTGGCAGTGAATAAAATCCAGAAACAGAAGGCTTACGGGTTTACACCCCCAAAACATAATTTTGAGCCCTAGAGAGAAGAAAACTCGAGGAAATCACTGAGAAGTCATCGGGTATTCGTCGGAGGTAAGATTGTTGACTCAAAAACATCATTTTATGGTAGAATTAACATCAATCTTCATGAAATTGGGTTGAAATCTTGAAGAAATGTGGCCTAAATATTGAAAACGGGATTTTTGGATTTGGAAGGCCATTTGAACTGCGATTTCGATAAATTTTATATGCACGGACTCGTGGCGAGATGAGGGTCTCGTTGGTACTAATTTCGAAATTTTCCGAGCAGTAGGCCCGGGGTCGGGTTTTACCAACTTAGTGTATTTATGTGAATTTCATGTAAATTAAAATGGGTTATGATTCTTTGACCCGTATTTGATATAATTATTGTGGTTTGACTAGATTCTACGCACGAGGGAGCTAAATTCAAAGGAAAAGGCATCGCGGACGAGTCTACGACCGGCTAGAGGTGAGTAGTTTGTGTATATGGTAGCCTGAGGGTTCGAAACCCCGGCTTAGCACATTGTGATGCTAGTAGGGCGTGGCTCGCACACCGTGGCAGGTGCGGGATTGATTGTGACTAGGGATTGAGACTTGGTCCATCCCGGATGTGAATAATATGTTGTTAGTGTTGGAAATACATTGTATTTGATATAATTGTGGGCTGTAAGCCTTGTTTGGGGCCTTGTGCCGATCTGTAGCGTCCTTAGAGGACAATATTTATGTGATAGCTATAATTGCTTAAATCACTGATCTCAATCCTGGAAATTGAAATCACCTTTTTGAAATGCTAAGTCACCGGCTTTTGCAAATTTAATAAAGTTAAAGTATTTTTCATAAATTATGAACTGGAAACTGGAATTAAGAAAAATGAACTGTTTTGTGACTTATTTGCTTATTGTGGACTGAGTATGTTATTTGCTTATTGTGGACTGAGCATGGATCGGGCTGCACGCCGCAGCAGTATTGCGCTTGGGCTGTAGGAGCCCCTCCAGAGTCTGGGTGCCTAGTGAGCGTCGTCGACGTTAAATTGGATCGGGCTACACGCCGTAGCGGTTATGTGCATTGCATTGCATCTTTATTTGTTGAATAACTCTGTGGTAGCTGAATTGTACTATTGATGCTAGTTCGTAGGAGATTCGGACTGTAGTGTAGCTTTATATTGTGGTATTTTGTGGATTTCTTACTTTCAGCTACTTTTATATATTTATTACTCACTGAGTACTTAGTACTCACCCCTACTCCCTGCACCTTTTGTGTGCAGACTCAGGTACTCAGGAGCAGTAGACAGGCATTTCCTGCGGTTGCAGTGTCATATCGAGTTGCTGAGGTAGCTGCCTACGTTCGCAGAACCTAGCTTCTCCTCTCATTTCCAGTTGTTATTTTGTATTTTGTATTCAGACTTGAGTACTTCTATATAGTACTCTCTATTCCTGTTGGGTTTTGTTAGAGGCTCTAGACTTGTGACTCCGGATCTTTGGGAGTGGCAGTACTTTTGTTCATTATTATTATTATTATTTGAGTTTTTAAACTCATATATTCTTCTTGGGTTGTCCATTTGGGACTGGTACTTGTGATAATTAAATTATTGGTCTGGCTGGCCTAGCTTTATTGTTGGGCGCCATCATGACCGAATTTGGGTCGTGACAATTAAAGTTGTAGAACGAGGATCGCGTTGGGACTAATTTCGGAATTTTCCGAGCAGCGGGCCCGGGGTCGGATTTTTACCAACTTAGTGTATTTATGCGAATTTCATGTAAATTGAAATGGGTTATGATTCTTTGACCCGTATTTGACACAATTATTGTTGTTTGAATAGATTATACACGCGAGGCAGCGAATTCCAAAGGAAAGGGCATTGCGGCCGAGTCTATGACCGGCTAGAGGTGAGTAGTTTGTGTATATGGTAGCCTGAGGGTTCGAAACCCCGGCTTAGCACATTGTGACACTAGTAGGGCGTGGTTCGCACACCGTGGCAGGTGCGGGACTGATTGTGACTGGAGATTGAGACTTAGTCCATCCCGAATGAGTATGATATGACAATTGTGGTTGAAAAACATTGTGTTTGATATAATTGTGGGCTGCAAGCCGTATTTGGGGCCTTGTGCCGACCTGTAGTATCCCTAGGGGATAGTTATATATGTGATAGCTATACTTGCTTAATCACTGATCTCAGTCCTGGTTTGGAAATCACCGTATTGAATTGCTAAGTCACATGTTTTGGAAAAATTAAACAAAAGTTAAAGTATTTTCATAATTTATGAACTGGAACCTGGAAATAATAATAATTGAGCTGTTGTGTGACTTATATGATTGTTGTGGACTGAGAATGGATCGGGCTGCACGCCGCAGCGGTTATTATGATATGAGGATCGGGTTGCACGCCACAGCGGTATTTGCGCTTGGGCTGTAGGAGCCCCTCCGGAGTCTGTACACACCCCCAGTGAGCGACGTCGACGTTAAATGGATCGGGCTACACGCCGTAGCGGTTATGTGCATTGCATTGCATCTTTATTTGTCAAATTATCATGTGGTAGCTATATTGTGCTGTTGATGCTAGTTCGTAGGAGATTTGGACTATAGTTTAGCTTCATATTGTGGTATTATGTGGATTTCCAACTTTCAGTTGCTTTTATATATTTATTACTCACTGAGTACTTAGTACTCACCCCTACTCCCTGCACCTTTGTGTGCAGATTCAGGTACACAGGAGGGATAGACGAGCACTCCAGCTTTTATCAGTATTTATCCGAGTTGCTGAGGTAGCTGCTGGCGTTCGCAGGACCTGGCTTCTCTTCTTATTCTATTTTTCCTTTGTATATAAATTATTCAGACTTTAGTATGTGGATTAGATATTGTTATCCGATCTTGTTTAGAGGCTCCAGACTCGTGACCCTAGATCTTTGGGGTGGATATTCAGTTTAGCTTTATTGTTAATATTAATGTTTAGGTTATTGATTTGAGCTTCATGCTCGGGATGAGAGTGTAAATGGTCGGGCTTGCCTAGCAGTTGTGTTGGGCGCCATCACGACCGAGATTGGGGTCGTGACAGTATGCCATGCAATGCATATGACCGCTACGGCGTGTAGCCCGATCCAATTTGGGTACCCGTGCTCACTGTGGGGGTTCAGACTTCGGAGGGGCTCCTACGGCCCAAGCACAATATTACTGCGGCGTGCAGTCTGATCTAACATATATACCACTGCGGCGTGCAGTCCGATCCATTCATGTGTATGCATATGCTCACATAAATTGTCATGCCCATTTAAAACCTTAAATTTAGATAAAAATATGCACAGTGTTATCAAAACAATGATACCAATCCCCGAAGGATTCAAATAATCGGCACGAAGCCCTAGTATGATAATTAGTCCAATTCATTTCAACAATTAGGCGTTATTATTTATTACGCGGGACGGACCAAGTCACGATCCCCAATGGTGCTCTACCCCACGCCCGTTATCCGGCGTGCAAGTCATCTCGACACAGCACTAAGATGTGCAAGTTTGGGTTTTACTAACCCTCAGGACATCATTTACAAGTATTACCCACCTCGAACCGGCGAAAACTCATGCCCGCGACGCCTTAGCTCCTCGAACTGGCATCCACGCACGTCAAAACTAGCCAAAATCAGTACAAATATATCAAAATATGCTAATGGAACATAACCCAATCGAAAGAACTCGAAAAATATCAAAAATCACGAAATTTGCAAAACCCGAGCCCCGGTCCCACATCTCGAAAAATTTCGAAACTCATATTTCCAGAACCCTCGTCTCGCCACGAGTCCATACATATAAAATTTACCAAAATCGGAGTTCGATTGGCCTTTCATAACCAAAATTTTCGTTTTCAATATCTAGGCCACAATCCTTCACAATTTCTACCCAAATTCATGAAGATTGATGTTAATTCTACCATAAAATGATGTTTTTGAGTCAAGAAACTTACCTCCGATGAATACCCGATGAATTCTCTGTATTTTCCTCGCATTTTCTTCTCTCTAGGGCTCAAAATTATGTTTTGGGTATATGAACCCGTGAACCCTCTGTTCTGCAATTAAACTCACTGCCTGGGAATTTAACTCTACGCGTTCGCGATGTCCCTCACGCGAACGCGATGGCCTGCTCGATTACTTCATCGCGAATGCGACGCCCTATCACGCGTCCGCGAAGTTCATTTCCCCCAGCCGCCGGATTTTCTCTACGCGAACGCATCTCCTTTTCACGCGATCGCGATGGTCTCCATCTTTCTCCTACGCGAACGCGTAGGTCCCCACGCGAACGCGTAGGTCCCCACGCGAACGCGTAGGTCCCCACGCGAACGCGAAGCTTCGCCTGTTTCACCTTCGGAAATGCGGCCTTCTCCCGCACGAACGCGATGCTTGCCGAGCCTGGCCTTCGCGAACGCGGGCCTTGCCCTCGCGAACGCGAAGGCTAATATCCTGCCCAGAGATCTGCAATTTACAGCAGACTTTTCTTTTCTTCAAAATGCCGGATGATGGTCCGGATTCACCCCGAGGCCCCCGGGACCCCAACGAAAACCACCAACATATTCCAAAACACGATACGAACTTGTTCCAATCATAAAAACACCATCCTAAACATCAAAATCACCAATTACACACAGATTCAAGCCTAAGTTTCTTCAAAACTTTCAAAACTAACATTCAATCCAAAACCCGATCAAACGACGTCCGAATGACCTTGAAAATTTGCAGGCATATCCAAAATCACCTAACGGAGCTACTGCAACTGTCGAATTCCATTCCGACTCCCGGATCAAAATCTCACCTACCGTTCGGATTTCGCCAAAATTCAACCTTAGCCAATTCAAGCCTAAAACTACACCGGACCTCCAAATTCAATTCCGATTGCTCTCTTAAGTCATAAATGATCCCCCGAAACTAGTCGAATCATCAGAATCCGATTCCAAGCACTCTAACTCGATAGTCAACTCTAGGTTGACTTTCCATATTCAAACTTCCTTCAAACATGCTATTTGCTTCATTTTCAATTCAATTCACTCCTAACTCACCCGATAGGTTCTAACACTAATATAAAAGCATAAGATATGTAAATTCAAGGTAACGGGGTGGTAATTCCCGTAACGGCGGGCCGGGTCGTTACATTCTCCCCAACTTAATAAAACGCTCGTCCTCGAGCGGACTCAGAGTTGTACTAGAAGCAACCCAATAGCTGAATGACCTTACCAAGCATATATTCGGGCGATCATACGTCACCTTATCTCACATAAGTCCGAAAATACCATATAGTCAAAATTTCACAGACCATCTGAACCATAAATCACATTGCACTTTCCGAAATCATATGCCAAATGCAAATCCCATGCCTATACTCAGGATACACTCGAATCCACTGCAATAACCCATATTCACTACTCCGGGTGAGATCATATGATGTATCGACAACCCAATCACTCGAGACGATAGTCTCAAGTCACAACAACTGGCCACAATAACCAAATACTAGTTGAAAACCTCTTTCACTAGATAGAGTCTTATTCTAACACCTCCATATCTTGCTCACGGCAGCTGGAGCACGAGATATACCGAACCCATTTCTCAGGTTAACCATTCGTGAATCTATTTCCCTTTTGAAACTGGTACCACAATAGGTTTCGGAGCCAAACCTTGATTTTTACCTTTCTAACAAGCTAAGATCCAATATGCTCGTATTCATTAATGACTCCAACGGTCATTTCGATTATAACACACCGCACTGGTGATATGACACCTCAACACCGGCCTAAGCCACGACGAGCACAACATAGGCTCCAATAGAAACATCTGCACACACTCGAATCATGACAGCTCAAATCATGACAACTGTCTCCAGCAAATAGAGCTGCAATTCAGTTCCTCTGTGCCATCATAACATAGCACTGAAATCGCGTCTCGCATTATAGAAATAGAGTACCTAAATCCTCCTCGAGAGGTCATAACATCACGTGGCCTTGCCACGATTCGTGATTCTATCCCAACATTATTACTCATGGAGCACCTCAAGCCACTAAGCTCAAAATGGGTTGCCACGCACAGACCTAGGTCTTGAACCCAAGCAATCAACCTCACCCACGGTGAAACAATTAACATATGCTATTAAATCCTGAAAGGACACAACCGATGTGCCATTCGCCAAGCGATACTCAAAACGGACTTTTCCTCATAAGCGAGGAAATATTGTATACCAGGTATCATATAACTAACTATATTTTCACAATATTCTGTTGCGGCGTGCAACCCGCTCCAATGACATACCCGTGGCGGCGTGCCACCCGATCCAGATACCATACCTGTGGCGGCGTGTCACCTGATCCAAATAATATACCTGTGGCGGCGTGCCACCCGATCCACGAACACATCTAGCAAAAAGGAATCCACATCGAGTCAAGTCGCTCGTCGCAACAACATATACATAGTCTCAAGCTCGGCCACTTGAAATGCATCCGACAAAGTTCCTCAATACTGGAACTGAATCAATGGTAGATATCTCTACACTGACATCCGCCACAAAGGCCCAACTGACGAAATAATACCTGCCAGTCGTCTGCTGGTCCTAGGGTACATCTATCCTGCGGGAGCTTGATCTGATGCACTCTGCCACGCGGTTTGTGACATTTTTCTAACATAGTCCATATCACATTAGTCTAGACAACCTGGCTTATGACAAGCAGTCTGCAATCATATACCATTATTCAAATTCATCGTATCAAGCAACAAGAGAGCCATTAGGGCTTTCAATTTCCAATAAACGGTGTCGATACACACGACATACCACCACTGCGTAGGCGAATTAAGAGAACTTCCAGTCTCCAACACATATATAACACATGAATAACTATACCTGGTTCCACACTCCACCGTACGAATACATAACGCACATCAAGCGCCCATTCGTACCACGAAAGCCATTCAAGAATTTCACTATGCCATCGACGACTCAATTATTACAGTCGATCCAACAAGATAATACCACCATACCGTTAGATATTATCAGTTTACATTACCTTGTCCTTTTGGACCATATTCCCTGCCAAATTACTAGAATAGCAGTTCCATTTTCCTAAATCATCAGAAAGATCGATTCTCAAATCACCTGCAGTTGTCTGCGCTGCTCAATAATTTTATTGACTTCCCATATATTATGAACTGATCTCAAAACCTTGAATATGCCATTATTAACTTTCCTTAACACATCGTATATACCATATCACACTAAGACAACATGAAAATTCATATCCTTTTCCTCCTCCGTAACCATCGGCGCACTCAACTAGTCAGGGACTTTCATGATCACATATAGGGAAAACTCATTACCCATTCCAAGCCTTACATATCAACAGGAAATATACTCATTTTCAAACCATGGTAAAACACATCACAAACTCTTTCTTCCTATTCGATGCATAAGTTTAACTACCAGGACTGAGTCCTTATACCCATATCAAGTTACACAACTGCCAGCACTCAAGAGCTTTGCTGCACAATATCTGCAAGACTCATTACTTCAACCACATACCAGGAATTAATTGTATTCCTTTTCATACCATTCTGGTTTATTAGCAAGTTGTTTCATTTACCCAATTCCTTTCTGATTCATCTCTGATTTAATATTAGCCATTATTGTAGCACCCTAACACATCAACTCATGTTAAGACACGAGACTCGTACCTAAGACCACACAGTCTAAGGCCCATAGGCCACTGAATACTCTCTCAATGTTTCCCAGAAGTGCCACATTCTACCACACTTTATTTTGAAGAACTTCCTGCAATTCTTTTAAATTTGTTATCATTACTTCCTAATACGGATACATAAAATTTCATCATTCACATGATATAACACAAGCCTTTATCTTTTCTAACGAAACCACCGCCTTTAGCCATATACACAATTCTTAGGGCACCTGACTGTTACAAGCATAATCTTGAACACTGCAAACCATTCTTGGGCGTCATTCACCCTCGTTCAATTATAATTCAACTGTCTTATTGAACAGAACCACTCGTGTCTTGATAGAATTCTGACATCGCAGGACATGATTACATACAGATACAATTAGCTACCTGTCTTTTCTATACGCGTACATTCTTTACCAACATCAGTTCACAACACCCTAGTATTTCCTCGGATCTACGAAGCACCATAACCTTTACCAGAATTTCCCAACATACTTAGAGACAGAATCAACATAGCACACAATAGTGCAATCGGTTAATCAATAGCAACCTCCCCAACTTACCTCGAAGCCATATATCAAAGCACGTTCAACCACTCATATCATTATTACTCAAGTGATGCCGAAATGTTACAATGAGATTAAACTCAAGTCATTTACAAGCCTTGACAGAGACTCGAATCATCAGAGACCCTTAGCTCTTTTCAATTCTTGAAGATATACACGCACCACCAATAAGCCCACTCTATTTAGGTGACAGAAATCTTTCTAAGTCCCAAATTTTCCAAAAAGTTTGACAGAGTTTCCTTTGTAATTTGGCCTATCCACCTGCCAGAGAATCAACAGCTCATCCATTAGTTAGTCTCCCTAATACTCTACAGATCGACACAAGGCCCCAAACATGGCTACTAGCCCAAGTACATAGATATAAGCCCAGTCTCAGTCACTTTACACAGTAATTTATCAATCGGGAAGGATCAAGTCCAAATCCCCAGTCACAATACCACCACGCTCGTCACATGACGCGTGTATCATCTCAGCATAGCACTGTATAGTACAAATATGGGTTTCAGACCCTCAGTGCCTTATTTTTGCCATCACTCACAAAATCATCACCTCGATGCTCAAGTCATATACAAGGTCCAGCCTCAAGTCATCCCGACTGGCCCAACATGAACTCACAGAGATTATATCTCGCCCCTCGTTCGGGGAAATCACAAGCCATAAGGCAATTATATTACTGAGCGCTCGATGCGTACACAGACGTGCGGAAGGAATTTTCAAAAGTATATCTCAAGCAGAATCAAGTACGCACGATAAGAATTCCAAGAAGTGTGAAGTGTTTCCTAATGGTTCGCAGCCTCCTGAGGATAAGTACAGGCGTCCCCGTACCGATCCACAAGACTCTACCAACCGGCTCAAGACTCATGATGCCTAGTAAACCTAGGCTCTGATACCAACTTGTCACGACCCCAAATCCGATCGTGATGGCGTCCAACACACTGCTAGGACAGCCCGACCAATAAAAAACTATCATAGAGCTTTGAGCTCGCCTTATCCCATTTAAGCATAACAATTATAAAGCAACAGAGATGGATATATCGAAACAGGGAACCAAGTCCCAACATAGTGCAACTCCCATAGACCGAAGGGTCAAGAGTCATGAGCCTCTACAGAGTATACAAATTGTAAAATAGCGAATATAACTGTGCACAAGTGTGAGATGGTCAGAAACAAAATATAGACAAACTGGAGAATCAGGTCCTGCGAACGCTGGCAGCTACCTCGACTGTCCAAAAGCACTCCCGAGTCGCAATAGAATCAACTCTGCTGTGATGTACCTGAATCTGCACACAAGGTGCAGGGAGTCGGGTGTGAGTACTTCCAACTCAGCAGTAATAAAAGTAAATAATGCTGAAGGGAAGAAAACCACGATAGGCACTATCTCATGCTACACAATACAAAACTATCTTTTTATCCCTTTCCAGCATATGTGAGTAGATTATTTAGAAATCTCAATTTTTAGCTTCTTTCTTTCATGATAATATACTAATACCTGGATACAATCTCAAGCGGTGCAAGTCCGCACTCAAATCAGCCCCTCGGGCTCAGCAGTCCTTAACAATTTCCACCAGGAGATCTGGTCAATAAGGCAACTAATGCATGTGTGCCAGTAATGTATGAGTGCTAAATGTTATGCCACGTAGTACATGTAAACCAATGTATGTATGCCATGCAATGCATATGACCGCTACGGCGTGTGGCCCGATCCGTTTTGGGTACCCGTGCTCACTGTGGGGGTTCAGACTCCGGAGGGGCTCCTATAGCCCAAGCACAATATTAATATCACACCTGCTGCGGCGCGCATCCCGATCCATATACCACTGCGGCGTGCAGTCCGATCCATGCATGTGTATGCATATGCTCACATAAATTGTCATGCCCATTTAAAACCGTAAATTTAGATAAAAATATGCACAGTGTTATCAAAACAATGATACCAATCCCTGAAGGATTCAAATAATCGGCCCTAGTATGATAATTAGTCCAATTCATTTCAACAATTAGGCGTTATTATTTATTATGCGGGACGGACCAAGTCACGATCCCCAATGGTGCTCTACCCCACGCTTGTTATCCGGCGTGCAAGTCACCTCGACACAGCACTAAGATGTGCAAGTCCGGGGTTTACTAACCCTCAGGACATCATTTACAAGTATTACCCACCTCGAACCGGCGAAAACTCATGCCCGCGATGCCTTAGCTCCTCAAACTGGCATCCACGCACGTCAAAACTAGCCAAAATCAGTACAAATATATCAAAATAGGCTAATGGAACATAACCCAATCGAAAGAACTCAAAAAATATCAAAAATTACGAAATTTGCAAAACCCGAGCCCCGGGCCCACATCTCGAAAAATTTCGAAACTCATATTTCCAGAACCCTCGTCTCGCCACGAGTCCATACATATAAAATTTACCAAAATCGGAGTTCGATTGGCCTTTCAAAACCCAAATTTTCGTTTTCAATATCTAGGCCACAATCCTTCACAATTTCTACCCAAATTCATGAAGATTGATGTTAATTCTACCATAAAATGATGTTTTTGAGTCAAGAAACTTACCTCGGATGAATACCCGATGAATTCTCTGTATTTTCCTCGTGTTTTCTTCTCTCTAGGGCTCAAAATTATGTTTTGGGCATATGAACCCGTGAGCCCTCTGTTCTGCAATTAAACTCACTGCCTGGAAATTTAGCTCTACGCGTTCGCGATGTCCCTCACGCGAACGCGATGGCCTGCTCGATTACTTCATCGCGAACGCGACGCCCTATCACGCGTCCACAAAGTTCATTTTCCCCAGCCGCCGGATTTTCTCTACGCGAACACGTCTCCTTTTCACGCGATCGCGATGGTCTCCATCTTTCTCCTACGCGAACGCGGCCTTCTCCCACACGAACGCGATGCTTGCCCTGCCTGGCCTTCGCGAACGCGGGCCTTGCCCTCGCGAACGCGAAGGCTAATATCCTGCCCAGAGATCTGCAATTTACAGCAGACTTTTCTTTGCTTCAAAATGCCGGATGATGGTCCGGATTCACCCCGAGGCCGCCGGGACCCCAACGAAAACCACCAATATACTCCAAAACACGATACGAACTTGTTCCAATCATAAAAACACCATCCTAAACATCAAAATCACCAATTACACACGGATTCAAGCCTAAGTTTCTTCAAAACTTTCAAAACTAACATTTAATCCAAAACTCGATCAAACGACGTCCGAATGACCTGAAAATTTGCAGGCATATCCAAAATCACCTAATGGAGCTACTGCAATTGTCGGAATTCCATTCCGACTCCCGGATCAAAATCTCACCTACCGTTCGGATTTCGCCAAAATTCAACCTTAGCCAATTCAAGCCTAAAACTACACCGGACCTCCGAATTCAATTCCGATTGCTCTCCTAAGTCATAAATGATCCCTCGAAACTAGTCGAATCATCAGAATCCGATTCAGAGCACTCTAACTCGATAGTCAACTCTAGGTTGACTTTCCATATTCAAACTTCCTTCAAACATGCTATTTGCTTCATTTTCAATTCAATTCACTCCTAACTCACCCGATAGGTTCTAACAAAGATATAAAAGCATAATATATGTAAATGCAAGGTAACGGGGTGGAAATTCCCGTAACGACGACAATGAATTAATAGATGACTGAAAAAGAAATAAATATAATAACCCAAGAAGAATACCAAGATGAAGAATCTACGGAACAAAAAGTAATATTTGATGAAAATATATTTGAACAAATAAAAGGAAAGGAATTAGACTTAAGTGTAGAAAAAATATTAGATATACCAAAAATGAAAAATTGGTTCAAAAGAAGTAAAGGAGAATACTATGTAATTAGCCAAAGAGAACACATAATAGACTGTAAATACACAAAAGGAAAAGCTAAAATACCAATAATAAATAAACGAATAATAAATAAAGAAATACAGGATATAAAGGCAAAAAACCCAATTAAATATGTACATCTAGGAGGAACGGAAATATTAATAAAGGCATGTTTTAGAGAAGGGATAGATACACCAATAGAAGTTTATCTAACAGATGATAGAATTATACAACCTATAGAAAATTCCCGTAACGACGGGCCGGGTCGTTACATTTGATATACCAAAAATTTAAGTTCATAATTAGTGCTAACTATTCGGTAGCAATAAATGATAAAAATATAGATAAATCACTCGTATTATACTGGAAAATGTCAGAAATAGAATTAACCCCGGGTAGTAAGATATTTACAGCAAGATGTAAAAACTTATATATATTAACAACTAAACATAAGATAATGCCAAGAAATAAAATAAACAAAATAAAGATAGAAAATCCTTTTGAAAGAATAGTTACAGTTATAGATAACAATGAATATAGTTACAATGAATTAGACATAGAAGAAGATTTAGACATAGTAAAAGAAAGATTAAGCACATCAAAAAGATTAAGTTTTGAAGTAGGACAAACATCATCAAATAAAACAAGCACATCAGATAAGGTAGGATATAAAATACCTAAACTTATAGAGCAATTACAAGGAGAAATAAAACATCATCATTATTACACAACATGAGTAATGAATGGAAGAAAATACTTAATACTAATAAATACAGGACAAGAAAAAAACTATATAACAAGAGAATTAATCACAGAAGATGAGATACTAACTAGTGAAAAATTATACCCCGAATTACCTAAAGGAATGATAACTAGTGAAGAAATAGCGGAAAAAGAAATAATTATAGGACGAATAATTATGACAATAAGATTTAAAATATACCAAGGAGATAAAAATATTATATTAGGAATAAAATGGCTAGAAAAAGTTAAACCATACAACTTAGATAATGAACAACTAATCATACATTTTGAAAATAAGAAAGTAACAATAAAAAGAACTATATTATAAATATGAAAATACATATACTAGTAAAAATAATAGTGGAAGTGTCACGACCCTAGTTCACCAATTGTGAACATGTCGTGATGGCACCCAGTTCCCCACGACTAGGTAAGCCTAACACGTTGCGGAATATACAAGTTATAAACACTTAAATAAGAAACGGCGGAAAAATAGCATAAAAGATATGTAATCCGTGCCGCTTGGCACATACATCCGTCACACAATGAATAAAACACTACCAAGATCCGGAACCCCACGGTAACACAGACTAAAGAGAAATACAACTGTGGCTCTATGTGTAAAGAGTATCTAACAATGAAATGAAGAAAAATGTCAACTAGTACTATTAGAATAGAAGGAAAGCCTCCGGATCTGCGAACGTAGCAGATCATACCTCGAGGCCTCCAGAAAGCTACGGAAATCACCTAGCACGAGCCTGCTCTGATGTACCTGGATCTGCACAACAAAAGTGTGCAGAAAAGTAGCATGAGTACACCACGGCGGTACTCGGTAAGTGCCAAGCCTAACCTCGATGGAGTAGTGACGAGGAAGGTCAGGGCCCTACTGAGAAACAATAATATAATGATGATAACAAAAATAAACAGTTTAAATGATAATAATTTCCGAAATAACAACAATAAGATGATTACTGCAGCTGTCTACAATTAAGCTAACAACAAATAAACAACTCAGATAAACAAATCCAGGATCTGTGGGAATTTAACCCACAGTCCCATTCTCGGTACCTCTGGGTCTCCGGGAATCGAACCCGCGGCCCATGTCTCAATAATATCTCAATAACTCAGGATCTCCGGGAATCGAACCCGCAGTCCCTACCAATAAGTCAGGATCTCGGGAATCAAACCCGTAGTCCCTGCCAATAACTCAGGATATCGGGAATCGAACCGGTAGTCCCTACCAATAACTCAGGATCTCGGGAATCAAACCCGTAGTCCATATCTCAATAAATCTCAGGATCTCCGGGAATCGAACCTGCAGTCCACATTTCAATAAATCTCAGGATCTCCGGGAATCGAACCCACAGTCCACAAACACAGCAAGTAAAGGAATACACAGAAAGAAGTATAATATGCTTAACTATAACTTCGCTAGTAAACAGCGCCAGCAATTACCAAGAAATCTCAAGTAAGACAATTAGGCAACTAGACAGTTAAATACTACCTATTCATGCTTTTCTAACTGCTACTGGGTAGGAATATCGAATTTAACAGCTAAAAACAGGAATATCACTCATTGAACATTTTGAGTAAAGTATGTGTTCAACAACCAGCGCATGTACATGCTCGTCACCTCGCGTACAAGGCATTTAAAGTATCACAATAATATCCTAGGGGTGGAAGTCCCCCACACGAGGTTAGACAAGCCACTTACCTCAATTCCGGTACGAAACCGCTAAGAAATAACCCTCTCGCCGCGAATGTCGGCCTCCATAAGTGTTGTATCTAATAAAAATCAATAGAATCACATCAAAATAGGTCAATTGGGCATTACCCAATCAAAATAACTCAAAATACACCAAAACCCACAAGTTGCCAAAACCCGACTTTCGGTATGCTTATCGAAAAATCACGAAATATATATATTCGGGTTCCTTATCTCAATACGAGTCTAGGCATATAAAATTTACCAAAATCGGACTCCATTTGCCCGCTCAAATCAGAGATTTTCTAACATTTAGGCCTAGGGCTCAAACCCACCTTTAATCTTCCAATTTCAGTGAAATAATCACGGATTTCATGATAAACCAACGAATTAAGGTCAAGAAACTTACCCCCGATGATTTCCCGATGATATCCCAACGTTTTCCCCTTCAAAAACCTCTCTTGGAGCTCAAAAATGGCGTTTTTGTGTATGGGGGTCGCGGGTGTTATGTTCTGAACTTAAGCTCACTGCCAGACATTTTCCTTCATCGCGTTCGCATTGCCTGGCACGCGTTCGCGATGCTCTAACCCATTTACCCTTCGCGTTCGCGTGACACCACTCGCGTCCGCGATGCACAGCCGGCTAACCCTTCGCGAACGCGGCGCTGCTCTACGCGTTCGCGATGACCTTATTCCTCATCCAACCCACTTTGCTCTTCGCGAACGCGACCCTGGGATCGCGAACGCGGTGCCTCTCCTTCTTCCACTACGCGAACGCGACGTATTGGACGCGAACGCGATGCTCTGCAGCACCCAGTCTACGCGAACGCGAACAAGGCCCTCGCGAACGCGATGGCTTAAATCTTGCCCAGTGATCTGCAGTTTTTCTGCAGACTTTTCATGTTTCAAAATGCCGGATGATGGTCCGAATTCATCCCGAGGCCCCCGGGACCCCAACAAAAACCACCAACATACCCCAAAACACGATACGAACTTGTTCCAATCATAAAAACACCATCCTAAACATCAAAATCACCAATTACACACCGATTCAAGCCTAAGTTTCTTAAAACTTTCCGAATTGCACATTCGATCAAAAACCTGACCAAACGACGTCCGAATGACCTGAAAATTTGCGGACATATCCAAAATCACATAACAAAGCTACAGAAATTGTCGGAATTCCATTCCGACCCGCGGATCAAAATCTCACCTATCGTTCGGATTCGCCAAAATTTCAACCTTCGGCATTTCAAGCCTAATTGAGCTACGGACCTCCAAAATACATTTCGAACGCGCTCCTAACCCTGAAATCACCCAACGGAGCTAATGGAACCATCGGATTTCCGTTCCGAGATCGTCTTCACACTGTTCCGGCTACGGACCATTTTCTAGCTTTAAAGCTCTCATTTAGGGACTAAGTGTCCCAAAATGCTCCAAATTTCAGAAACGACTCTCCCGGCAAACCACAATAGCAGAAATAAACTTAGGGGAACAGTTAAATTGGGGATTGGGGCGTAATTTTCTAAAACGACCGGTCGGGTCGTTACAAGAAGGATACTACAATAGATACTACACACCTATGATAGACACGGGATCAGAAGTAAATTTATGTAGATATAATTGCCTACCAGAAGAGAAATGGGAGAAACTTAGAACACCCTTACCAGTAACAGGATTTAACAACGAAGGAATCATAATTACCCACAAATCAAAAATAAAAATACAAATATGGGATAAAATACTTACTATAGAAGAAATATACAATTTTGAAATACCCACAAGAGATATTTTACTAAGAATACCATTCTTAGATAAACTATACCCACACGTAATAACTAAAACATATTGGTGGTTTACAACACCATGCAAACAAAAAATAGAAGCAAAAAGAGTTCTAAAAAAGAAAAGAAAAACAACTGATTGGATAAAAGGAAGTGAGAGAATAACACAAAAATTAGAAAATGAAAAAGATGATAATAATAAAATAGAATTAATTATTTTTTCAATAAATACGGTTAAACTAATCCAAGAAAAACTAGAACCATTGTATAGTGAAAACCCCTTACAAGGTTGGGAAAAACACAAAACAAAGATAAAAATAGAGCTAATTGTTGAAAATAGTATAATAACACAAAAACCTTTAAAATACAATTTTAAAGATTTAAATGAATTTAAAATACACATTGATGAATTACTAGAACAAGGTTATATACAAGAAAGCAATAGCAAACATACAAGTCCAACATTCATAGTAAATAAACATAGTGAACAAAAAAGAGGAAAAAGTAGAATGATTATTGATTATAGAAATCTAAATACAAAAATTAAGACATATAATTACCCAATACCAAACAAAATACTAAAAATAAGACAAATCCAAGGATATAATTTAGTAAATTTGATTGTAAATCAGGATTTTACCACTTAAAGTTAGAAGAAGAATCCAAAAAACTTACATCATTTACAGTACCCCAAGGATTTTATGAATGGAACGTATTACCATTTGGATATAAAAATACACCAGGTAGATATCAACATTTTATGGATAACTATTTCAAACAACTAGAAAATTGCATAATATACATTGATGATATATTATTATATTCAAAAACACAAGATGAGCACATAAAATTATTAGAAAAATTTATACATATTATAGAAATATCGGGAATAAGCATAAGTAGAAAAAGGCAGAAATAATGAAAAATCAAATAGAATTTCTAGGAATAGAAATAGATAAAAGCGTGTCACGACCCCAAATCCGGTCGTGATGGCGCCCAGCACATTGCTAAGCCAGCCTGACCAATCAATATCAACAACGGAGCTAGAAGCTCTCTTTAACCCATTTAAGCATTTCAAAATATGAAACAATAGTAATACTTATACCAACGGCGGGGAGACCAAGTCCCAAAATATACTAACTCCCATAGACCGAAGGGTCAAGAGTCATGAGCCTCTGCTGAACGTAAGTGTATAAAGGTTTACAAAAATACCAAGTGCGGAAAGAAACGTCAATACAACATCAAGACAGTAAGAAGGAATATCGGGTCCTGCGGACTCTGCAGCTACCTCGAATATCCCGCACAATGCCTCCGAGTAGCTACCGAATCAAGTCTGCTGAGAGGTACCTGGATCTGCACACAAGGTGCAGGGAGTAAAATGAGTACTGCCAGACTCAGTGGTAATAAACAAGGGTAAGACAGCGCAGATAAGAATTCCACGATAAAACACTATGTAAAGCTATAATCAGCTACCATGTCACAAAATCAATATTCACTGTACCTGTACCAACAAATACCAATAAATAGCATAACAGCTAGCAGATGTAGCTAAATGCAATGCAATGCATGATATGACCGCTACGGCGCGTAGCCCGACTCCAATTTTGGGTACCCGTGCTCACTGTGGGGGTTCAGACTCCGGAGGGGCTCCTACAGCCCAAGCACATCTCATAGAGATTTACTGTGGCGTACAGTCCGATCCAACATATATCTCGCTGCGGCGCGCAGCCCGATCCACTACTAGTCAGCTAATATGCAGATACAGCCTCGCAGGCTTAAAAGTAGTTTTTGAAAACTCTTTTTATCATTTTTCAGTTGGAAAACAGTAATATCAAGTTCCAGAGATTGGAATTAGCATAATAACAGAATTAGATGCGGACTAGTAGTAAACTAGCATGTCTATATGATAAGACAATGATAACGATCCTCGCGGGATCCAATAACTGGCTCACAGCCCACAATATACTCAACCGTCCAAGAATGAGGTTCAACTGCTCGAGATTAGCCAATAATACAGTATCAACAAGTCGGACTAAGCCATAGTCCCCGATCACAATCGACCCCGCACTCACATGAGAGTACGTGTCTCGCTGCTATACAGCGTCACAAAGTGGTATACCGGGGTTTCGAACCCGCTGGTCATCACCCGCATCTATTACTCACCTCAATACGGCGCGATGACTACTCCGCAATGCCCTTGCCACGAGAATCAAGCTCCACACGCGTAGAATCTGATCAAATACAGTAGAAATACAACAAATTAGGCCAATGGGACGACACCCAATCAAAACAACTCAATTTACATCAAAATTCCCAAAGTTGTCAAAACCCGACTTTCGGTACGCTTGTCGAAAAATCACGAAAGTCACATATTCGGAACCCTCATCTCAATACGAGTCTAAGCATATCAATTTTACCAAATTCGGATTTGCCCATTCAAAACCTTGAGTTTCTAAAGTTCAAGCCTAGGGTTAAATCTTCCATGAATCACCCCAAATTCCTCCATTTTCATGATATAATTGCATAATATTATCAATACTAATCATAGTTTAAGTCCATAGTTGATTACTTGATGATTTCCCTTGAATTTCTCTTCAAAATCGCCCAAATCGCCTCTAAAGCCGAGACCCAAATGTGTGAAATGTTCTGAAATTTTTCTAACTTCTGATACACTTAACTCACAGCGATTTTCGCTTCTGCGGATAAAATTCCGCCCCTGCGGAACCTCTTCTGCGACCTTTAGGTCGCTTTTGCAAACCCAGGCCCTTTTGCCCATTTCCGCACTAGCGATCAAGGAATCGCTCCTACGAGTCCGCTTCTGCGGATTCTCATCCGCTCATGCGGTCCTCTCCGCCTCTGCGATCAAGAGTCTGCTCCTGCGGACTCGCCTCCGCGATCAATCACCCGCTTCTGCGGACCTCCCCATCGCGCCTCAAGACCGCTTCTGCGATCGCCCACTCGCTTCAGCGAAGCCGCTCCTGCGGGCCAGGCTCCGCTTCAGCGGTCTATCCCGCTTCTGCGCCTTCTTGTCCGCTCCTGCGGACTCGCTCCTGCGCTCCCATTTCCACAGGAGCAAAAACAACAGAAGCAGTGCACCAGTTCTGCAATTTTCCATATTTTCTCTCGTTTGGCTATCCGAAAACACCCCGAGGCCGCCGGGACCCCAACGAAAACCACCAACATACCCCAAAACACGATACGAACTTGTTCCAATCATAAAAACACCATCCTAAACATCAAAATCACCAATTACACACGGATTCAAGCCTAAATTTCTTAAAACCTTCCGAATTACACATTCGATCAAAAACCCGACCAAACGACATCCGAATGACCTGAAATTTTGCAGACACATCCAAAATCACCTAACGAAGCTACTGCAACTGTCGGAATTCCATTCCGACTCCCGGTATCAAAATCTCACCTACCGTTCGGATTTCGCCAAAATTCAACCTTAGCCAATTCAAGCCTATTTCTATCCCGGGCCTCCAAATTCAATTCCGATTGCTCCCCTAAGTCACAAATCACCTCCCGGAACTAACCGAATCATCAGAATCCGATTCAGAGCCCTCTAACCAAATAGTCAACTCCGGGTTGACTTTCCTTATTCAAGTTTCCTTCAAAAAGGCTATATGCCTCATTTTCAATAAACATACCTGAAGTCTCAAACAAGTGAGGATATCTGCTCCGCATCTCCCGCTCGATCTCCCAAGTGGCCTCCTCCACGGGTCGACCTCTCCACTGAACCTTAGCTGATGCAATCTCCTTGGACCTCAATTTTCTAACCTGACGTCCCAAAATGGCAATAGGCTCCACATCATAGGATAGATCACCATCAAGCTGAATGGTGCCGAAATCTAATACATGAGACGGATCTCCAATGTACTTCCGGAGCATAGACACATGGAATACTGGATGAACGCTGGATAAGCTGGGCGGCAAGGCTAACTCATATGCCACCTCTCCGACCCTCCTGAGTATCTCAAAAGGACCAATGTACCTAGGACTCAACTTTCCTTTCTTCCCAAACCTCATGACACCCTTCATGGGTGAAACCTTCAACAATACTCTGTCACCGACCATGAAAGACAACTCTCGAACTCTACGGTCCGCATAACTCTTCTCGCGAGACTGTGCTGTATGAAGCCTCTCCTGGATCAACTTTGCTCTATCCAGAGCATCCTGGACTAACTCAGTCCCTATCAATCTAACCTCACCAGGCTCAAACCATCCCACGGGGGATCTACACCGCCTGCCATACAATGCCTCATACGGGGCCATTTGAATACTCGACTGATAACTGTTGTTGTAGGCAAACTCAGCAAGTGGTAGGAACTCATCCCACGAACCACCAAAATCAATCACACAAGCTCGCAACATATCCTCCAAGATCGGAATAGTGCGCTCAGACTGTCCGTCTGTCTGGGGGTGAAATGCTGTACTCAACTCAACCCGCGTACCCATCTCTCGCTGAAATGCTCTCCAAAACTGAGAAGTGAACTGAGTACCCCTGTCGGATATGATAGACACCGGAACTCCATGCAACCGAACAATCTCTCGAATAAAGATCGCTGCCAGCCGCTCCGATGAGTAGGTAGTACTAACTGGAATGAAGTGAGCTGACTTGGTCAGTCTATCCACAATCACCCATACGGAATCAAACTTCCTCGCTGTCCGAGGGAGTCCAGTAACAAAGTCCATAGTGATCCTCTCCCATTTCCACTCAGGAATAGCAATGCGCTGAAATACGCCACCGGGCCTCTGATGCTCGTACTTAACCTGCTGACAGTTGAGGCACCGTGCTACATGTCTGACAATGTCCATTTTCATCTTTCTCCACCAATAGTCTTGTTTCAAATCTTGATACATCTTCGCGGCTCCTGGATGGATAGAATACCGCGAGCTATGGGCCTCCTCCAGAATCAACTCGCGAAGGCCATCAACATTGGGCACGCATATCCGGCCCTGCATCCTCAATACGCCGTCACTATCAATGGTGACATCTCTAGCATCATCATGCTGAACTCTGTCCCTAAGGACAGCCAAATGTGGATCATCATACCGGCGCTCACGAATACGATCATATAGAGATGACCGAGATACAACACAAGCCAATACCCTGCTAGGCTCCGAAATATCTAACCTCACTAGTCGATTGGCTAGCACCTGAACATCATGAGCAAATGGCCTCTCCTCAGCTGGAATATATGCCAAGCTCCCCATACTGACCGCCTTCCCGGCTCAAAGCATCGGCCACCACATTGGCCTTCCCCGGATGATATAATATAGTAATGTCATAATCCTTCAGCAACTCAAGCCATCTCCGCTGTCTCGAATTAAGGTCTTTCTGTTTGAACAAGTGCTGGAGACTACGATGGTCGGTATACACCTCAGAAGACACGCCGTACAAATAGTGCCTCCAAATCTTCAATGCATGAACAATGGCGGCTAGCTCCAAGTCATGAACAGGATAGTTCTTCTCATGTGGCTTCAACTGCCGAGAAGCGTAAGCAATCACCTTACCTTCCTGCATCAACACACAACCTATCCCCACTCTCGAGGCATCACAATAAACGGTATATGAACCTGAAGCTGATGGCAATACTAACACTGGAGCTGTGGTCAAAGCTGTCTTGAGCTTCTGAAAGCTCTCCTCGCACTCATCCAACCACACGAATGGTGCACCCTTCGGAGTCAATTTAGTCAATGAAGAAGCAATGGATGAAAATCCCTGAACAAACCGGCAATAATATCCCGCCAAACCAAGAAAACTCCTGATCTTTGTAGCTGAGGACGGTCTAGGCCAACTCTGCACCGCCTCTATCGTTTTCTGCTCAACCTGAATACCATCACGAGACACCACATGTCCCAGAAATACTACGGACTCGAGCCAAAACTCGCACTTGGAGAATTTAGCATATAGTTTCTCCTCCCTCAATCTCTGCAACACAATGCTCAAATGCTGAGCATGCTCCTCCCGAGTACGGGAGTAGACTAGAATGTCATCAATGAACACAATCACAAATGAATCCAAATAGGGCCTGCACACACTGTTCATCATATGCATAAATGCTTGCTGGGGCGTTGGTCAGCCCAAAAGACATCACAAGAAACTCATAATGACCATATCGGGTCCTGAATGCAGTCTTCATAATATCCGAGTCCCTGATCTTCAGCTGGTGATAGCCTGAACAAAGATCGATCTTAGAAAACACCCTCGCACCCTGTAGCTGATCAAACAAATCATCTATGCGCGGTAGAGGGTACTTGTTCTTCACTGTCACTTTGTTCAATTGCCTATAATCAATACACATTCGCATGGAACCATCTTTCTTTTTAACAAATAACACCGGCGCACCCCACGGGGACACACTAGGACGGATAAAACCTTTATCCAGAAGCTCTTGAAGCTGCTCTTTCAGTTCTTTCAACTCCGCTGGTGCCATCCGATAAGGAGGAATGGATATGGGCTGAGTGCCGAGCACCAAGTCAATGCCAAAATCAATATCCCTGTCCGGCGGCATGCCCGGCAGGTCTGAGGGAAATACATCTGGAAAGTCCCTCACAACAGGTACAGAATCAATGCTAGGAGACTCGGCTCCCACATCTCTCACAAAAGCTAAATACGATAAACACCCTTTTTCAACCATCTTCTGAGCTTTTAGGAACGAAATAACACGGCTAGGGACGAAATCGGTCGAACCCCGCCACTCGATCTGAAAAATACCGGGAATGGCCAACGTAGCTGTCTTAGCATGACAGTCCAATATAGCATGGTACGGAGACAACCAGTCCATACCCAATATAACATCAAAGTCCACCATCCCCAACAATAACAAATCTGCATGGGTCTCCAGACCCCCGATAGATATAACACAGGATCTATAGACATGATCCACAACAATCGTATCACCCACGGGGGTGGACACATGAACAGGTAAATCAAGACCACTACGAGTCGCACCCAAGTGATGTGCAAAGTAAGAGGACACGTATGAATATGTGGACCCTGGATCAAATAGAACAGAGGCATCTCTGTGACAGACAGAAATGATACCTGTAATCACTGTATCGGAGGCAACTGCATCACGCCTGTCAGAAAGTGCATAGAATCGTGCCTGGCCTCTACCAGATCTCTCCTCGCCCCTGGGGCGACCACGAGAAGACTGACCTCCACCTCTACTAGACTGAGATGGCGTTGAAGAGGAGGGCTGATCCCTCTGCTGAGTCCTGCCCCTACGTAGTCGAGGGCACTGTCTCCTCGTGTGGCCAATCTCACCACACTCAGAACATGCAGTGCTGGAGAAGTAGGTGTTGCACTGTGGGGCCGGGAGGGCACTAAGTGATGACCGACCCCTGCTGAAACCACTGTCGACCACGACCGTAAGAACCTCTGCTCTGTTCGGGGCGGCCCGAATGAGAAGGTCTAGATGAGCGACCTGTGCTCTGCTGGGAATGCTCTCTGGACGGAGCACCACCGAAACTACCAGAACCACGAGGCCTCTTGGCCTCCCGCTCCTCTCTCTCGGCGACGATCCGCCTCGATGGAGCGTGCCATATCGGCAACCTGCTCAAACGATGATGACAGAACTCGCTCGCCGGTCATAAGAATACGGATAGAGTAGTTGAGGCCATCGATGAACCTCCTGATCCTCGCCCTATCGGTGGGGATCATCCGTGTGGCATGCCTAGCCAGCCTGAGTGAATCTAAGCTCATGCTGGGTCACGGACATGTCGCACTGAATCAACCACTCGAGCCGGCGACGTAGCTCCTCGCGACGAGGCCGAGGTACATATTTCTCTAGAAAGAGAGTAGAAGCTGCTGCCATGTGAGAGGTGTCGCTCTTGCAGGTCTACGCCTCTCGAACTCCTCCCACGAATCAAATGCGGGACCGGTGAACTAAAATGTAGTAAATAAAACTCCTCTGGACTCAAGAATACCAGCCGTACGCGGCATCTTCTGACACTTATCCAAGAAACCACGGGCATCCTCGCCCTCGGCGCCACTAAAATGGGGTGGGTGAAGTCTACCAAATCTCTGAAGACGACGCTGCTCGTCGTCGGGCATAACTTCGAACCATATGCTTGCGGAGCCGGAGGCTGGTGCGGTCGGAGGAATAACGGGTGCAACCACCGAGCGGGGACCGCCTGCGGCGTCCGAAGTCCCTGAACCACCGGGTCGGGTGTGCGAGCTGCGGGGGTCTGCCGACCACCCCCGGAGAGATGTCGCTACGGTGGCGGTGGCTGAAACTACCTGAGCCAAACGGAACACACCGATAATATTTGAGCAAGAGTCTCCCGAAGACAAGGAATAGCAATAGATATAGTACGGCCCCGAGCGGGGGCGCTCTCGAGCCGGTACAACAAGCGGGTCGGTTGGCCTCTGCCTCGGCCCTACCTCTGCCTCTAGCACGACCGCGCCCGCGACCTCTAACAGGTGGCAATGGAGGTCGTCCACCTCGTCCCGATGCTCGCGTTCTCGCCATTTGCGAGAGAATAGAATATAGAAGTTCGGTTCTCGGAACAACAAGATCGCACGACGGAGTTAAAGAAAAGTGAAGTTTTCCTAAAGGTTCGCAGCCTCCCGAGGATAAGTACAGGCGTCCCCAAACCGATCCACAAGACTCTACTAACCGGCTCAAGACTCGTGAGGCCTAGTAAACCTAGGCTCCGATACCAACTTGTCACGACCCCAAATCCGGTCGTGATGGCGCCCAGCACACTGCTAGGCCAGCCCGACCAATCAACAACAATCACGGAGCCACAAGCTCACTTTATCCAATTTAAGCATTTCAAAATATGAAACAATAGTAATATTTATACCAACAGCGGGGAGACCAAGTCCCAAAATATACTAACTCCCATAGACCGAAGGGTCAAGAGTCATGAGCCTCTACTCAACGTAAGTGTATAAAGGTTTACAAAAATACCAAGTGCGGAAAGAAATGTCAATACAAAATCAAAAGACAGTAGGAAGGAATATCGGGTCCTGCGGACTCTGCAGCTACCTCGTATATCCCACGGATGTCACCTCGCACAGCTACTGGATCACTGCTGAGAGGTACCTGGATATGCACACAAGGTGCAGGGAGTAAAATGAGTACTGCCAGACTCAGTGGTAATAAACAAGGGTAAGACAGCGCAGATAAGAATTCCGCGATAAAACACTATGTAAAGCTATAATCAGCTACCCTGTCACAGAATCAATATTCACTGTATCTGTACCAACAAATACCAATAAATAGCATAACAGCTAGCAGATGTAGCTAAATGCAATGCAATGCATGATATGACCGCTACGGCGCGTGGCCCGACTCCAATTTTGGGTACCCGTGCTCACTGTGGGGGTTCAGACTCCGGAGGGGCTCCTACAGCCCAAGCACATCCCAAGCACAATATCACTGCGGCGTGCAGTCCGATCCAACATATATACTGCTGCGGCGCGTAGCCCGATCCACTACCAGTCAGCTAATATGCAATTACAGCCTCGCAAGCTTAAAAGTAGTTTTTGAAAACATCTTTTATCATTTTTCAGTTGAAAACAGTAATATCAAGTTCCAGAGATTGGAAATAGCATGATAACAGAAATAGCTACGGACTGGTAGTAACTAACATGTCTATATGATAAGACAATGATAACGATCCTCGCGGGATCCAATAACTGGCTCACAGCCCACAATATACTCAACCGTCCAAGAAGGAGGTTCGACGGCTCGAGATTAGCCAATAATACAGTATCAACAGGTCGGACTAATCTATAGTCTCCAGTTCATGATCGACCCCGCACTCTCAAGAGTGTGCGTGTCTCGCCGCTATACAGCGTCACAAAGTGGTGTACCGGGGTTTCGAACCCGCTGGTCATCACCCACATCTATTACTCACCTCAATACAGCGCGACGACTATTCCGCAATGCCCTTGCCACGAGAATCAAGCTCCGCACGCGTAGAATCTGATCAAATACGGTAGAAATACAACAAATTAGGCCAATGGGACGATACCCAATCAAAACAACTCAATTTACATCATAATTCCCAAAGTTGTCAAAACCTGACTTTTGGTACGCTTGTCGAAAAATCACAAAAGTCACATATTCGGAACCCTCATCTCAATACGAGTCTAAGCATATCAATTTTACCAAATTCGGACTCCATTTGCCCATTCAAAACCTTGAGTTTCTAAAGTTCAAGCCTAGGGTTAAATCTTCCATGAATCACCCCAAATTCCTCCATTTTCATGATATAATTGAATAATATTATCAATACTAATCATAGTTTAAGTCCATAGTTGATTACCTGATGAACCCCTTGAATTTCTCTTCAAAATCGCCCAAATCGCCTCTAAAGCCGAGACCCAAATGTGTGAAATGTTTCTGAAATTTTTTTCTAACTTCTGATACACTTAACTCACAGCGATTTTCGCTTCTGCGGATAAAATTCCGCCCCTGCGGAACCGCTTCTGCGACCTTTAGGTCGCTTCTGCGAACCCAGGCCCTTTTGCCCATTTCCGCACCAGCGATCAAGGAACCGCTCCTACGAGTCCGCTTCTGCGGATTCTCATCCGCTCCTGCGGTCCTCTCCGCCTCTGCGATCAAGAGTCCGCTCCTGCGGACTCGCCTCCGCGATCAATCACCCGCTTCTGCGGACCTCCCCATCGCGCCTCAGGACCGCTTCTGCGATCGCCACTCGCTTCAGCGAAGCCGCTCCTGCGGGCCAGGCTCCGCTTCAGCGGTCTTTCCCGCTTCTGCGCCTTCTTGTCCGCTCCTGCAGACTCGCTCCTGCTCTCCCATTTCCGCCTTCTGCAGACACAGCAGCAATTTAGCTGCTCTCTTAGGCCAAAAATTGTCCGTTTGGACACCCGAATTCATCCCGAGGCCCCCGGGACCCCAACGAAAACTACCAACATACTCCATAACACGATTCAAACTTGTTCCAATCATAAAAACACCATCCTAAACATCAAAATCACCAATTACGCATGGATTCAAGCCTAAGTTTCTTCAAAACTTCCGAAACTAACACCCGATCAAAAACCCGAACAAACGACGTCAGAATGACCTGAAATTTTGCAGGCACATCCAAAATCACACAACGGAACTACTGCAACTGTCGGAATTCCGTTCCGACTCCCGGATCAAAATCTCACCTACCGTTCGGATTTCGCCAAAATTCAACCTTAGCCAATTCAAGCCTATTTCTATATCGGGCCTCCAAATTCAATTCCGATTGATCCCCTAAGTCACAAATCACCTTCCGGAACTAATCGAATCATCAGAATCCGATTTCGAGCCCTCTAACCAAATAGTCAACTCCGGGTTTACTTTCCTTATTCAAGTCTCCTTCAAAAAGGCTATATGCCTCATTTTCAATCCAAATCACTCCTAAATCACCCGATAGACTCTAACACTGATATAAAAGCATGAAACATGAAATTACAACATAACGGGGTGGTAATTCCCGTGACGACGGGCCGGGTTGTCACAAAGCAGAATTAAAATGCAACCTCATATAGTACAAAAGATAATAAATTCAAATGAACAATTAGATACAAAAAAGAAACTACAATCATTTTTAGGATTAGTAAACCAAGTAAGAGAATACATACCAAAATTAGCAGAAACTTTAAAACCATTGCAGAAAAATCTAAAAAAGGATATAGAGTATCACTTTAGTGAAGAAAATAAAAAACAAGTAAGAAAAGTTAAACAAATATGTAAAAATCTACCAAAACTATACTTCCCATATGAAAATAAACAATTCACATATATAGTAGAATCAGACGCAAGTAAAAAAAGCTATGAAGGAGTATTAAAATACAGGTATGATGAAGAAAAAATAGAACATCATTGTAGGTATTATTCAGGAACATTCACAAACCCGGAGATAAAATGGAAAATCAATAGAAAAGAATTATATGCAGTATACAAATGTTTACTGGCATTTGAACCATATATTGTATATAATAAGTTTATTATAAGAACAGATAATACACAAGTAAAATGGTGGCTAACCAGGAAGATACAAGATTCAGTTACAACAAAGGAAATACAGAGACTAGTGCTGAATATGCTAAATTTTACATTTACAATTGAAGTAATTAGTACTAACAAAAATATGATTGCAGACTACCTATCAAGACAAAACTACACAAACTGAAAAAATAGATACAACAAAAGATATGATCTCAATCCTTGAGAAATTATCCTCTCAAATGGATAATATGGGAACGAGAATACAAAAGCTAGAAGATGCCAAAAATCTAAGTCGGCAACATGTAATGACCCGGCCTGTCGTTACAGGAATTTACCACCCCGTCATGTTGTAATTACAAACACCTAAAAACCCATAACGTTTGTTCAGTTACAGCTGCAGGAAGTTCATATACAAAGAAAGGAGTTAGAAATACGAACATGAACAAAATATTTGACAAACCATACATACCCAAAATACCAAAAGACCCATTATTCGTACCTCCTCAAATGACATCATATTTAGAAAGCCTAAACCAAGAAAAGAAGGCTTACAATCATATAACCAGATCATATATAGAAAATATTCGCAAAATACAGACATATCTAAACCTCAATCCAAGATCGAAAACAACCAGAGAACCAACCCAAGACTTCATAACCCAAAAGCTACAAGGATACAATAGGCTAATAGCACAACCAAAAACAAATGCCAACCTAGTAAAAACATGCTATAGTTATGGACTATTAAGTACAGTATACACATATGATGGAGAGGAGATATCAACTATACCAGAATTATATAAGTCATTTATAAATTTCAAAAGAGTTACAAAAGGAAACCTATTCTTTATAAAATTCTATACCGCACCAGCAGAAATATTATATGACGAAATAAAACCAGCCATACAAGTAATCAAGATAGGACTCACAAAAGATATGCTTATACCAGAAGAGATAGGACAACAACAAATACCTAAATGTGAAATACCCAACTTTTATGCAAACAAAAGGATTATTGGAATATCTACAATCATCAATGAGCTAGCACATAATTATCTAAACAGAAATGCTATTTGGAGTTATTATTCAAGAGACCAATTATTAATATATTCAAATTCAAAGGAACAACGACAATCAGATATCGAAGAAATCCAAAAATGGATTATATCTCTATTAAATCCAGAAAGACAACCTACAACCAGAGCATTAAGGAAAGGGTTTATCTCAGAAGATTTACTAGCAAGATACTGCAGGATAATCAGCCAGAAATATCCAGACCATTTATGTTCGAAATGTCACGGAGAAGATGTAACGACCCGGCCGGTTGTTTTAGAAAATTACACCCCAATCCCCAATTTAATTGTTCCCCTAAGTTCATTTCTGCTATTGTGGTTTGCCGGGAGGGTCGGTTCTGGAATTTCGGAGTGTTTTGGGACACTTAGTCCTTAAATAGAAGCTTTAGAAGTGGAAAACGGCTCGTAGCCGGAACAGTGTTAAGATTACCTCGGAACAGAAATTTGATGGTTCAATTAGCTCTGTTAGGTGATTTCGGGGTTGGGAGCGCATTCGGAATGTATTTTGGAGGTCCGTAGCTCAATTAGGCTTGAAATGTCGAAGTTTGAAATTTTGGCGAATCCGAACGATAGGTGAGATTTTGATTCGGGGGTCGGAATGGAATTCCGACAATTTCTGTAGCTTCATTATGTGATTTTGGATATGTCCGCAAATTTTCAGGTCATTCGGATGTCGTTTGGTCGGGTTTTAGATTGAATGTGTAATTCGAAAAGTTTTAAGAAACTTAGGCTTGAATCCGTGTGTAATTGGTGATCTTGATGTTTAGGATGGTGTTTTTATGATTGGAACAGGTTCATATCGTGTTTTGGAGTATATTGGTGATTTTCGTTGGGGTCCCGGGGGCCTCGGGATGAATTCGGACCATCAAACGGGCATTTGGAACTTGGAAATTCTGCAGAAAATGCAGCAGCAGTGCAGAAGACTTTAAGCCTTCGCGTTCGCATGGCAATGGCCGCGTTCGCGTAGGCATGACAGGGCTAAGCATCGCGTTCGCGTACCTTGAGTCGCGTTCGCATAGAAGGAAAAGAGGAAGCACCGCGTTCGCGTCCTAGGTGTCGCGTACGCGTAAAAGAAAAACTGGTCGGTTGAAAGGTTGTTCTTCGCGAACGCGTGGGAGTCGCCGCGTTCGCGTAGAGGAAGGGGAATTTGTGATTTGCGGACACGTGGGGAGCATCGCATTCGCGAAGGGTAATTGTTGCAGGTCATCGCGGACGCGTGGATCACTTCGCGTTCGCGTAGAAGAAGTTTGGGTTGTTCATCGCGAATGCGTGAACAGTAACACGAACACGTAGAGTAATGGGGTCTGGCAGTGAGTTTAAGTTCAGAACATAACAGCCGCGACCCCCCATACACAAAAAATTCCATTGTTGAGCTCCAAGAGAGGAAATTGAAGGGGAAACGCTGGGATATCATCGGGAAATCATCGGGGGTAAGTTTCTTGCCCTTAATTCGTTAGTTTATCATGAAATCCTTGATTATTTCATTGAAAATGGGAGATTAAAGGTGGATTTGAGCCCTAGGCCTAAAATTTAGGAAATCTTTGATTTGAATGGGCAAACGGAGTCCGATTTCGATAAATTTTATATGCACGAACTCGTGTTGAGATAAGGAACCCGAATATATAACTTTCGTGATTTTTCGATAAGCGTACCGAAAGTCGGGTTTTGGCAACTTGTGGGTTTTGGTGTATTTTGAGTTGTTTTGATTGGGTAATGCCCAATTGGCCTATTTTGATGTGATTCTCTTGATTTTTATCAGATACTACACCTGTGGAGGCTGACATTCGCGGCAAGAGAATTGTCTCTTAGCGGGTTTTTACCGGAGTCGAGGTAAGTGGCTTGTCTAACCTCGTGTGGGGGAACTTCCACCCCTAGGATTTTTATGTGATAGTTTAAATGCCTTGTACGCGAGGTGACGAGCGTGTACATGCGCTGGTTGTTGAACACATACTTTATTTAAAATGCCTAATTAGTGATATCCCTGTTTTTAGCTGATTAATTCGATATTCTTACCCGGTAGTAGTTAGAAAAGCATGATTAGGTTGTATTTTACTGACTAGTTGCCTAATTGCCTTACTTGAGCTTCTTGACAGTTGTTGGCACTATTTTCGGTGAAGTTGTAGTTAAGCATATTATATTCTTTCTGCGTATTCCTTTATTTGTTGTGTTTGTGGACTATAGGTTCAATTCCCGGAGACCAGGGCTGTGGGTTCGATTCCCAGAGACCCGGAGTGATATTGGTAGGGACTGAGGGTTCGATTCACGAGAACCTGAGTTATTTGTAGGGACTGCGGGTTCAATTCCCGAAATCTTGAGTTATTGGTAGGGATTCCCGAGATCCTGAGTTATTTGTAGGGACTGCGGGTTCGATTCCCGAGATCCTGAGTTATTTGTAGGGACTGCGGGTTCGATTCCCGAGATCCCGAGTTATTTGTAGGGACTGCGGGTTCGATTCCCGGAGATCCTGAGTTATTGATATATTATTGAGACATGGGCTGCGGGTTCGATTCCCGGAGACCCAGGGGTACTGTTAATGGGACTGTGGGTTCAATTCCCACAGGTCCTGGACTTGTTAATTGAGTTGTTACTTGTTGTTAGTTTACTTGTAGACGGTTGCCGTAATCACTTTATTGTTGTTATTTAAAGATTATTTTCATTTAAACTGCTCATTATTGTTATTGTCATTTTATTATTGATTTCTCTCAGTAGGGCCCTGACCTTCCTCGTCACTACTCCATCGAGGTTAGGCTTGGCACTTACTGAGTACCGCCGTGGTGTACTCATGCTACTCTTCTGCACACTTTTGTTGTGCAGATCCAGGTACATCAGGACAGACTCATAATAGGTGATTCAGCAGCATTTTTGGGAGACCTCGAGGTATGATCTGCTACGTTCGCGGATCCGGAGGCCTTCCTTCTATTCTTTTAGTACTAGTAGATATTTTTCCTTCACTTCGTTGTTAGATTCTTGTCACGACCCTAGTTCACCAATGGTGAACATGTCGTGATGGCACCCAGTCCCCACGACTAGGTAAGCCTAACACATTGCGGAATATACAAGCTATGAAAACTTAAATAAGAGACAGCGGAAAAATAGCATAAAAAGATATGTAATCCGTGCCGCTTGGCACATACATTCGTCAACACACTGAATAAAACGCTACCAAGATCCGGAATCCCACGAGTAACACAGACTAAAAGAGAATATACAACTGTGGCTCTATGTGTAAAGAGTATCTAACAACGAAATAAAGGAAAAATGTCAACTAAAACTATCAGAATAGAAGGAAAACCTCCGGATCCGCGGACGTAGCAGATCATACCTCGAGGTCTCCCAAAAAGCTGCGGAATCACCTAGTATGAGCCTGTCCTAATGTACCTGGATCTGCACAACAAAAGTGTGCAGAAGAGTAGCATGAGTACACCACGGCGGTACTCAGTAAGAGCCAAGCCTAACCTCGATGGAGTAGTGACGAGGAAGGTCAGGGCCCTACTGAGAGAAACAATAACAAAATGATAGTAACAATAATAAGCAGTTTAAATAATAATAATTTCCGCAATAACAACAATAAATTGATTACTGCAACCGTCTACAATTTAAGCTAACAACAAATAACCAACTCAATAAAACAAGTCCAGGACCTGTGGGAATTGAACCCACAGTCCCATTAACAGCACCCCTGGGTCTGCGGGAATCGAACCCGCAGCCCATGTCTCAATAATATCTCAATAACTCAGGATCTCCGGGAATCGAACCCGCAGTCCCTACCAATAACTCAGGATCTGGGGAATCGAACCCGTATTCCCTACCAATAACTCAGGATCTCGGGAATCGAACCCGTAGTCCCTACAAATAACTGAGGATCTCGGGAATCGAACCTGTAGTCCCTACAAATAACTCAGGATCTCGGGAATCGAACCCGTAGTCCCTACAAATAACTCAGGATCTCGGGAATCGAACCCGTAGTCCCTACAAATAACTCAGGATCTCGGGAATCGAACCCGTAGTCCCTACAAATAACTCGGGATCTCGGGAATCGAACCCGTAGTCCCTACAAATAACTCAGGATCTCGGGAATCGAACCCGTAGTCCCTACAAATAACTCAGGATCTCGAGAATCAAACCCGCAGTCCACAAACACAGCAAGTAAAGGAATACACAGAGAGAAATATAATATGCTTAACTATAACTTCACCGAGGACTAGTGCCAGCAATTATCAAGAAGTTCAAGTATGACAATTAGGCAATTAGACAGATAAATCCTACTTAGTCATGCTTCCCTAACGAATACCAGGTAAATGTCACAATTTAATAAATTAAGAATAGGAATATCATGAATTGAACAATTCAAGTAAAGTGAGTTACAACAACCAGCGCATGTACACGCCCGTCACCTCACGTACAAGACATTTAAACTATCACATAATATCCTAGGGGTAAAGTTTCCCCCACACGAGGTTAGACAAGCCACTTACCCCAATTCCGGTACAAAACCGCTAAGAAATAACCCTCTTGCTGCGAATGTCGGCCTCCACAGGTGTAGTATCTGATAAAAATCAATAGAATCACATCAAAATAGGCCAATTGGGCATTACCCAATCAAAACAACTCAAAATACACCAAAACCCACAAGTTGCCAAAACCCGACTTTTGGTACGCTTATCAAAAAATCACAAACAATTATCGGGTTCCTTATCTCAATACGAGTCCGTGCATATAAAATTTATCAAAATCGGACTCCGTTTGCCCACTCAAATCAAAGATTTTCTAACATTTAGGCCTAGGGCTCAAAACCACCTTTAATCCCCCATTTTAAGTGAAATAATCACGGATTTCATGATAAACTAACGAATTAAGGTCAAGAAACTTACCCCCGATGATTTCCCGGTGATATCCCAACGTTTCCCCTTCAATTCCCTCTCTTGGAGCTCAAAAATGGTGTTTTTGTGTATGGGGGTCGCGGCTGTTATGTTCTGAACTTAAACTCACTGCCAGACCCCAGTACCCTACGCGTTCGCGTTACTGTTCACGCGTTCGCGATGAGCAGCCCAAATTCCTTCTACGCGAACGCGAATTGCTCCACGCGTTCGCGAAGCACAATCCGGCATTTGTCCAAAAATTCTTCTACGCGGACGCGTGATTCTGGACGCGATCGCGATGCTCCGCTTCATTCCTCTACGCGAACGCGTTACAAGGGACGCGAACGCGATGGTCCCTTTCCTTCTCCTATGCGAACGCGTAGCCTTGGTCGCGAACGCGATGACCAAAACCCCCTTGCCTACGCGAACGCGGCACTTGCCTCGCGAACGCGTAGGCCAAAATCCTGCTGCACTGAAGCTGCAATTTTCTGCAGATTTTCCAAGTTCCAAATGCCCGTTTGATGGTCCGAATTCATCCCGAGGCCCCCGGGACCCCAACGAAAACCACCAACATACTCCAAAACATGATACGAACTTGTTCCAATCATAAAAACACCATCCTAAACATCGAATTCACCAATTACACACGGATTCAAGCCTAAGTTTTCTTCAAAACTTTCGAAACTAACATTCAATCAAAAACCCAACCAAACGACGTCCGAATGACCTGAAAATTTGCGGACATATCCAAAATCACATAACGAAGCTATAGAAATTGTCGGAATTCCATTCCGACCCCCGGATCAAAATCTCACCTATCGTTCGGATTCGCCAAAATTTCAAACTTCGGCATTTCAAGCCTTATTGAGCTACGGACCTCCAAAACACATTCCGAACGTGCTCCCAACCCCGAAATCACCTAACGGAGCTAATGGAATCATCGGATTTCCGTTCCGAGGTCGTCTTGACACTTTTCCGGTTACGGACCATTTTCTAACTTTAAAGCTCTCATTTAGGGACTAAGTGTCCCAAAATACTCCAAATTTCAGAACCGACTCTCCCGGCAAACCACAATAGCAGAAATGAACTTAGGGAAAACAGTTAAATTGGGGATTGGGGCGTAATTTTCCAAAACGACCGGCCGGGTCGTTACATCTACCCACACTTAAAAGATTCGTTCGTCCTCGAACGAACATAGAAAATATACCTGGAGTAGTGAAAAGATGAGGGTACTGGCTGCGCATATCCTACTCGGTCTCCCAAGTCGCCTCCTCGACCGACTGACCCAGCTACTGAACATTTACTGAAGCGATGTTCTTCGACCTTAGCTTCCTGACTTGCCTGTCTAGAATGGCTGCTGGCTCCTCAACATAAGACAGATCCTCGTCTAGCTGAACAGAAGTGAAATCCAACACATGCGACGGGTCACCATGGTACCTCCGGAGCATAGAGACATGAAATACGGGATGGACTCCGGCTAGGCTGGGAGGTAAGGCCAACTCATAAGCAACCTCCCCAACATGCCTCAAAATCTCAAAAGGGCCAATAAATCTAGGACTCAGCTGGGCACATTAGCCTGATATAATCTGAAGATATTCCCCCTTGTTCAAACAATTTAGTCTTAGAGCCTAATACCAACATCCGGAAATTCCGTGTCAGGCTTGTTTTCATCAAGAGATCACTCAATATTCCTCAAATGCCGTCCCCAAACATGACTGCAAAACCTTGCTGGATTCTTACCTTACAACACAAAATCCACAGGACCACGATAATATTTTATGATCAAATTAGCCAAAAATTCAACGAATCAGATGCTCCCATTGCACCTCACGATCTACATAGGTCTCGTTCCAACTTTTACAATACTGACACGATGGAAGAGATGTGTCGATATCCATGACCAACTACTGAATCAACAATTCATTGGGTCCATACTCCTGACAAGATCCATTACCTTGTCCTAAACCAGAGGATGATCCTTTCCTCTATAATATACTTCATATAATCAATTTGCACTGACCCCAAATCACATAATCTCATCTCACCCAGTACGAACTACTCAGGCGATAAGCCACATCAGACATAATCAAAAGTCCCACAAGATGACACAATGTGCTAGTAGGCTATTAATTCGTACGTGGTACAAAAGGAAGGCGAACACTAGAGAGAACTATTCAACTCTCACACTATCATGGATGTTACACCCCAAGTTTTCATAAGTGAGAGTATGTCGTAAGTCAATTGATGTAAGCTCATAAATGAGATTATATTTGAAAGCAAATAAAGTAAGTTAATCATGTTACATTGGAGGTTACAAATACTTAAGATAATGAATGACAAGTACCAAAAGGTTTGGAAAGCTTAGTCGCTAAACAAATTGAAGAAAATAAGTTCCGTCGAAAATTGACAAGTTTTGAATGTTATAACATATTCTTTTGGTGTGAGACTATGGTGATTAACATGATGAGGAGGTTAAGTTATGAGTTATTGTAGTCGTATGATAGTCGTGTGTTATTTTTTTAAGTCAAAAGGGTTATGGAACAAAAGTTAGCAAAGGCCATCATAAGTTGCATTAATAATATGCTGGAATTTAGGCCAAATGTAGATGCACTTTTCTCCAAATATACTTTGAATAAATGGATGATCTACATATCAAATTGAAGCTCTACGAGTCTAGTTTTCAACGCATTAAACCGTTCGTCAATACGACATGGGAGTAGAAAGATATTCATGTTTTCGCGAGACCGCGCAGGCAGCTCCCAATGGGACCCACTTAGGCGGTGGTTGACCTACTTCAATTATTAAACGATTTGGACGCCTATTTTTCACTTATTTTCAACTTAACTTCGTCTCCAACCTTCTCCTAACCCTTATAGACAGATTCCACAAGGGTTTGAAGTGATTCCAAAGTGATTACACCATATTTTAACATCAAAACTTAGTTCTAGTGAAGAACAACACCTCTTTGAGGTTATGTTGTCATTGAGGATTGTTATGGGCTGTATTTGGATGAAATTCCAAGTTGTTGCTGCTGTATAAGGTGAGTATATCAGCCTACTAATTGTGCTTAAGCTTTCTTGTATGTTGGTTAAGTTTTTAGGATGTTAAATTACAAGATAATACTTGGATTTGCTTAAGTCACTTCTATGGTGTTGTATTGCTATTGAGGGTTGTTGTAAGCTGTATATAACTTGGATTTCGACTTGAAGTTGCTTTAGCAAGTATGTGTATTGTGTTCTTTCATGTGCTTAAGGTTATCTTGATGTTGATTAAGTTAAATGGATAGAGTAGACATGAACTAGTGAATAAAGCTACTAATTGAAGATAGTTGGAGTTGAGGATTGTTTCCTTTGTTATAAATATTTGGTATAACGATGGAATCATTGATGAATGACTTCATAATCACGTTAATGATAGTTTTAAATTAATGTAAGAAGTCTATAAGGGGTGATATGGGTTATACGGATTCCAACCGGAGCTTGCCGCTCGTCGTGAAGTAGTTGTGACTTGTTGTTGTTATATGGTGTCTTGTTATTGATATTTATAGGTTGCTGAACTTCCATGGCTGTTGTTGTTGTTGGTATATGTTATTGGAGGAGGCCCTTGTTACAAGGGAGATGCTGCCCGGATTTACGTAGACGAGCTACTAACTTAAGTTTCAGACTTAGCCTTTGCTCAACACTGATTTTGAATCTCTTTATGCCATGGTAGATTGAGTTGAGTTGTTTGAAGAGTTGCTTGAGAGGTATTAAGGACTCACCATAGTTAAGGTATGTTAAAGCATTTCCTTCTTTCTTTTGGCACGATCTAATATGAAATGAATATGCTATTTCATAATGAATCTACTCCTAGCAACTAAGGTTGTCCATGTTGTTCTTTACATACAAAGTTATTCTAAGAAAGTACGTATGATCCATAAGTCCTAGTGAAGTTCATATTGTATGTCCATAATGTTCTTACGTCACTCAGAAAGATTTAGAACGTGATTCCATGAGTCGAGCATGTATTATATATATGTATCTATTTTACTCTACCGAGCCGCGCTATAGTCGGCCGGGTACGGCACCTATTGTGCAACCACTGATCAGTTGGGTTTACCGAGCTCCACGTGGCCGGGTACGTTTTTACCGAGTCCTCTTTGAGGCCGGGTACGATATGATGATGATGATGATGATGCCCCAGAGGCAAATGTTTTTAAAGGTATATGTATATATATGTATTATGCATTTTATGTCAGTAGCCCCCAGAGGCACTCAGATGTTCCAGGTTGTATTTCCTCCATCTCTCTTTACATTACTATTCTTGTTTATGCTTTCTTGCCTTACATACTCGATATATTATTCGTACTGACGTCCCTTTTGCCTGGGGACGCTGTGTTTCATGCCCGCAGGTCCCGATTGATAGGTTGATTGTCCTCCTATTAGGCTATCAGCTCAGCGAAGGTGTTGGCGCACTCCACTTGCTCCGGAGTTGTCTATTTGGTCAGTATGCTTAAGATATGTATTGGTTGGTATAGTGGGGCCCTGCCCCGACCTTTATGATTTTATGTACTCTTAGAGGCTTGTAGACAGATGTCAGGTGTATGGATACTTGTATGGCCTTGTCGGCCTACATTTTGAGTTTACAAATGGTCATGTCGGCCTTATAGGCCCGTGTTTCATATGTATAAGTTTGTATATCATGTTGGGTCATCATATGTTGAGTATTCCCTTATGTTTTATTCTTGTTATCTCATGGCGGGTTTTCTGGCTTATTTACTCATAATAGTATAATAAGAAAGATATATTACGTTGCTACTCGATTAAATAAGGTACCGGTTGCCCGTCGCGACCCATCGGTTTGGGTCGTGACAAAAGTGGTATCAGAGCAGTTCTGTCCTAGGAGGTCTACAAGCCGTGTCTAGTAGAGTCTTGTTTATGGGTGTGTCGTGCACCACACTTATAAGTAGGAGGCTACAGGGCATTTAGGATTGTCACTCTTTCTTCTTACTCTAGATCGTGTGGTAGAGCTCACTTATAAGAATTCAAATCCGGATTTTTTTTTGTTATTCGTAATAAGACGATACGTACATCCTGAAAGAAGGATTGGAAAGAAATATAGTTGTGGAAGAGCTGAATCAAAGGAACTGGATTTAACAAAGGAGCCAGAAACCCTATTTCTCTGCCTTCTCTCTAGGACTAGAGAGAGAAAGGGGTGATATCAATGTTCAAGGCATAAATCCTTCATCTTTCAAGTTTTCGTGTCAATTTGTAGACCAAAACACTGTTATTTCCTATTGCCAACAATCCCCAGTAGTTTCCATCCACAAATTTTTCATTTTTTGTCCAGTTTAATTTGACGAACTACTGTTCATCGGCTCAACAACGATTTACTGTTCCATTGGATTACTGTAGAGATTTTGTGTCTATGTAGCAACTCGAGCCTACTGTAGTGTCGCGTTTGTTCACTTTTTGATTCATCGCCTAAGCCTCACTGCTCATCGACGTTGAATTTCTTCATTTGAGCTTCTAATTCGAGCAGCTCAGCTAGGTGAAGAACTACTGCTCCATTGAGTTTCATGGAGTTTTGCTACTGAAGTTCTGTGAACTACTGTCATCAGCTCAACACTGCTCCATTGGAGACCTTGATTTACGGTAGTTTGTCACTTGAAAGCACATATTGTAGCAAAGAGGAGCTGCTAGCACATTTTGGCCCTGTTTCATCAGCTCTGGATAAAACCTGGGAGCCTAGGGAGAGACGAGCTTCACTGTAATGGCCTCGTCGGCCACTGCCCAGCCTCCTCCTGAGGTTGGGCATTCGTCTCTCAATCATACAACAGCCCTACAAACATCTGCTAATCATCAAACAAACCAAACTTACGCTAACCTACTCCAGCCGTCAGCACTAAACAATCCAATGCAAGTACAAAGGTTTATCTTGAAGCCAGTTGAGATCTTACATGGTGAGCCAATGATTCGATGGAAGAAGGCAGAAGTTAAGCAATCAATAATACAACAAGGCCTGAACCTAGCAGTGCTTGGCAAATTCTCATACGGCAAACCTGCGATACAAGAGCTGAGGAAGGTTATACCAATCCAATGTGAACTAAAGGGTGTTTGTTCTGTTGGTTTGATCGAAGAATCACATGTCCTGATCAAGCTATCGTTGATGGAGGATTATATTCACCTGTTATCAAAACCAGCATTTTATTTGAAGGCGCAAGGTGATTACTGGCAGATGCGATGCACGAAGTGGAGTCCATGGTGGACTCCGGATGTTGAGACACCAATTGCAATCGCATGGATCTCGTTTCGGGACCTACCACCTAATTTCTTTGGTAAGGAGTTTGTATTTTCATTGGCAAGTGCAGTAGGTAGGCCGTTACATGTTGATTTGGCTACTCAAAATGGTACACGACCTAGTTGTGCGAAAGTGAAGGTGGAGGTGAATTTACTTGCTACATTGCCACAAAGGATTAAGATTATTGAAGAAGCTGATGAAACAGGTCCAGAGGAGTCGAAATGGATCAAAATTAGGTACGACTATATGCCTAAATATTGTAAGACCTGTAAAAAGCAAGGCCATAATGAACGAGAATGCTGGATAATTCACCCAGAATTACATAAGAATGCTACTTGAGCAGGCAAGGAACAGGCGAAGGAACAACCAATCATTCTGAGTACTGATGTTGTTGGCACAGCAGCAAACTTTACCAAGGTATTATCAAGTGGAAAAGTACTTGGGAAGCCGGTCACTAATCATGCTAAACAGGAGTGGATGAAGGCCAGAAAGAATAAGTATCATAGAGATGAACGAGGTTACATAATTGAGGAGAATAAGGAAAATGAAGATCACAAGGGTAAAGGGAAGCTTAAAGAAGGTGCTGTGATTTCAAATAACAGATTTGGAGCATTAGAGATGGAAGAAGAAGTGCAACCAATTATGCAAATTATAGATGGAACAAAAGATAGAGGAGACAAGGCAATAGGACAAGACCAAAATAATAAGGAGAATAACAAAGTAAAGCAGTGGGAAAGTAAGGGGAATTGCTCTCCTAATCCTACTTCATTTGGGATTGGAGAAGGTCATACAGGAAATTTTGATCAAAAGGATGGTGGAAAAGGATCTGTTGGCAAGGAGGAAATTGCAGCTAGGAAAATAAAAAGGGAAGCAGTGGAGAAGAGCAATATGGTAAGGGAATCATGTGGTGAATCTACTGATGATGTTGCAGTCAGAAGGGAACAAACCATAGATTGGGTGCATAGGAGATTTGGGACAAGTAAAGAGGAGCTTCAATTATGTAATGTGGCTACAAATCGATCCTGTCAAGAAATACCATCACAAACTCATGAGAACTCTGGACAAAAGGAAGATTTTCATGAGGTCAACTCTGTTAAGACCTTATGGAGTGAAGAGATTGAGATTATAGATAAGCAGACGGCAAAAGAGCAAGTGTTTGGAGGCAAGGAAAAGAAAAACAATGCTAGACATGCTGCCAGGGGAGATGCTACAGTAAACGATAGCACTGGTAAAGCTAATGATGAAGATAATGCAAACTGCATGATGAATCAACATGAAATATCACCGGGGAGAGTTCAAGGAGTAAGCAAGGAAGATCTACAACAAGATGGAACAGCTTTACAAGTGAAGTCTACACGGCAAGCCAATGGAACAGTAAAATCTGGTGTACTTGGGAAGATTTTGGCATCTGTATATGGGAAAGAGATTGATGGGGATGTTTCTACAGATGTATTAAAAGAATCAGAGGTTATACACAAACAACTAGAGCAAGACACAAGAGTTGGTCGTAAAGAAATAGTAAATGCTGCATGTAATACTACAGTGAACCCCGACCTAGGATCTGTGTATGCGCTGCAATTTAAACTTATGCAAGAGAATTTAGAGACCATGGGAAATACCTCAGGATTGCAACATGGTACTGAGGTCACAGAACATGCAATTGTTGCCAAGGATACTGGAGAGATTGAACCTATTCCTGTGGCATGTGCCTCAAGCACGGGATTGCCAATGCAGATCCATCTTAATATGCCATTAAGGACTCCAAATCAAGTGTTGCATGATATTATTACTCATAAGGAGCTACCAGTTGATATACAACAGACCATATTGAAACAACAAGCACAGATAGAAGATGAGGAAGAAAATGAATCTCTAGCTGAAAATTTCAAAGCTATTGCAAGGGAGGGGATTTATCTCCTAAGTCAGCAGTTGGAAGTGGGAAGAAAAGCACAAAAAAACAACATAAAGAGCTGCAACCACATGTTAGAATTTTGCCCGGAAGGGCAGCCTCTAATGTGTCAAGATGAAGGTCAAGACTCTCATTTGGAACATAAGGTCTGTAAAAACTCAGCAGGCCTTTCAAAGGGTTATTAATATGCAGAAGGAGCATGGTTTCTTTATTGTTGCATTGATGGAACCAATGCAAAAGTTGAAATTTCTCCAGAAGTATAGAAGAAGGCTAGGTATGGAAGCTGCAATCTCAAATGTGAATGGTAAGATTTGGTTGTTCTTTGATGTTGTGGTAGAATGGGATCTATTAATAGACACTGAACAACAAATTACACTAAGAGTATATCATCGGGAACTTGGTAAATTCATAATGATGACATTTGTATATGCCAAGTGTTGTGCAATTGAAAGATTAGAATTATGGGATAATTTATACTATTTGGCAAGTGATATGGATTTGCCTTGGCTAGTTGGTGGTGACTTTAATGTTGTGATGGGAGAGGAAGAGAAGATAGGTGGTCTGCCAGTATATCCTCCTAAATATGAGGATTTTGCCTTATGTGCTAATTCATGTGGGCTTTTTGATTTTGGTTACAAAGGGAGCCCTTTTACATGGTGGAATGGTAGGCCAAATGTAGAGTGCATTTTTAAAAGGCTTGATCGAATTCTGGTGAACATGCCATTTCAGAACTTATTCCCAACGATTGAAGTGGAACATCTTATTAGAACGGGCTCTGATCATGCTCCTCTGTTGATGAGCTGTGGTGAAGAAGCAATGAGCTTTATAAAGCCACTTAAATTTCTGCACTTCTGGACACAACATGAAGAGTTCTTAGGGGTGGTGAAGCAGAACTGGGCTGCTGACTTCATTGGAGATCCTTTCTTGATGTTCAAGCAGAAGTTGAAAAGAGTCAAAATTGCTTTGTCAAAGTGGAGTAAACTCACTTATGGGGATATTTTCAAAGAGTTGGCTATCAGAGAAGACGTGGTGAGAATCAAGGAGCAGCTATTTGAGGAGGAACCATCGATTGAAAACAGAATAGTCCTACAACAAGCTCGGGCAGAGTTGAAGAAGTATTTGACCCTTGAAGAACAATATTGGAAACAAAAGGCGGGTATGAATTGGTTTGAAGAAGGAGATAGAAATACAAGGTTCTTTCATAACTGTGTAAATGGAAAAAGACAAAAGTTGAAATTGAAAAGGATCATGGATAGTGATGGTGCATGGATAGAAGATCAAGATAAGCTATCACAGTCTGCTGTAGAATTTTACCTGAAGCAATTCACAAGTGAGGGTGATGCTGAGAACTTTGAAATGCTGAACAATGTGCCTACCATGGTGACAGCAAAACACAACATGGAGTTATGTAGAATTCCAACTCAGAAGGAGGTTAAAGATGCTGTTTTTGCACTAAGTGGTGAGAGTGCAAGCGGGCCAGATGGTTTCTCGGGCTTATTCTTTCAAGCATGCTGGGAGATTGTGGGGCAGAATATCCATGAGTTGGTTGTGTTGTTCTTTGAGGGTAGACCTTTGCCCAAATCAATAACACACACAAACTTAGTGTTGCTACCTAAGAAGCCTCGAGTGCAAACATTTTCTGATCTTAGACCCATCAGCTTGAGTAATTTTATCAACAAAATCTTCTCCAGAGTAGTACATGATAGGCTTGAAAAGATACTGCCGTTATTAGTTTCATTGAACCAGTCTGGCTTTGTCAAAGGAAGGAGTATTTTTGAAAACATCTTACTGACTCAGGAGATTGTGACTGACATCAGAATAAGAGGAAAGCCAACAAATGTAGTGATCAAGTTAGATATGGCCAAGGCATATGATAGGGTGTCTTGGAAGTTTTTGATGCATGTACTAAGGAAGATGGGATTTGCAGAGTGTTTTATACACATGGTGTGGAATTTGATATCAAATAATTGGTACTCAGTGATGGTGAATGGCCAGGCTACAGGTTTCTTTCACTCGACAAGAGGGGTGAAGCAGGGAGACCCTCTATCCCCAGCATTGTTTGTTCTATCAGCAGAGGTGCTATCTAGATCACTGAATAAGTTATTTGAAGACGGGCAGTTTAGAGGATTTGGAATGCCAAAGTGGTCTGATCCATTGAACCACCTTGCTTATGCAGATGACACTATAATATTTGCCTCAGCTGATCCTTATTCCTTGGAGAAAATTATGGAAGTCTTGGCATTATATGAGAAAACATCAGGACAGTTGATAAACAAGGCAAAGAGCTCTTACTATGTACATTCAAATATTGCAGCAAGATTGAAAGCTACAGTAGCTAATATAACTGGTTTCTCTAAAGGCACATTCCCATTTACATACCTAGGATGTCCAATCTTTTACACAAGGAGGAGGAAGAACTACTATAATGATCCGATTCAGAAGGTGAAGGCAAAGTTGCACTCATGGAAAGGGAAGTTACTGTCATATGGAGGAAAGGCTACATTGATATCAAGTGTATTACAAAGCATGCCAACTCACATCTTGTCTGTCCTAGATCCACCAAACAATGTCATTGAGCATCTCCATAAGACATTTGCAAGATTTTTTGGAGTAACAAGGAAGAAGGAAGAAGTAGGCACTGGACAAAGTGGCAGAACTTATGTCCGCCAAAGGAAGAAGGTGGTGTAGGTTTCAGATCTCTCTTTGATGTGTCTAAAGCCATGTTTGCAAAGCTATGGTGGAGATTCAGGACAACAAAATCACTATGGTCCAACTACATGTGGAACAAATATTGCAAGAAAGAGGCACCTACTGTGGTTCAATATAGGAAGAATGGTTCTCATGTTTGGAGAAAAATATTGAAAGCCAGAGATGAAGTCGAGCATGAAATATTTTGGGAGATGAACAGGGGAGCTACTAATATATGGCATGAAAATTGGACTGGATTGGGGCCTTTGTATCATGTAGTCCCTTCGAATGTTCACATCAATGAGGAGCTTCAGGAGGTGGCAGACTTAAGAGAAGAAGGGCAGTGGAATGATGCGCTGTTGAATCAAACTTTTCCAGCAGATATTGTAAATCACATCCGAGAAGAAGTACAGTTTATGCCTACTGATGAGTACTGGGACACTCCAAGGTGGATGCCTTCAACATCAGGAAAATTTACGGTGAGTAGTGCTTGGAAAATACTGAGACATAGAGAACCAGTTAGTTCAGAATATGCAAGGCTATGGACAAAAGGACTGCCCTTCAAAATCTCATTCTTTTGCTGGAGAGTTTGGAAAGGAAAGGTTCCAACAGATGATATATGGAGAAATGGAGGATATATGGTGGTTTCTAAATGCTTGTGTTGTCTTTCACCTAGAGAAGACTCTTTTCAGCATCTTTTCTTGCACAGTGATACTGCACAAAAAGTGTGGAGTACATTTAGCCAGGCTGCAGGTTTAATGATCAACATGATACAAGTGCATCAAATTATAAGGGAGTGGTGGAATGCTAAATGTTGTCCCAAGCTGAAACCTTTGTTTCAGGCAGTCCCTGCAGTTATTCTATGGGAGATATGGAAGAGGAGAAATACAATGAAACATGGAGGCTCAGTGTCTTGTAGCAGGGTTATTCATGAAGTAAATAGGACACTGCATTATTTGGCTAAGGTAAGATATCCATGGCTCACTGGGATTCCAATGTTGTGGCCAGATATGATCAAATTCTTCGAGCAATACAAGCCAGTTATAGTGACAAGAAGAGTAACATGGCAGACTCCATATGATAGATGGTTCAAATGCAACACCGATGGTGCATCGAGGGGGAATCCAGGCCTTAGCTCTTTTGGTTTTTGTGTGAGGGATCACAATGGAGATATGATTTTTGCTAGTGCAAGGGAGATAGGTGAAACAACAAACATAGTAGCAGAGGCAAAGGCAATAGTACATGGGCTGTCATATTGTGTGGAGAAGGAGTTACACCCATTGATCCTGGAAACTGACTCGTTGGTGATGAAAAAAGTGATTGAAGATGAATGGGAGGTACCATGGAGTATAGCAGCAGATGTGAAAAAGATCAAGGACTTCAAGAGGACATACAATGTCATATTTCAGCATGTACTAAGGGAGGGAAACACAGTAGCACACTATTTAGCTAACTTGGTTTTTTCTTTTGCAGGTACAATTAACTTTCATTCATTTCAAGAATTACCAGCTAAAGGAAAAGCATTGATCAACATGGACAAAGCTCAAATTCCTAATTTAAGAGTTCGGATTGCCAAAAGAAAAGCACCAGACTAATGGAGAGGCAACCATCGTCAGCATTGTGCTTATTAACTTACTGGAGGTTGTTAAATCACTGCTGAGTGGTATCAGCATGTATTCATGCTCAATCTGAGAGTGTTTTGATAATTTTCAGGAAGGGAGTGTGCACAGTAAAGGTTTCACTAGATGAGCAGATCAATTGTGAAAGCAATACATGCAGGAACATCATGAGCATTATTTGCAGGATCATTTGTTTTGGCATAGGAATGGAGATAGTATTAGCTAGATATGGCTTATTTATGTGTTTGGAATATATTGGATATTATTATGTCATTTTTCAGTGGTATTAGTGTGGTTCCACACTCATTCTGGAGGTGACATAGTAGTATACAATGTACAAGGGCAACATATACTAAAGGTGATTGAGACAATAGCTTTTCATTGCAGTGAATTCCTATAATTGTGGTACTCTTGGATCGACTTGATCATTGCCTATACTCCGCATACCTTGGCACCTGGTGAGAGCTTGAGTGGTGCTACATGGTACTTGAAATGGGCAGGAGAAGTCAATCATAGCTGCAGGACATGGAAATATTCATTTAGACTTCATGTTATAGATGATATTAGTTTTTTCTGATTAGATTCTATGTTTACATAGATTTATTTCATAGTCTACTGGTAGTAGCAGGACAAATTGTATCCTTTTGGACCCGGATTGGGATTTTTATTCGTGTATTTATATATTAGCCACTAGGTACAATGCCTAGTGGTATATTTTGCTAAAAAAAAAAAAAAAAAAAAAAAAAAAAAAAAAAAAAAAAAACGATAAGTAAATTTGAGGTCTTCAGCAGATCATGGGTGTAGCGAAAGGTGTAAGCCTCTTGATAAGGAACCTTAAGCCAAGAATGCCTACCCACCTTTATGGTGAAAGACAATGAGAGATTAAAAACTACAAGTTTCAACAAGCAAAAGAAGCAAGATAAAGAAGGGTACGAGGCGCCCAATTAATGAAGGTTAACAGTGTTTATAATTGAGGCAGAGGAATATAAGCTTTTTGAGTTATATTCAATAGTAGCAGAGGTATATACAATTGCTCGCACCCATTCAAGATATGCCCTATGGGGGTTAATATAAGTAGTATAAGAAGATAGGATGGCGGAATTGTTTGTGTCAGTTGACATTTCTGAAGGATATTGCAAATGTGCTAATAGATCTCCTTGGGAGACACCCAGATGGTACACTTTAAAATAGTGTAGCCAGATTTGAGTACGACAAATACATGCACCATAAGTCTTGAATTGATACATATTACCTTAGTGTGGCTCGTGTTCCTATTAAAGCGAGAGCATTAAGCAACCTGAAGAGCCACTGGATGGAACAAATGGAAGCTAAAGGCAAAAGATTGTTTTGTTCGAGTGTTCAAAATAAAGTGATTGACAGAAATGTTAGAAAGAAAATAAGAAGAGAGTTAATGAAGCATTATGAGTAAGAGCTAATACATGAATAACAACAGTAGAAGAAAAAAAATGACAATATTATAGAGTTTATAGTCAAGTGAAAGGAAATACAAGAGGTGACAAGCCTTGAGACAACAAAAGAGTATAGGCCATAAGGTTATATCCTCATTTTGAGAAATAAGTTCGTGACGCCAACGCGACTACCAGAGGGGAGAGTTAATCCCTAGAGTAACAAAAATCAGTATGGACTATTAAATACGATAATCTAAATATGAATTAGGGATTGAATGATTGGAAAGTACTCGGCATCATGGGAATTTCATATTTCATTCCAGCGGTAATAAAATGGACCACAGAAGAAGATTCACGATGAATGTAGAGAATAGTCATTATGGAGACGCTTCCCTAGAATAAGCAATGTGAGCAAAGTTAACCTTAAGAGACTGTATGTTCCAGTTACGCTAAGTGTCACCCTCGCGAGTAGGGAATTTTTCAACCTTGGTATAGAAGAATTGCCGCAAGGCAAGTAAGGATCATTGATGAGAAACAACGCCAAAGATGAAGAGGTAAAACATCTATAGGTAGATCCTCGTGGCTTCAGCTTTTAGTACACCCATAAAGGGGGGAATATGGAGTGATTTGGCATTAAGTCAGAATTAAATGGTTCTAGTAACTATGAAATGGTAAAGGAAGAATGAGATAAATAAAAGTGGAATGAGATGGCACTTATCCAAATCATATAGATACGCTACCATTCAAGAATATTCTGCAAGCACGACATCAAGGAGAGGAAG